>JAVXUL010000001.1:5164759-5175398 GCA_035590515.1 Trichilia minutiflora | reverse complement strand
AAATTTTAAATTTAAAAAATTAAATTAAAAATATTTATTGTTATATATTTATAGTATTTTTATTTTTTTATTAATTTTTTTAAATTTTTTAAAAAATTTTTAATTATTATTTATTTATTTATTTAATATAAATAGATTGATCCGTTTAACTTATTAACCCGACGAATTAAATTAAGATTAAAAATATCAATCCGTTTATTAAACGAACCAATCTAAACCAATCCGTTTAAACACTTAATCTAAAAGGATCCGAACCGATTAAACCCTACCAGATCCGTTTCACACCCCTAAATATTCAGGACAATTAAGAATCTCGAGTTTCGATCAAACCGTCAAAACTTCGACAGTAGAAAGGGGGAACTCACTCCTTTTTATAAAGGCCTCCTAAAACCCTAAATATCGTGTTCTATACAGTCCACTAAACAGCCACACAAATCAATCCATGGCTTGCACCATCGATTTCAGGCGCCTTGACGAAGGCTTCGGCGGAAAGACCTACAAGCGAAAGCGACAAGAGTCAGAAAATGTAATCCTCACCGCCGGAGACGTCGAAGAGCATGCCGCTGCTATGGACGTAGACGACGAGTCGTTGCCGCCAACGGCTAAAAGATCCACCGTTGCATCGTCAGAAAACCCCGACAAACCAACGTTCGGTCGGCCCAGTTACGACGGCGTGATGGCGGGGAAGGTTTCGGGGAGGAAGTGGAAGCAGCCGCGTAAGCAACGTGCGTCGGCGAAGCAAGTGAGTTTGAAAAGGACAACTGTTGAGCAGAGGGAGAAGGAGAAGTTGATAAAGAAAGCGTACACGGAGAGAATGAATGAATTGAAGGAAGAAATTAGGAAGAATAAGGTTGAGAAGAGGAAAAAAACTGAGGAAAGAAAGAAGAAGAAGGAAGAGAATATACTGAGATCAGGGACCAAGTTCCAAGTCATATCCAATAAGAATACCCTGAAGAAAATTGCCAAATCGAAAGATAAGAAATTACTCAAAGTTGTTCCTGAGGAGTTCGTGAAGCACAACAGCAAGAAATAGATTGTTGGATTTTGTTCTCTTTTCATGTTATTGTTAACGAGAATAGTTATGAATACTCCTCTTCTGATTTTTGTTTGGCTTGTAACATGCCATTTGTTCGCGTTTTGGATTTATTTTATGATCTGAACAGGAGGAATGATTTTCACACTGGGATTCTTGCAATTAATTAATAAATTTTACAATTCTTTATCAGAGAACCTCAAAATTAACGAATAAATATGTGTTCGATTTACATTTTATCCTCTTTAAACTCACCAATAATCCCTACAAGAGCAAAATCCATCTCTGAAATGATGGAACCTGCTTGAATCTCTTACTGTAATTTCTCTTCCAGTGACCTTCGTGATCACTTTGATTGCAGCATGGCAGTCTGTACAAGCTCTTAAGTTCTTCATTACCAGAATTGGTGACCCTTCCGGCGTATTGATCAATGCAAATGCAATTGCTAGACGCTCGCTGTGATACTTAAGTGATTCTATTTTGATATCCTCATCTTCGTCATGAAGGGCGCAGCTTGTGTCGGGTTTGTACCCTGCTTTTCTCATCTGCTTCATCAATTTTTCAATCTTTCTCCTGATTTCCTTCATTTGTGGATGCAACTCATCATTTGCTGTAAATACATGAACTTTGTCTTTAATTTCAACCCAGCTATACCCTGTAACCTTCTTCACTCCACGTTCCCTCATCGCCTTCTTCACCTTGCTAACATTATCCCACTGGCCAGCTACTGCGTAGATATTGGACATGGCAACATAAGGGGCAGCATCTCTAAGCTTTTCCATTTTAAAAAGTTGATCTGCTGCTTTCTTAGCCAATTCTAGGTTCTTGTGAATCTTACATGAGTTGATAACTGATGACCACATAATCTCATCAGGCTCAAATGGCATCTGAGCGATCAACTTCTCTGCTGCATCAAAGCGTCCTTTTCGACACAAGATATCAACCACGCATACATAGTGTTCTTTCTTTGGCTCGAGTTTGTATTTCTTAGTCATAGAATGGAAGTACTGCATTCCTTCTGCAACAAGTCCACAGTGGCTACAAGCAGACAACACACTCAAGAAGCTTACTGAATCTGGTTGATACCCTGACCGAATCATCTCTTCAAATGATTTAAGAGTGGCCTCACCATCTCCATTTTGTGCATAAGCTGATGTCAAGGCGTTCCATGAAACTACATTCCTTTCAGGCATCTCTTGAAATGTTTGAACTGCTTCATTTAGACATCCACATTTTGCATACATATCCAAGAGTGCACTGCCAGAAAACACATTTGACATGAAACCTGATCTAATTACAAATGAATGTAGCTGCTTTCCCAGTGACAGTGAAGCCAAATCTGCAGAAGCTTTTAAGATGCTTGCAAAAGTGGCTTGGTCAGCACTTACATTGGCTCTCCGCATATTGATAAACAAATTTATGCCTTCTTCAAGGCATCCTTTCTGAACATAAGCTGACATCATTGCTGTCCATGGAACTGTGCTTCTGTGGCTTAGATTTGTAAAAATCTTTTTGGCTTCCTCAAATCTGCCACATTTGGCATACATGTCAACTAAGGCATTTCCCACCTTAACTTCTGAATTGGCTGTTGTCACGATGGTCTGGGTATGGATTTGCTTACCAATATGCAAGTCTAATAATGTATGTGCTACAATGCTTAGCAGAGTTGAAAACGGGAATTGGCTCCTATTAAAGTTAGTGAACTGTAGTTTCCTGAAAAGCTTTAGCGATTCTTTGTGTTGCCCGTTCCATGCATAGCATGTAATCATTACATTGTAAGAGACGCCATCCACCTCTGGCATCTCATCAAAAAGCTTCCTTGCTTTGACTACATGATCGTGCTTTGAATAGAAATCTAGCAAAGCATTTGCAACAAACACATTTCCATCAAAATTGGTCTTCATCACAAAAGCATGAACTTGTTGTCCAAATGCTATATCATCCAGTCCAATGCCAGCACATAAGGCAGCTGCAAAAGTGAAATCAGAAGGCTTAAAGCCCAACTGTTGCATCTCTGCAAAGAGTTTTATGGATTCTTCATGTAAGCCCTCTTTTGAGTACCCTGTTATCATTGCATTGAAAGAAACCAAATCTCTCTCAGGCATTTCGTTAAAAACCCGACAAGCTATATCAAGATGACGAATCTTACAATAAGAATCAACCAAAGAATTGCAGACGATAAGGGTCGAACCATAACCAAACTTAATAATATTAGCATGAACCTGTATGAGTTCATTAGCTGTATCCGGATCATTGCATCCTGACAATAGAGTTGCAAAGGTAACCCCATCAGGGTCCAAGCTCTCTCTACGCATATCAGCATAAAGGTCTAGCGCTTCTCTAAACTTATTACTATGCGAATAGCCACCAATTAAAATAGTCCATGACACAGCTGTTCGATAAACCATGCTATTAAACAACTCCCTAGCATTTGCAAGATTGCCTGATTTCATATAGCCGGATATCAACATATTTGTCGAGACTGTGTTTTGGTTAGGCATTTGATCAAACAGTTTACGTGCTTCGGATAGTTCGCCTCTTCTGATAAGATTCTCTACCAGGAAATTAGAGCGGCAAGTGTTTGGATCAAAACCCGTTTTGATGATTTGGGCATCGACAAGGTTTTGCACTTCTGGGCTTGGTTGTGGCCGTAGAGATGCTCTTGTAGCCGTAGCAAGTTTTGGAAGTGCATTTGTTTTGCAAGGTTTCATCGTATTCGAATTCAAAGTTGTAATACATCGTATCATAGGATTTTATCAGTCTATGAATATGTAATACAAAAAGGATATATATAATAAATGATTCAAATAAAATTGCCTAATAAAATTTTATCGCATATTTTAGAATTTTTTTCTATTGTTATAAATAATATTGTGATTGATTAATTTCAAAAATAAATTTTTGCAAGAAATAAAATTTTTGATCACTTTTAAGATTGTATTTATTCCATTTAAGATTCGTATTATAAAATAAATGAATAACTGCTAAAAAATAACGAATTAGTAAATATAGAAAATGATAAGATATATTATTAATGCCAATATTTTATGTATTTTAATTGGTTCAACCCATAAAATCCTTTGAAATTAAAAAGTTTGGTGCTTATAGACATACTATGGTGAGATTTGAGCTGTTTTTTTTTTTTTTAATTTAATATTAAAGAAAATTATTATCTTATAGTATTAATTTATATATATATATATATGTATATGAAAAGAAAAGAAATTTTCATCTAAATGTGTTACATGTATGATAGGTTGCTCATACCAATATGAAGCCTCAGTAAGTACTGTACAACATGAACGACTAGTCATCTTACATAAATTTCATATATTTTTTGACCCATTTTTCTTTCTTTTCATCGTTCATTCGTTCATCCATTCATTTCTATAGATGTGAGCTCTTCTGTGACATTCCATTCTTTCAAATTAGTTTGACGCAGAGCTTTAGAGTATATAATTTCAGTGTTAAAATAATACCCAAAAGGAAATTACATAAATACAGAGCCTGGTAGTAAATAATTATATACAAGCATCACTTTTCAAGTTATACAGTATCATCCTTTTTCTGAGTAGCGATAGTATTGCATTCTTCTAGTAGACTCCTCTCTGATACTCACGCTCGCAAAATATTCCTCCGAGATCGTCGCAAGCTTCTCCTTTGAAAACCCTGTTAAAAATTATCGTGGTTAGTGCATAACGACATGGTATGCATAAAAACGATGCAACTGCAGTTATTCTATGAATACGTTAGCGTCTAAGTTGATAATTACATACGTCTTTGCTTCGTTATACTCCAAATACTGTCTATCAATGGACTCTGAGGCATTATTTAAGGAGCCATTTCTGGCCTCCGGTTTCAACTTTACTTCAGGATACATGTCTGCCAAACAAGCATCTCCACCAATTGTCTCACATGCCTCCGCTGGAAACACTCTGAGAAATAATAAAGAAAGAAGAATAAAAAACATTGTGATTCAGTAAAGATCATTAAACCCAGTTGAAGTACACTTTTGACAGTAAGTTACGATATTATGTGATCAAACAGAGTGTACCATAAAAAGGGAAAAAAATGACTTACGAGAAGGCAGAATTGTAATTAAAACTGGCAAAGTCATTGGTTGTAGCAGTTGCTTTGATTGTACGGCAACGTTTAGTAATTGAGATACCTAGCTTTGGTGAGGATATCGCCGGTTGGGAAAAGTTTTTGGTGGGTGTCAATGGAATAAGGGTTGATGAAATGCACAAAGCTGTCTGCATTTTGAAGATTTGTTGTATGTTGAATGTTGTGTTGATTAATATGGTATTGAATTTTACACATTAAAGATAGGGTTCAAATTTATAATACAGGTAAGAGCAAGATATTTTTAACAATGGATAAGAGTGCCTTTTCCTTTGTAAGGCTATATTAAGAGATTGGAAAAGCTGAGCATGTTCCCATCAATTAAGAGATATTTGTGTTGTGACGAGATATTTTGCTTAATCACTGTCCAGAAAAGTCGTTATTGCATTATCAACAGAGTTTGAGGTGTAAAGATGCATCCGGTAATCACAGCAATCAGAAACGTAAACCTGTCAGAAAACTATAATCACGTCATACCTGTCAAATCTATAAGCTACAATCCATTTTCCCCACTGAGACTCTTAGTTATTTTAGGTGAAATCCACTACTTCCAACTTAAATTTTAAGGTTGCTATAGACATTTCAAATTTTTATGTTAAACATACCAAAATTTGTGTCAAGAGTTTAAAATTACGATTTCTATGTTTGTGTCAATTTTCAAAGGTTTAGGTTAGGACTTCAGTTTTAGTATTTGATAACTACAAAGTTTTAAGTCCATCTCTTATTTATGAACTTGAAGTTGTGATAACATCATCACTAACCGAATCTTCATAACATTTACTCTATTTAGAGAGACCGAGCTTTTGGGAACACCACGATATTATCCTAGATGTAATGATATATTTCCCAAATTTGTTACTACCGATTAGCTATGCACATTACAACAGGCAGGCGGTTAACTTCCTTTCCAGAAAGTTCAACTAATATAATTCATAAAGACTTGACATTATTCATAAAGTATCTGCCACGAAAAATTGCTACTCACGATGTAGTTCTCAATATATGCAACACTGAAAGAAGCAAGCACCCAAAACTAGAGATATCATTATGAATTAGAGCAGCAGTAAAATATTTCCAGGATAATTTAAAAAAAAACAAAAGCTCAGCATAAATAGGTAATAACCTCCCCAAAAAATTTCAGATATTCAGAGACCAGAGTTCCACAGTACAAGCAAGTACCAGTCAACCCATCAATTGTATAATTGTACTAACTAAAATATGGTTTCTTTGATATATTCAAGGGATGTACCCCAACCCATCAACCGCAATAATATACATTTTCAACCCAAGAATCAGAGCCAATAAAGCCTGTAAGTGGATTTCTGGATTTGCACAATCATATCCTTCCAAGACCCCTCGGAGGATTCCTCGTAAAACAAGAAGCATCAGTTCACTGACTGTGCAGAAGTTATTGTATCCTTTCGTATAAGCAGAAATTGAGAATTCTATAATGCCAATGCTACACGATATCTATTCAGAATTATAGAACACCTGTAGGTTTGCTTCAGCATAGTGGGATAAATACAGTGGTACAGCAGTCTAGAGATCCGTTACCCAAAAATGCCCATCTCAAGGAAATTCCCAGGGAAATGGTAATACCAGTTAAGTCAGCTCTCTACCAGTTGATATAGAAGAACAAAAGAGGGCCCATAAACAAGATATCACTATTCCTTAGATTTTGAAGAATGCTTTATACAGACTAGGTCATCCAACTTATTGCCATCCATTTTATATACAGAGACACCTTCCATTTGAAAATAGTGATTCTGAGCCTCCTTTCTTAGTCTTTTGAAAGGCATGACTTCCCATTTACTGTAATTTGAATTCTTCCTGACATGACTCATGTCTATTGATCCTGATACAGACCCTTTCCTGTCAGCATCCACATTGCCCCACACCTTACAACTACCAAACTGACTCAAATCACCAGCTAGACCCCTCTTTAACTGTAAGGCAGCTGCATGAGCTCTGCCAATCATTTCTCGACTAGGCACATCTGACCAATCTTGCTTCCTCTTAGATCTCATGGGAGAATGAATCCTAATAACCTGATGCACACATATCAAGAAAGACAATGATTATGGTTGAATAATTTGTTGCATATGTCTGTACATTGGAGGGATGACAATTACATAATCTTTTTTCAAGAAAACAGAAAAAATTCATACACCAAGACACTCTAGGAGCTGGTAGTATGCCCTTCCTTGAAGAGGATTATGCCCTTTCCTTGGTGTAGAAAAGTATCTTGTCCTACAAAAATAATGACAAATAGTGAAGAGGTACAAATAGTTGAACAACGCCGAACTTCACAAGTGTACATCTAAAAGAAACCAGAAGTTTATTGGGAGGAAAAGAAAAAAAATATGGTGATGATGAACTTGCAGAAAACTAGAGAAAGAACTACCCATTTCATTGTATGGAAAATAAATGACAACTATTCTTTTCCCTTACCTAGCACCTATAAGGAAAGAATGTGAAAATAAAGATGAAAGTAATTGAGACATAACCTCATCAGCAGTTACCCTCTACTTGATAAACAAACAGATTAAAAAACCATTCCTTTTTTCTGCCTTTTGTGCTACGAAAGATTCATAAACTCAGTTTTCTCCCATATGGTTAAAAGTTCAAATACTACAGTGCCACATCATCTCTTAATGCAAGCAGAAAAATCTAACATTTACCACTTGGGTCTGAAAAGATGAAGCATTACACACGACCATATTGTGAAACAACAAGAATAGATTTCAAAACCAAAAACATAAACGGACATGAAAAGTAAAATGTAAATTAAACTAACCATTCTGTATAGCCAGGATCAACAGTGAAACCATATATATCAACAATATCACACATGGAAAGTGCAAGTTCTATAGATTTCATTCCAGTTCCTTTGGCACCTCTGCGTAGAACAATCCCTTGGAAGAGATAGACAGGATTTGGAATTCTCTGCAATTTACATGACATAAAACATGTTAACCACACCATCAGAGCGGCTAGGAAGAATCCTCTAATTTATGAATGGCAGCAGAGAGACAGAGAGTGATATTAAATTACACAGCAGGTACCACCCTATGGTTTCGAGACATCAAAAATTGATCTGACAAATGGACATTGTCTGCTCTTACATAGGTATGCAGTCATTATAACTGGCCTCAGCTCTTTTATTCTTTCTGCCAGTTAGGTATTAATAGATATAAGAGTAAATGTAAAGGCCTTTCAAGATGTGAACTTCACCTTTATCATTGCATTGAAATCTTTGTGAGTCACACTTTTAATGATAAGCACTTCATCAGCTTCACAAAGAGAGACAAAAGAATAAGAAAAAGGAAAGAAATAAACCTTACTACTAGCATTAAAAAACCATGTGACATATGCATGAAAATGAAGAGAAGATATCTTTATTTGGAAAGGGGAAGGGAGCTAGAAATGGTTAATAAAACTCTGTTCTTATGAACTAATCTTCTCCAGCTATTCAGTAAGAAATTTCAGCCTCATCCTCATGAAAAATGTCATGGTTCTATAAGGATTAATCTGTTTAAATCAGTCCCATCCAATATTTATATGGTAAAGCTGAACAGGCTGGCTAAAGGACAAACTAAAGGTTGTTTCACTAAATCCAGAACCAAACACTTATTACAACACTGCTGAAGGTGGAGATCCTCACATTTGATAGAATAAAAAAGAGAAAATGAACCGTTTCACATCCTTCAGTGCATCAACAGCAAATATATCAAAAAAGAAGACATGAATAATGTATCAAAATTGAACCTTGCATTCAGATGCAACCATCTGTGTATTCAAAACAGAAGAAAAAAGAAAGAATCTGAAAACACAATAGAAAATATATACTGCTCAACTTAACTATTAGAAGACTTCATTAGCAACACCAACAGAGTAGAACTTACATGATCCATTCAGAATAGCAATCATGTTACGAGCAGCACCCCGTACCACAAGGCGAAAATCCCTCTTTAGACCAACATGCTTGGCATATCTCTATGATTGAAGCATATGGAAAGCACAAATAAGTGCATTTGTTACCACTGGATTACTATGCACTAAAAGAAGGTAGAAGGACTAGAATACACATAAGAGCAATGTGCTGACAGATAAAAGAAACAATGAAAGAGAGAAGAAAAATTTGAACTACCAGGTAAGTCAGATATGTCTTCAAATAATGTAGCACAGAATATCAAGAAAAGTCACAACCCTTTAGCTTTAAATGAAAAAATTGATGACATCTGTAATCTTAATGAGGAGACTCAGTACTCAAATTAAGAGATGCAATATGACAAAGTAAAAGGTAAAGAAGGGCTCTGGAATTGTAAGTTTACCTGGTTGACAGGAGCCTCATTGTCCCGTATAACAGCATTATGACTATCAATCTCTTTTCCAAACCTTGTCTTCAAGAGATCCCCAGAGTTTCCAACAACTGCACACTTGTGAAGTTGCCGGGGGTGAAAAGGAGGCTTTGCTGGTAGAATCAAGTTAAGGTGTTCTTCACAAAGAGTCCGATTGTAGCATTTATCAGCTCCCCTACGAGAAAGCAAACAAAGGTAAACAAAATGTATCCAATGCTCAAAAGCATTTTTCACCAAGTAAATGGCAGGATATGTTCAACAACATACAATTGCGCTATTCTTTTTGCCGCATACTCCAACCACCCATCTGGCCTTGCATCTAAATATTCTCTTGTCAATACAGTAGTCATGTTACGATACTGCAATGTCAAAGTCATTTTCAGAGCATATACTCTCCTCAAAAAAATAACAACGTATAGAGGTAACTGATATCAACCTGTTCCCACAACAAAATTGCTTCACAAACATCATACTTATACTCCAATGGCTCGTAGATTTTAAACTGCTCATTGTACTGCAGTTACAATTATAATAATTATCACTCAAATGTCTTAATAAAATAAGTTTAAAAATGTTAGATCCAGAGAGAGAGTGTGGAAACACACCCAGGTACTGTTAGTGCCTTCGGGGAACTTAAGAATCAATTTACAGTGATCAATTATCTGTGCAGTGAGTCCTAGCCCTCTGTTCACCTACATCCAAGTACGAATTTTAAACACCAGCAAATGATACACAACACTGTATCGCAATTTCACCAACTCAAGCAAATACGAAACTTTATACGATTAACTACAATGAAACTTCATCGATACGTATCTGCAAAGCAAATCCAAAACTAGAGGATATCGTATGATACGAACCACGCATTGCTGAACACTCTGCTGAAAATCAGATAAAATATGAACCACGCGTTGCTGAACACTCTGCTGAAAATCAGACAAAATATGAACTTCTTCTCTATTAAGATCTGACTTTCGAGTACCTGAAATAAAAATTTAAGTAAGTTATGGTTCAATTGGCGAAGATTTTGAGTGCAGTTAACGCTGGCAATGTACCTGTTAAGACAGAGGACTGGAGAGATATAATGAGAAGACCAAAAATTGCAGCAACGCAAATCAAATGC
>JAVXUL010000001.1:5120591-5164659 GCA_035590515.1 Trichilia minutiflora | reverse complement strand
ATTGTCAGAGTATATACTCTCCTAAAAAATATAACAACGTAGAGAGGTAACTGATATCAACCTGTTCCCACAGCAAAATTGCCTCACAAATATCATATTTGTACTCCAATGGCTCGTAAATTTTAAACTGTTCATTGTACTGCAGTTACAATTATAATAATTATCACTCAAATGTCTTAACAAACTAAGTTTAAAAATGATAGACACAGAGAGAGTGTGGAAACACACCCAGGTACTATTAGTGCCTTCAGGGAACTTAAGAATCAATTTACAGTGATCAATTATCTGTGCAGTGAGTCCAAGCCCTCTGTTTGCCTACATACGAATTTAAACACCAGCAAATTACTGAAAATTTAAAAATGAAACCAAAACCAAAGATTCATTCAATATCACAAAAATTAAACCGCATAAAATTAATAACCGAACGAAGAAAAGATGTAAATACACAACATAGAATCGCAATTCTACCAAATCAAGCAAATATGAAACTTTATACAATTAACTACAATGAAACTTCGTTAATACGTATCTGCAACTGCAAGCAGATCCAAAACTAGAGGACATTATAAAATACGAACCACGCATTGCTGAACACTCTGCTGAAACTCAGACAAAATACGAACTTCTTCTCTGTTAAGATCTGAATTTTGAGTACCTGAAATAAAAATTTAAGTTATGGTTCCATTGGCGAAGATTTTGAGTGCAGTTAATGATGGCAATTTACCTGTTAAGAACGAGGACTGGAGAGAGAAAATTAGAAGCCCAAAAATTGCAGCAACGCAAATCAAATGCATAACCGTTGGTCGCCGACTGTTATTGCCATGGGATGACGACTTGTACGGTCTCATTGTTAAACGGCCACAAACGATAATTGATACGAACCCAAGTTGAGTTATCACAGAGAGAACAAGCTAGTGAAGGAAAACGCCATGGAAAATGTAAAAACGATGAGGAGATCGCTGATTCATTTGTTGCTGCGTAGAAACGCACCGTTTTATGATGCTAATAAATATCTGAGCGAGCTTGAACATAAACAATCAATATTACCATTTCATTGCTATATACCTATCCACAGGACCACAGGTAGATCCCAGCAGCTGTACTTCGCTACACTATTATTTTTTTTTAATTAAATTTTTTGTTAAATATTTAAAAAAAATTATTTATAGCCTTAAAATTTCTCTAAATTTCCTCTAAACGCACAAGGGTCTCATTGGTATAATCTTCAAATCAAATACTTTTACGAGTAAAACTTGCTGAGAGAAACGTTATTTAAAAAAATTATTGCCTGTTTCGTTGTTATAGGTAATTTTAATAAAAATTTTGTAATTGGTTTCAGTAAATAAACTTTT
The DNA here is from genome assembly GCA_035590515.1 of Trichilia minutiflora. Lineage (NCBI taxonomy): Eukaryota > Viridiplantae > Streptophyta > Magnoliopsida > Sapindales > Meliaceae > Trichilia > Trichilia minutiflora. The sequence goes on along the minus strand of JAVXUL010000001.1, from coordinate 5,163,307 downwards.
AAAAATATTTTTCAAAGTAGAGCTCGTTAAAAGTAGATTTTTTTTTTTTTAAAAATTATTGCATGGTTGATTATTATGATATAAAAATATTATAAAATTAAAAAAAAAAAATCTTTTAATCAAACGAATACTAAGAATATATATATAAAAGAGTTACAATCCCTTGATCATATGTATGCTTTAAGATTTTATGGTAATATATAACAATGCATACAATAAATAGGTTACAAAATCTGTAATTATAAAAAATAGATTAAAACAATCATTTGGCAGACAATAATTTAAAATTTATAATTTAAATTAAAATAATATTAAAAATACAAATTTTTTTAATATAAACTTCAAAATGTAATATTAATTACCCCATAACCTATAATTCATATCATTCATTATTAATAATTATATATATATATATACATATAAAATTATATCCCTAACACTACGGTACTATCTCACATTGGATATTACATTACGAAAAAGAGAATTTGTTGCTTAGTATCCCTACAAGGAGTCTGACAATTACTAACTAATACAATTCGAAGATTGATAACTCTTGTTGCAGGAGCTAAAATTAATAGCCGAGGAAATCGCTTCAATTTTAATATCGCCGACCACCAGCTGTTGACAACAGAACTCGACTAGGTTTCTTCCCCTTCTTTCCCACCTCATTAATCTTGCGTGTCTCCATACCTTCAACAGTTTTATCTCGAGATATTACATTGGCAAATGATGTTGTGCCCGAATTCCTTGAACCTGCAGAACAGAAGAGAAAAGTCAGTCCATTCACTGCTGTGGGTAACAAGCTCCAGCCACAATTTTCTATCAGCCACAGAATTCCAGGAGATTCAACCTCGTCATATAAATTAGGCATTAAAGAATTACCAGTCACACCAGAAGAACCAGTAGAGTGTTCATTGTTATGCAAAGCATTGGTTTCCTCATTTTTCAAGTCTGGTGAATCATGCCCAGCAGCAAAACCAAGCCTTGTAACGTTTGAGAACAGTCGACGCTCCCCAACAACATTTGGAGGGCTTGAAGATGCCATGGTAGGACTTCCCAGGGCTGAACATAACGGAATATGAAAAAACAAATAAGCCCGTGAATATTATGTTATTTCATAAATCAGAAAACATTTATACGTTTGCAAACTTCAATTATAAAGAGAGGAAATGACAGTCTACAACCCAGCCAGCATGATCTCCAAATTTTAGGTTTGGTCTGTGATCTAACACAAATAAAATGAAGTATAAAAGTTAGACATATCTACTTGTACACATGTCATATTAAACTTCATTTCACAGTATAGACTAGAAGGTCTCAGGAAGAGTCTTATTGGAACATTTTAATATTTCACAAAAAGTTACCCAAAAATAAAATAGAAACACTGGATATCAACCCAAGGATTCTGTTGTTACTAGTCCAATAATACCCTAACCAACACCTACACAGAGCACAGAATTACCTTCAAAATCATCCATAGAGAATGTGGGGGAGTCATCATAAGTGGACTGTCCGAAGCTGGATACCATGCGCTCAGATTGCACTACAGCAGATTCTGCCTTCATTTTCTCCTTCCGCTCCTAGAAATAGAATAAGAGAAGTGTATGACTAAGCTCGTGGACCTATTTGTGCTAATTTTTCAAAAGCAAAACTAAAAGAGAAATCTGTCCAAAAACAAAATCAATAGTGACTGCACAAAAAAGTAACAGCTGCTTTTCAGCAACAGCCATGAACCATAAGATATATAGACTGGATGTGCACTCCTACTCACTATAACAAGAGACAAAAGTGAGCAAAAGGCATATCATCTCTGGAAGTTTTCACAGGATAATATATGAAAAAAAAAGTATATAATAGTCATTTGAGATTTTTAAAATGTACCAATCATTCTTCAAGTTTTCAGGGCCATTTCAATTTAACTTCTTGTGCAAAAGATTTGTAAATTTTGTGGTGATGACAGGAAAATTACTGCATTACACATTAGCGATGTAACTTCAAAATGCCTCATAGAAATAAACTAGCGAACGGCAAAAATGTAAAACTTTAATACTGCATTATATCTTCTTATTTTAATGTTTCCTATCAAAAAAGAAGAAAATACCTTCTTGGCAAGTTGCTTCCTCTGCTTCTCACGCTTCCTGATTTCATCTATGAAGGGAGACAGGGCATCAGGAGGCAGCATCTCACTCATCTCAATCTCACAGAGCTGAATATTTAAAGGTAAAACATAAGAAGCACAAACCACAATGAGTACAGAACGATTAACAATAAAAACTTCTTGGGTACCTGAAATGTTGTTGTCAAAGAAAAATGACTTAAATATCGATAACGCCTCCTGATGGCATCTGACTGAGTCACTGTCTCCAACTGTAAAATCTTTCCACTTATCCTGAAATTAATTTCTGGTAGTTTATATTTCTGAAAGATAAAACACATTGAAGAATAGATTGTATAGTATATCAATCTTTTAACTGCCAATACAGAAAGAACATCAGCAAAAATGTTAACAAACATCTTTGAAACTCATCTCATACCCACTTTGATTTTTAAAATTCTGCCAGAATTTTAAAAAACAGTAAACATCAATTATTCTGCATGATGTATATTCATAATGTTGAAATAGAGAGGTCTATAAAGTCTAAACTATACATTTATTCATAATCTCCAAACACAAGCATGCCACAACTGTCAATGTGACAAGGAGAAATCAGAAATGTTTCACAACTGCTATTTTAAATATCAATGACCTTTTTCCTTCTCATCATAGTAAGATGAACTATGACGTAATCTATAGGTACCTTGGAGACACAGAGGAGAACTTCTTGATAACATAAAAATTGTAAGCGTTGAATCTCAGGAATCACATTTCTACATAAATTAATATAGTAATATATCATTTTAAGTAGTTTTCATTGCACCTGTTAGGAATTATATCATAGCTCCCATAATGATGCAGAAGACACTTCATGTTTAATGGATGAAGAATGAGATGCTGACCATCAATAGCCTGAAAATACCAAAAGATAGGATAAGTAATAGAGATAACTTAAAATGTTACTCTTCAAAACTAAGAGGAACAGGAGAAAAATGAATGACAATTAACAACAAAGAATTGAAGGCCACACTCAGCAAGCAGCTAGAAACAACTCACGCAGCTCACAAATAAGATTAGAATCGTTTTGCATCTAATCCATCATGCAGGAAAATGTTAGAAAAAAGAAGAGTTACTTAGTGAGACAATGTCCGGTAAAATCATGCTACAATTTGTTCCAAACAAAACATCAAAATAAAGTCCTATAATTCAAACAAAACAGCAAAAACCACCAAAAATAACATCTGCGTCACAATCACCTGGTAAAAATTGTACGAGTCCTTGTCCTTCATGTCTGTACCACTTGTTAAACGAACTTGAAAATTCTTACTTTCATCATATGAAGAAGGCAAAATTGTTTCACTGTATTCAGACAAATCACGCACAGAACTTTGCCCCGAATCAATCTCACTATCCCACTTATTCAAAGTCAAATTACCCAATTTCTTATTTTGCTCATTGAAATCAGTAGATACTTTCTTATTTCCAGAACTACATGCACTGTGACCAGCACTAGATGGATTTTCTATTAATTGTCGTCCTTGGAAACCCATCGCGCTATCTGTATAGTTCCAAGATTTATTGCTGTCACAAGCCAGACGCTCATTCCAGTACTTTTTCCTCTGTTCTAGTTGTTCCATTGCAGCACAAACATATGGAAGCTTCTCTAAGTCATCCACAAGCCCTGAATCAGCTCTGACCAACCATCCATCTAAATCTGATATTGCTTTTCTGACTGATAGATCTACATCTGATGTAAATGTAAACTTTGAAAAAGGATCATAGATTTCATCAAAGGAACCTGGCAAAGCACTTGAATCTTGTTTATTTTTCAGAGATGGAACAAATGAATCCTTCTCTCGAGTTAGAAGCATAAACTCTATGGTATCACCAACATAATATGGCTTTACATTCTCGATATGGATGGTATACAATTCCCTTGGAGATATCATGACAAAACATAAGGGGCATCTTTTAAAGCAGTCACCTTTATGGTCCTCCTCACCCATCAATAAGTAACGAAGAATACATGGGAAACAAAAAATATGCCCACATGATGTTATTTGTGAACATAGGGGATATTCCAAACAAATTGGACACTGCACCGAAAATGAGGTGGAGAACCTCACACAAATGATATCCTCCCACTGCAACATTTTATCTGGATCCATAGATTCAGGTGTGTAGTTACCAGTATCCAAGACAACAAACTTGTAATTTGCCTGAAGAAATAAATCTTTGTTGTAAGGCTTTATCTTCCGCTGCCTTCTTGGTGGAGGATGCAGTGGCCGATACTGGGGACGACTGATGGGGTCATAATGAAAATTCAGCAAATGGTTACCACTTATCATCTGGGCTCTTCTTCCTGCTGAATGCGCCATGCTTCCCAGAGAATTTGTAGACCCGGCACTCTGTTGACTTCCAGAAGAAACACTGCCCCCTGACATTTTCCCCTTAGAGTGGACAGATCCAGACCCTTGACCTCTAGAGTGATTCCGGGGTTGTCTCTCACTATTTGGGTGACACAAATTTCTCTTACCATTTGGTGACACAAATTCACTCACCTGAACAGGAACAAGAAAAGGCAGAAGACAATTGTCAAAAGCTTGAATAATTGCCATAACTACTAACAGGATAGTTTTAATGCAGCTATTTTTTCCAGTTCCACGGACTAGAGTCTCTAAGAATACTATGACATCTTCGCATTTCACCCTAACCCTTTCTAAAACAACAATATCATGAATATAAAAGAGCAGGTTACTAACATTCAATATAATATTTTATTTACCTCTTTGGGGGATCCACTTGAATTTTGTCCGTTGGAACGCAACGAGTCTGGAACATAAGCACAGTAACCAATTAAACATAAGGAGTTTCACTCGACTAAAAGACTAATCACCAAGCAGCAAACGAAGTCACAAACAAAAACAAGAATTCAGATTCGTTACAAGTTAAAGAACATAATAACCTAAACAAAGAAAGTATCTTAGTACTCTAATCCCCAATACAAAGTACCGCTACGCTTTCACACATTACAAAAAAATCTAAATTCAATTAACAGACAATCCACCTTTCAATACATGAAGAGCCAAAATAAACCAATAATAAAAATCTAATTTGTTGTTTCCGTAGCCCAACAATCGAGGAAGAAAGAATCCCTTAAAAGTCAAAAACTGACCTGAAATCTGATTTGACTTGGACGAAAAGTGCTGCATGAGGTTTCCATGATTGAAATTAGGGTTTTGAGAGTTGGAAACAGACGAAGATTCTCCTAGGATTTTTTCTTCTGAGGGCAAGATGGACATGAAATTTTGCAAAAAGCGTTTCCTTTCTTCGCGTTAATCCGTGATCGTTTCGGTTAGTCATTACCTTCGCGTATTTGTAGCAATACCAATGCGCTGTTATTTTCTCCCATCGCCACCTAATATCGGTTGCCACGTTACGTTATAATTATCAATTTTTATACTGAAATATAAATATAGTGTGATTTCGAGCATATTATTTATTTATTTCTTTGAGAAGGTGCACATTACATAATTGTTACTTTATTAAACGATTTATAATTAAGAAAATGCCGTATTTGCTCTATAAAGTCATTATAAATTTACTTGAATTTTAGACCAACTGTAGTCGGGAGTTATATTTTTTCGTTAACAATAGGTAAGTCAATAATATAATTTTGATGGGTCATGTATAACTTCACCCAATCAGCAAACAGAACTTCTGATTACCTAAAGTCTCAACTCACTTCAACAGCAAACAAATAAAACGAAATTCTTTTCAAAATTAATGGAAAAAAAAAACACCAAATTTGTTTTTTTCTAGACAGTGATAACATTTCCCGCAGAAGATCATTCCATAACATGTACCAAAGCAAGTGACGTTTCAATTTATTTCCATATGGCTTCAGTTCCGAAGATGATACGAGGCAGGGGGCGTAAACATTGAACAACATGAAGCACAATCCCTCCAAATTACTTAAGGTTAGTGCAGCATTTTGCAGATGTTAAGTATCAAATACTGCGCCGTATGACACGTTACCAAAGTCAATAACGAAGGTGCGAATTTCCATTGGAGCAAGTTCCACAACTAGTGTTTTAGGATCAACAGGTCTGCCCCTCACCAACTCAGGTTCTTTTCTTGATGAGGAAGAGCCTTCTACTTTCCATGTAAGTCTCTTCTTTAACATTTCTGTTCTTTCTTGATTGGCAGATAAACTCATCTCAATCACTTTGGCAACCTGAAGGGAACAACAACAGATGAATGTTAAATGAGAAAAGTAAATGGCTGTTGATAGACAAAGTTGCTGTTGGAAGAATTGTCTGCACCTTTTTGTCTGGGAACAGCTTTTTCAGTTCTACATTTGTCATTGCAGAAAAATCCTTGTCCTCACCAATCTACAATAATTTTAAGAACCCAAAAGAGTAAACAGTTGCAATTTGAAGCAAGACAATTGAAAATAACAAACTTAGATTGATTAAATCTTATAAAAATTGTTCAACTAACAATGCTTTCATACTGGTAATAGCATAAATTCAAATGACTTTTTTATGACAAGTAAAGTCTATAAGTTATTCAATAGATAATTAAGGAATCCTGTCAGATATTTTAGTAAAGTAAGAGGAAAACTAGAACCTCGTATAAATGCGCTAACCGAAGGAGAATTTTTCCATCATCAAGCTCCTGCAAAACCCAGGAGACGAGAGAAATCTAGTCAGGAAAAGGAAAAGAAAATACCCTGCCGCTCATAAGTCATTGTTTTAGAAAACTCGGAAGATGGGTTGTAATCTCAATTTTACCATAACAAAAAAATAACTAAAATATAGACAGAATTGTATTTGCTAATACCGAAGCTCAAGTACCTGGAGAGTAATAATAGCAACATTATCTGGTAAAATGTAAGAGGAATCAATCCCTGAGAAGGTTGATACATGAGAATTTTTCCAGTAATCTCCATCCTGCAAGAAGAAATCAGCATTGAGAAACCAATTCGCAAGACCGAAAATTAATTTATATGTTTCTCTTTTCATTTTTGTTTAAATAATTTCACCTCCTCAGTAAAAGCTAAGAGGAGGGGTGAATATATCTCCTGGCCAAAAGTACGTCGCCACTTAGCACCTTCTCCTAGGGGGTCAATTCTGAAATAATATTTTCCTTGGATCTGCAAAAGGTGAAGTTAACAGCAGATGCTAAAACTTCTACAAAAGAAATCATGTTTTTGAACAAAGACGACACAAAAAAGATCTCAAAGATAAAAATTGCAAAATTCTATGACTACAATGTAAGCTACTGGTTCTAGGGTTAGAAGCTATCATTAAAACACAATAAAAAATTACTGCAGTATTATGGAGCGAGGAAAATTGTAAAACTCCCAACTCCACACATGGAAAACAGGTACCATATACTTACCGCCAGTCCCTTACATTTATCAAGCACACAGACAGTTTCATTTAGAGCCTCTGCAACCCCCCTGGAATCATCAAGCAGCAGTCTCCTACAGAGAAAGAGAATGTCAGCTAGGTTTATGATAATGCATTGGTACAGATAATACAATAATACCCATTCATGCTTCAGTCGTACTGCCAAAACCCTTATTGTTTTAAAATGGAAGTTGCATTCATCCCATACACTACAAACATCAATATTCTTGCAATAGTAAAATAAAAACCACACATGGTGTTTCAATCTCTGTCATCTCCTTAGTTATGATGTGACATTTTTTGAGGTAGTCTGCAAGAGGTTATCATGATCAATTTGAAGATAAGTGGCATGACAAAATACCTATGAAGCATCAACTCTACTTCTCCGTCCACTATACTAGATCCTCCAATAGCTCTATCCACCAGAACTGAAAATTCTTTTCTATCATCTTGCATGTAAATTCCAAGATTTATCTGAATGGACAATTAAAATTGATAAGTGAATTTCAAAAATGGCTAATAATCACTTCTTGAAATTTAAATGACTTTCTACTCACTGGTACGTAAAGACTTAATTCCTCGTAGAAACATATGGATGAGAAAATGTAATGACCAAAAAGATCAATAATGAAATTATAAACCATCTACCATTGAAAAAATATTGTCAACTGTGAAAAAATATTGTTCCGCTGATGGTAGAACAGTCAGGGTAGATGATACCGTTTCTGATATCCTTCAAGAATCGGCTATGAAGGCCAATATCTAGAGGGAAAAACACAACTAGATTGTGTGGAAAAGATGGCAAAGCTTTGCCCGAAAGTGACAGCAGTAAAGGCATGTCAAAAGAAGAAGATCTGTGATGAAGGCAAGAAAAACATCAATTTCCCGCAGAGAACCCTAGGTCTTGTGGCTCTGATACCATATGAAAAATTGGTATTGATATTTTTTTCTCTCACTTTACATGAGTCTCTAAATGGGCTACTATAGAGATGTTTACAATTAAAAAATTAAAATTAAAATTAAAAAAAAAGAGAGAAAGAGAGAGAAAGAAAGAAAAGAAAACTAGCCAAACTAAGTTAGGAAAGTCTATATTTAGGAAACAATTCTATTCCTAACCTAAATCAGGAAATAAATATTTACAGATTCCTAGCCTAAATCAGTCCATGAATCAAGGAGAAAAATCATATTTTCCACGTCTACAAAACCATTAAATTTCTCTCTTTTACACTGATTTCACCTTGCTTGTTAAAGAAATAAGTTGGCACTTTCAGAAAAACATACTGGGTAATAATTTCCAGCAACTGGTTCGTTCACTTCTAGGTCCCAGTCTGCTCTGTAGTCACGAATCTGCAAAAGAGATCCATCTTGAGTTCATTTGCAAGATCAGATGGATTTGGAAATGAAAATCACCATTAAGAAACATTGTTTTTATGCTACATAACAATTAAAAATAACTTTGTTTTCATCCTTCCATTAAAGAAGGTTGACACATCTATCAAGTGAAGACCTTATTAAGGCTGACTAAAACTCTAAAGGCTAATGATCATTCTGAACATCATCATTACGTTAAACCGCATACCCGTTTGATAAAATCACGTCCATTAGAATCCGTATAGAATGTTCGATTGTTTTCCAATGTAGTTGTTACATGAGTCACGACTTCCTTACCAAGTCCATCATCAATAGGTATAGGTCCAACCTGGCATGGTAATTACTGTCAGTGTGGAGATCAAAATTGAAAGCAAATGTATAAATTCTAGAAGAAATTGCAGTCAGATCAACCAAGCTCAAACCGACAGAAGAAGATAAAGAAAGTGAAATAGATAAAAATTATTATCTTCATCATTTATTCATTAAAAACAAACTATTTAAATGGCCATCACACAAACTTACAACAAATTCAACTTCAACATGCTCTTTCCCTTTGTATAATCTGGTAACCTGTCAACACATTGAATACAACATTAAGTTAAAAAGGAAATGCTGTATCTCTAGTAAAAACAAAAGACTTTGATCCTTATTTGTATCTTCCATAACATAGCATCAAAATGACTCTTATTTCAAATCCTGCAAAGTTCCCTGAAATTATTAAGAGACACAGTTAGTTGTTCAATAACCAGATAACTGAATTATAATTAAAGAGCAAGTTATTGTAGATCAAACAAAATGTTCCACTTTTAAGTTTGTGTTCATATGGAAACTAATTAAATTATTGTCCCAATTGGTTCAGCTTATCATTCAAAAAGTAGCTCCAAGTTGGAGGGCAGGAGGGGCCTATGCTGCCATTGACAACAAATTCTCATTTTCTACTCATGTTTACATAGTGCTATTAAGATTATTCAGCTGCTGAAACATAAAAAACTTTGTGAAAACAAACATCACAGAAAGATAACAACCACTGATAAATAATGCACCTGATATATCCACTCATTGATCTTTTCATGCACTTCATCCAATAATGGCCCACGCATAACAGTCAAAGGAATCTGAAAATTGTAGCAACATCTTCGAATTGGTAATTGGAATGATTATCAGTTAGTATGAGACTCTTTTTGGAAAGCATTTCGCACCTGTCCTTCAGACTTTATGAGATATGTGCCGTTAGGACGGAAAATATATGCCCCAGCATTCTGAAAAATCAAGCGCTTGAGAAATCTTTTATAATCAATTCGAAATTTAAGTCATTCAACTTCAAGAGACAATGAAAACAGATGAAAAATTTTAGCAACACAAGCGAACTTCTAATAAACTTGTCTACCTGAGGAGCTTTATCATTGGTTCCATTATATCCCGGGTAAAAACTGTATGACCGCTCAACTGATTCCTCAACCTTCAAAAATTATGCATAACAAAATTAGGTACACAGATTTCAATTGCTCACTTTTCGCTGGCCTGGGAAAAGGTGGATGCAGACGGGGCAGGAAGATGTAAGCATCAAGTGAAAAGCAATTCTTCAATCATCAGTATGTTACATACCAAGCTTCTGCTATTAATATAACTAGTAGGCTTGCTTTGATCTGAGGAGAAAATAAGCTTCAAATTCCCTTGACCAATTTCAACAATAGATTTCGCACTACTTTCAAATGTTTGAATGGATGATTTTGTTGATCGAGCACCTGTAAATGAAAGTGACAGAATATAAGACAAATGCATGTTCATAACTAAGAAGATTTGGAAACAAATTTATTTACAAATTCTATATTAGCTGCATAAGATATGGAAACTTTGTCTGTTAACCTGTCCTTTTGACACTTGATATGGTATAAGTGCTGAAACCAAGAGGAGGAACAGAGACTGTGAATGCAAGCCAATACTTCGGGGTCACCTTTGGGTTTCTACCCAAGTATGCTCTAACATAGTAGTCTCTTAGGTCCATGAAGGCATCAGCTGGAGGAACCAGTTGTGATTCAACTACTTTTCCCTCAGAATCAAAGACAGAAACATCTCCGTTGGTAACCTAGATATTGTAAACAGTTAAAATACATACATACATATAGATATATAGATATATATGTATAAAATTATAAGCCACCTTAAACAAGAAAATCTTTTAACTTAACACAAGAAAAAGGCCACCAATAAAAAAAATAAACTTACTATTATAGAGGCAAGCTTGTATCCAAATTTATGCACAATATCACATGCTTAAACACAAAATAAACACACATAAAAAGCCAAAAGTTATTTAAATTTCTAGTAGTTTTAGGCTTTCTATGTCACAGTTTATGGGCAAGTCATCGACAAAGCTGATAATCACCTCCAATAGAAAGGTTTCGTGCAAATAACAGACCATACCAGTGCAAAGCTTGCCAAGGCTTCAGGACTCACAGTAAGACAAGACTCTTTCAGACATCATTTTATTCATTAATTATATTACAAAGAAAAAGCACAAATCAAAGCTAGGAACTGATTAGTACTTTCCGGGGTCAAGTTGATTTCTAAACTGACAGAACGCTTGGGTAACAGGTTATAATGGTCTTGATATTTGTCGAGGTGTTTATATGCTTTTTGTTGGGACATTTGACACACATATAACATGAATTGTCCACACTCAGATCATTAGAAAGGAAATAAACTATAATGACATATTCTGACAATACACTGGTGGATTGATCACTTTGGATTCAAGTCATGAAGTATTTCCCCAAAATATATTACTCACCGGAATTCGAACTATATCCTCTCTTTTCCACCCAAGAGAATTGTATATCACAACAATCTACAAAGAAAACAAAAAATATAATTATATACTTCAAAATTGATGGGAAAGTTGCATGTTACATGAATTGATACATTATCCTTACCAATTTTTTCCCATGAGACAGATCAATCTCCGACGCAGGACAGTAACTGATATTCAGAAGGGGGCACTGGAAGAAGAAAAGGAAAATTAATTTAGCTTGATCCAAACTTGAAGAGAGAAAATATCACCCATCTATGTAGATGACCTAGCTTCAACATTATATTGATCACATCCTTCTTAGTTTTGACACATGTATGTTAGAGAAGCTATCATCAAAGTCGGAACTACTTTATCCCAACACCCTTGCTTTATACTTGTTAAGTCAGCATTCAACCCAAAAAGTTATATGTAAGGAAGTATTTGAACTCTTAACTCATACATAATAATATGAGTCTAGGAGAGAGGCAATTTTTTTTTCTTTTGAAAGTTTTGTTTTAGAGATGTTCAAAGCATATTTATATGATACAGGTTATCCTAGACACAGTGGACAGCATATTCACTTTTGCATATCTCCATTTCTATTAATACAAGTTCTTTTTTATTATTATCAAAATGGTAATATTCCTCCCTTTTCCTCAACTTTCTCCAATATCCAAACAGAGCCTCAATAAGAAGTCTCTAAGATGCATCCTATTCAAAAAATGAAACTGCTCACTAGCTTAAGGGCCATGATGTTTACCTGTTGCAATATTGTAGTTGGATTCCCACACCCATTACATGATGTTGACTCAAGCAAGAAAGCAAGTGACGTTGCAACTACCTCTTCAGCCTGCAAAAGATAACAAATGAGTGGATAACATTTTAGTTAAATTGGAAATAGGAAATTCATTAGACAAAGAGCAAGACAAACAAATATACCTCGTTGTAGCCTATTGATAATCGTTTTGCATAATCATCAGCCACATGCTGCTTCTCAGTACCCGTAACTGCATCATGATGCTGAGCAATTGCTATAGCATCAGCTAATGAGTCTGTATTAGGCCCTCTTTTACTCCTACCTTTGTAAAATTCTAGTTGCCTTGCTGCCTGATATGCATTAGAATTGTATAATTATCTAGCCTAAAACTGTTGTCAGGTCAAGAAACTTGACTCTTCAAAAAGAAAAGGAAAAAATAGCATGAACGATACCAAATAGTAACCACTCATCATTCTGACATAGCATTTCAAGGCTGGCCTACTAGTAAAATACCCTGTCCAGTAAGCATTTGCACGGTCTGCATAACTGATTTACTTCAAAATGTAAGAGGAGGTACAGGTGATCAAATAACATGCAACCGATTACAATAGCATAAGAAAAGAAAACTCACGGGAAGAAGTCATCAGTCTTTAAAGGCCAGGATTCATTTGAAGCATGTTTTGCATCAGTATATATGGATGGGGTAGAGTACAAAGCATTGACACGTCCATCCTACAAATATTCAAAAAAAAAAGGGATAAACAGCATCAACACAATAACATAATATAAAGAAGGGATGTCAAATCACAAGACAGTGCATACTTCAATTCAGTCAACTCAGAAGAGACCAGACAGGTAGTGACGGAACAAACACTTAAAACAGAAAACATATCTCATTTAGAAACTAATGTAACAACGTAAACAAAGAGCATCGACAGATTTGATGGCCATTAGTCAATTCCAAAACAAATGCAATTCATGAAATGCTAAATAAAAACAGAGTTATAAAACTAACTCCAATTACATAAACACTTATAGATAGGAAATTCATAGTGTTAGTTGAAATTTGGTTTGCAAATATATTAACAACAACACCACATAAACTTTGAAGATGAAAATTACAATATGATGCATTTAAATGAAGCACCCATCTATATCCCCTTCTCAGACAACTTACCATGTTCACATAATGAATGAACTTGTCCATCTGTCGAAACCATGTATGAGCATACTGATACTTAAAATCTGTACCCATAGTCCACATTATATGATTTGTTCGGGTGATGTTAGCCTGATAATAAACAATCACCATTAGCATTAATAGATAGAGGTCATTGTGAATGGTGAATAAAATTATCTTTCAGAGAAAATTAATGTGATTCCATGATTGATAGACTGTATCAATTGGAACGCAATTCTTCAGCCCTCCAAAAAAGGTTACTGAATAATAAACAACTAAAACCTTTGAACTCTTTCAAAATCCATATACTTCAATGGAAGAGAGAACAAGAATATTTAGTTGCTGTAGAGGAGACATCCTCACAAAGGACAAATTTATCAACCTCAAGGCTGGAAGACAATCGAAGCAAACATTTAAATTCCAAAAGTGATCACCAAAATGAAACATAAATTGAGAAATGAAAAATGAGAATCATTGGGTAACCAGAAAGGAAAAGTCCTTAAATGCGGACACCCATCCCCATCTCCATTTACCTGTGCTATTGCAGCAGCAACGAAGTCATTAACTCGGTCTTGAACATTGTAATCAAATAAATTGATATCATCCTTGAATGAAGTGAGAAATAAAACATGATTAGCACAGAGAAGTAAGTATTTAAGAGACTGACATTAAATAATCCATTGAACATATATTTACCTGAATAACAGGAGAACCATCATTGACTTCAAAGTAGAAACCCCCAGGCGGAGGCTCGTAGTTTTTAGGGAATGCACCAGCAAAAATCTTCAACATTAAAGAAGGGAGACAACAATGGCACAGAGAAAACAATTTCACTTAGCATATCCAACTGAATAAATTCTTAATGAACTAAACCAAAGCCATGCTGCTTACTAGTGCAGATGAACCAAGACTTCTAGAACCCTGCCAGACAACTTCAAGACTTTTCTCGTTTTTACGCTTATTCCTGTCTTGGTAATCAATCCGGCCAAAGAAAAGAGAGTCAAATCCAACCTACACCAAGATTAATTATTTCTTGGATTAATAGTACGGCAGGAGAAAAAGAAAAATGTTTGGATTAAGAGATTTCTTTGGAGTTAAAAAGTTATAGATCAGTTTACTTCAGCTCCCAACAAGTAAGCTTGCACTGCAGAATGTCCAAAAGGATCAATTTGCCAACCAATTCTTGGAGTTACATCGAACTCATTTTTTATAAACCGATGCCCAAGAGTTGTCTGATCAATCATGTCAATGTAATGTGTCGCTGCCTCATCATGCATGCACATTCCACCATTTCTGTGACAACAACAGAGAAAGAGAGTAGTCGAGAGATATCAACAACTAAATTATCAAATCCAAATAAACAAAACACAACAGCTTTTAAATATCAATAGTCTAAGCATGCAGAATGATTGTCAATCAAATATCTCATGTACATCTATAGGAAAGGAAAATATCAACAAGAATAAAGACGTCAATGTTTAACAGTATCCATGTCTTACATTAGCTCCAGTTGACCTGAGCTCACTAGCTTTTTAACTATCTGCTGCATAGCCTCACTCTGCTCCTCCCACCATCGCTGGAAAAATGCCTGCACTACCAAGCAAAGCCATACATTATCCAAATTCAAAATGTTTGACAATATACATATATATTTATGAATATGACCAATAACAACATGCCGCATCACATAATGGATAATCATAAACATATGCACCACAGACAACACGTGCCCGTATATATACTATCAGGTAACACATGCAGATAAGAAGATGTGCTGCACCAGAGCACCTTTGTGTCAAAATAGCAAGCAACTTTACTTTTAGATTTTCTAAAGACAACACACTAGGCAGCAGCATGATCCTCAAAATCTCAAGACACAACAACATTTGACCACAAAGAGTGATATTGAAAACTTAAGTATGATACTAAACAATAGTCATCAAAGCAATTTGGCATAAAGAATAAGCAAAAAAATTCACTTCACCATGCCTATGTTAATCAACTTAATCCTCCAAATATTAATTACAAGTCATCCACACACCTTCCTTGTCTCAATCTTCTTGTTGTACACAAGGAAAAAACCATAATGCTCTGATTGGTCACAGAGTACTAGAAAAGACCAATCTGGAACAGAAAGAAATTGTAATTCTACGCATCTAGTTACTCATTCCTTAGATAAAAATCTTGCCTGTTTCAGTCTTCTCACTATACACAAACAAAACCCTAATGCTCTGATTGGTCACAGACTCACAGAGTACTGAAAAAGACCAATCTGGAACAGAAAGAAATTGTAATTCTACACATCAAGTTACTCATTCTTTAGATAAAAATCCCCACAGAATCAAACTCAAAATAACGTCGTTAAATTTCCCAACATTCTATCTATAGAAATTCAACTAAAGATTCAACATATTGTTCCCTTCACTTCTTATCTCTTCTGATTTCCCAGCAGCCAAACATAGCACAATCGATAATTATCACAAAATCAAAACGGAGAACTTTATATACCTGCTCAACATAAATGAATTTCCGATTCTTGTCTGCCAACAATGCAGGAATAACAGAATCCAATATATTCTGCACGCAAGCTCCCTTCACAATGAACACAACAAACATAACATTTAGGCAATCAAATTCATCTAATCTACACGTGTTAACAAAAATTTTAAAAAGAGAGAGAACACAACCTGAATGGAATTGTTAGAACCAACATAATACTGATCAACGGTCTTTAACCAACCCACGTCATCATGCGTATGAGCAACCAAATGAACATTGAGTTTCCCAGGAACAATGCCCTGAGAAGTGTTGTAAACCTTGTACTTCGATTCCACAAATGAAAATATTGCAATAAAAACGACAAAATAGTGGAACAACAGCGCTTGAAGCGTCATTTCTACTTAATACAAGGAATCAAATGTCCAGAAACAGCAGTTCACTTAGTCACAACCACAATACCAGATGGTCGTTTCATTCATCAAGAAAGTGGGTTCTGTCTGCACTGAAGCTTAAGCGCCGTCTTGAGAGGTGTCGGAGAATTTTTTTAATTTCTGGGTTTCGGGGTCTTCTGACTTTCAGTTCTGTATGTATATCCAGGTCAATTTAGTAACTAGGATAAGAAAAACATTGCGAATTTAGTGCTGAAATAAGATCGTTGAGTGGATAGATGTTTATTAAAAAAATACGAAGAAAGAAAATGGATGACTTGACTACCATACATTAATATACCATATAATGTATAAATACATCAGTATGTCAATCCCTCTTCAAATATATGACTTGGATCATCTTATCTCACTGTTCTGCAATAATTACATGTTTGGATATATCATTTTGCATCTAGATGCACTTAATCATGAGTACCGTAAAAATAATACCTTGAAAATGTTGCATCAAATTACAAGTCTATTGGATGAAATTTGTGTATTTCAATCGAATGATTATAAAATATTAAAATTTGGCAATCAAGAAGACAATGGAATACAAATTAATGAGTTGAAGATAAAGTTTTAAAACACCCTCCTCTTCGTAATCTATAATCCATAGGCCCACAACAGTTGGTGCTAGAATATACGTAAATAATAATAGTTCTGGGACCTATGCGTCACATATGAACAAACTGCAACCTTATTTATTATTTTACTAAAATTTGGTGGCCAATTCGTTGTTATCCTTTCCAGGTCACTTGCGTTGCGTAGAAGGGAAGGGGTAACCGTGTAATCGTATGTCTGAAGATGTGTGTAGGCTAAGACAGGATGATGAGAATGTGAGATGACTTGGGTTAGAGTATTTTAATGTATAAATGAATTATTTTTATATAAAATATATTACGTTATTAATATAAAGAGATTTATATTTTATATGATATTGATAAACGTTATCATTAAAATTTTATAATGTGAATATGAATTGTTATTTATTATTTTATAAAATTATTAAATTAATTTTTTTTTCTTTTTTAATTATCAATAAAATAAATGAATTATTGAATCAATAATTTATGATTATTAATAAGATCCTCTAAAAATAGAGGATATAATTGAAGATGTGAATTATTTTTTTTACCATATCAGTTTGACAGTGAATGAAATTAAATACATTGGAGAGTCTAATTGTACTTACAAGATATATTTTATATATGTGGCATCTTTAAAAAGATAATTCATAAATACATTGGAGATGCTCTTAATTGAGTCGAGCACTAACTATACAATCTTTAATATATTATTATTGTATTTTTTGTCATAAATTTTGTTATTTTTATTAAAATATTAAAATTAATATAACTAATGTAACAGCTATACAATAATTTTTTGAAATAAGATTTTTTTTAAGGGACAAATAACATTCAACTTTCAATTTACTTTTTAATTTGAATCTAATAAATGAGATGAAAATTTTGTATTTCTTTTTTTTAATTATTAATATATTATGATCGATCACATGGAAATTAATATGTACATAACCAGGGCTCGGTCTTGGCAAAAGATCAACACATTTCAAATGATAATTCTTACAAGAAAAAGTTGTTTGAAATTAACTTCACCGCTTCAAAAGCCCAATAACTTCACCGCCTCACAAGCCCAAACTCAATATAACATGTTTGGCGACGAGACTATCTCTATTCTTATCAGAAATAACATCAACGTGAGACGCAGACCAGACCAACCTCAAAAACCCTAAAAATCGCCTGATCTACGGCCCACAGGCAACAACAATGGAAGATAGTTTCAAAGTCCGAGTCGACAGAATCTTCGGTTCACTTTCTTCGTCAACATCTCAAAATCTAAGCTCACTGTGGTCCCTCACAGGTGATGAAATCGAGAGGAATGAATGGAACAGGAAAAAGGACGAGCCGGAAACCGAACCCGATACCGAACAAAACGCCTTTTTCGCGAACCTTCGAGAGAAGAAACCAGACGACGGGTTCCGTGCAGATATGGAGAAGGATATTTTAGACCTGGACGATGATTTAGACGACGAAGAACTGCAGGCACGGGACTCACGTGGTTCGTCGAGCATGTCTGGTAAAGGAGATGATTATGACGATGAAGAGTGGGAGATTAAGTCTAACATTGGCCTGGATTGTACGCTTGATAATGAGGTAAGTGAAAGTCCTTTTTTTTACTCTTTAGAGATGTTTTGCGTGTTCATTTATTCTTTTATTTCGACATAAGCTGAATAAATTTAGTTATCTGTTGTTTCTGATTGTAGGATTTGATTATGTATTGCCCGTGCATTATATTTCTTTTGACTCTTAGGTGCTGCAATTAGTTTAGTTACATTATTAGCTTGCTTGTAATTAGGAAGCTATAATCTACTAGAATGTTTGGAATTTTGCTGTATTTTTTACCTGATAAGAGTCTGTAGCATATGTTTGTGGAGTGGTTAGTAGTGACTTGGATTGTAATGAATGGCGCTCTTCCTAGTCTCTAGAGCTGAATTTTAATGATATGGAAAGACCATGTGGATATGGCTCTTGCTTATACTGGGTATGAATGAGAATTTTGATAACTAGAAGACTCAAAGTTGATGTTGTGGGAATGGAGTGGGGATAAGCCTACTGGCTGTATTTTGCTTTTTAGCAAGCATATTTCCTTCTCAAATTGTGGATATTGTAAAACAATGATAGGTATCATGGGTATCCATCCATGATATTGATGGATTAGTTAATTGATATTACAAACACACACACGCACACACAGAGCGCACGCATGTGCACACGCACACACAGAGCGCACGCATGTGCACACGCACATGCACACATATATCATACGTTGTCATCTATATAATGAATATACGTTGCATCTATATAATTCCATAGATAATTTTTTATATTCCATTTATTTTATCATGCAATGGACAAATAAATATAGATGTGTCTATGGTTTTCTATGGGCTTCAATAGGAATTATAAGGTTTTCTCTTTGACTGTTTTGGACACTGGGATATTTACACACTTAGTATATTACACGTTGTTATCAATATAATTTCATAGATAATTTTTAATATTTCATTTATTTTATCATGCAATGGACAAATAAATATGTGTGTGTGTATGGTTTCTATGGGCTTCAATAGGAATTATAAGGTTTTCTCTTTGAATGTTTTGGACACTGGGATATTTATTGTCTAAATGAGATTTTATGCAGGAAGAGGAAGATCATTATGACAAAGTGGCCGTTGGCAAGGAAAAGGCTGGAGATCGCTTGTATATGAAAGATATAAATGATTACGAGACAGATGCAGATTCTTTCAATGAGCTTCCAAATTCATTCAATGAAGTGATCAGGGACCCACGTGCCAATCACATTGCTGCTCAAATTCGGCTCAAGGAAGACACAGAAGCTGCTAAGAAAATTAACTCTTTACAAGTCTCCGAGAAAGATGCTCCTTCTGATATGAATGCTCAAGTTAACAGATCTGAGAATGGTAACCTGAAACCAATTTTGAAGAGGGGAGATACAGAGTTGGATTCAAGGCCACAAAAGCGTGTGCGGTTTGATCCTGAATGCAAAGACAATTCCAAACATAAAGAGGATTCTGAGGAAAAATCTGAAGAGGACAAAGCTGTGGTCTCAAATGAAGCATTTCCTTTTGGAATTCCTGATTACATGCGAAATCCTTCAAAATATACTTGTTATACTTTAGATTCAGTTGATGTGGATGATAAATCTAATAGGCAAGCCTATATGGACTTTCTTAATATGTTAAAAAACTCAAAGACTACAGAATCACAGATGGAGGCTGATTCCACTGATCAGCCAAAAAGAGTTGTCTTTATACCAAGAAAGAGAACAGGGAATGCTACAATAGCTGAAAATGACACCAAATTAAAACAAGTTCAGGATGATACCAGCAAGGATTCTGCCCATAGGAAAAGCATGCAGGTTAGCATTACTGTTGGGAATGAATGTAATGATGAAGTATGTGCCATGGAGGAAGATGAACCAGAAGCAGTAGCAGCTGCTGCAAAAATAATTGATTCACAGAGATCAGGCCGCCAGTATAGGATGAGAAACAAGGCTGATACGGAGTAATCTATATGATTAGAGCACCCGTTGAATCCTGGTATTTGTAGTCAGGTACCGTTGTAATTGTCATGTTTTACTGATAACTTATCCACATGAATAATTTTTTACAATTTTATGTGTAAAATAATCTAAATTTCTGATTTTATTTTTATAAACTTGTTGGAAATTACTTATTCATCCGATTTCTGACTTCACAGCCCATACTGGATCTTTGATCCATGACCACGAGTTGTAAACCCTCTCTGAGTGATTGGATTTCCAAGCTTTCGTTCTCTCTCAACAATTTTACAGCATCATATTTGCATTTTTTTCAACACTCAGTAATTTTGGGATATGGCCAGCTAAATGGTCGACTGGTAAATTAAATTGTGTATATCACCTTCACCTAAAACAGGCTCTGGTTACATCATGTTAGACGTATTAGCCAGAACCAGATCATTTTACTTTCCATTTTCTTGTTAGCTATGAATCAAGTAATCAATAGTTACATTAACAAGTAGATGGTATGGATGGTAGTCGTGTTGTAGTTGAAACTCTGCAGCCCCGACTTCAACTTCAGGAGCAGTCGATAGGGAACGTGATGCCCCACGCACTCCTACCCTTCAAAGGGCAACTACAAATTTAAAAAGCCCAGATGGTATGTGAGTTAAGATGTAACGGGCAACGTTTTACAAATATCCGATAATAGCTGTTTTATTCCAACCATGAGTTAAGGCTAAATCAAGCCCGCCATCCTCTCGGGAAGTAGACCACGTCCCAAGCCACTTGCCAGTCTTAGATATCCAAAACTAAGGCAACAGGATGTAATTGTAATCCTGATTTGATTTTATAATTGTAAGTTTTGGTATTTAAGGTTAAGACATCTAAAATATTAGAATCATTCAAACTAATTTAAAATTTTAAGTAAAATAAAAATAAATTGCTCCATTGCAAAGACTAATTTCTATAGCTCTTACGAGTGATTCATTGAAATATAGAAGATAGACAGGTATATAGATAGATAAAAGTATCATGACATAATAGAATCTTTCAATCAAATATTTGACATTAATTTTCAACAAAATGTTGCTATTACAATTTTCATTTTCATTTTCATTTTCTTTTTTTATCATTTCTGTCCAGCTATGGCGTCATCTCTATATAATTAACTACAAACAACACCGGAGTGAAGTACCAGTGACTGCAGTAATAGGTGCAGTGCACCAAGACTTTGCGAGGTCACTACTGTTGATTACAGCCAAATGGCAGAAATACAACAAACAAACATTGGCAGTACATTGTTGATATGCAAAATACGGGTACTGAAAATTCCCACCATTTTACAGCTACCATGAAGTCTAGAATAACCGACGTCTACAATCCTCAGCGCCACAATAGCATGCCATCTGTTTTACCTTCCCATCAGGGCCATGGACACTATCTAGAGCATAACCATAGTCATAACTAAGCTCCTACAGAATCAGAAAGAACAATAGTAAGTTCAAAAGTCTAGTCCTTGTATCCTCGTAAAGCAACAGATTATGAAACTCTAAACCAAATAAAAGCTTTTGCCTATTAATAAGCCAAAAATAATCATAATGATCCATTGTCAATGTCAACCAAAATAGAGTCGGATCAAAAGGGAGTTGATTCAAGTCAGACTCATCCTGCTTTTCTAAGAGAGTAATAAACATAAGCCATGAAACATGTTAGCATTATATAAAGATTGATGGTAACTTTCTAGCACATCAGAGCTTATTAAGGTTCAGGTACTATCACTAGGCATTTACCTACAACTTGAAGCATTTAAGTGGTTGTGAACAGAACTCTAAGGATGGTATGTTCCTAATGAAAGTGAGATAAGGGGAAGAGTTGAATAACCTGCAGAGGAGGTATGTTGTCTGCTGCAAATAGAACCACTCGAGCAAGTTTGATATCATGATGTGAGCTCAAAACGCATTGGACAAAGAGATTAGGCTCGCAACAATGATTGATAAACCTTGAAACATTTCCAATGGAACCAGCATCAATGAAGAAGTCTGGCATATTTTCAACTCTCTGATCATCTGGTCTATCCGAATTATAAATTGTTGGTACAGATACATCACGCAGTCGCCTCTGTAATAGAAAGAAACCAAAGGAAATATTTATTTGTTGCATCATGAAATAAATAACTATATAAACTATGAAAATGAAATTAGACGTCATCTAATAAGTGATAAACATATCAGTATATATACAAATTATCAAAATTATTAGTATTCAGCTTCATTTTCAATTTACAGCCCAACACACAAACTCCTCAAGTGAAAAATAAACCGGATAACATAACCACATAACACTCGTTGGCAGAGTCAGAAAATTGAGGACACTCCAGAATCGACAAGACAACCATCAACATTGGCCTTTGAATCTAATATTGCAACCTTAAATTAATGATATTTGCCTACAAAACTTATGATCTTTCCACCATGTTGAAATGAGCCATACCAGAATCACATAATTACAATAACATCAATACGGAGGTTTTTCTATAAACCTGAACTCACACCTAGATGCTTACAAGTATTCTTAAGTTGCAGCACATAACTATTTTAACTCTGTGCTGAACTCTAAAAGTAATAAAAAAATCAGTGCAGAACCCCAAGTGTTTCAGAATGGAACATAACAATGCACAATGATTTACTTGAACATGGTTGCCAGAAATCCTGCAACACGAGTTCTAGACAGCATTACGAATTAATTTCCAGCTAATGACAAGAAAATATAACATTTCCACAAATCATATCCAACTGAAGTAATTGGTGGTCAAAGATTATGGCAACAATTAAACTGTCTTTAGACGAAAAGAATAATTATATTGCACAGCCAGTAGATGAGATCCTTGGCCATGACAAAAAAAAGTTTGGCATGAGGTAGTCATTAATCTTAACTGCATATATTTTAAGACTGACACAGGATATTTACTTAACTACTATAAGATGAAAATTATAGAAAAAAAACAAAAATGATAAAATAAAATAGAAATATTTACAAAAGATGCTCTAACAGTACCTCTCTACCACCAAGCCCCCTCATTGTCTGCAAGCAATCAATGTCAAAAATATAATTATTCTCGTTCTCACATGCCTTATCCATATCTTCTGTATGCATGAGTACTCCTATATACTCACAGACTGGTGCTCCAGCGGGTATAAAATCCCAGGACCTAACACCCCAACCTTTTTTTGGAGTTCGGAAAACCTGTTGCATTAGCTAGTAGAGTCTTATATCTAAACATGCAATAAAGGAAGTATTTCTACACAACAAAAGATGAAGTGCAACAGTAGATCATCAATCACAGAAGGAAACCTCAAGTCGATACTTAAGCCCCCTCTGAGATGTTCTGTTGATGCAGTCAGGCCCACACCCACATTTTGGACCACATTCAAACACAACATCCTTGGCCTCAATTAATCTGACAGTACAACAGCAAAAGTAGGACTGGATAAGAAGACTTAACAGAAATATCAGCAATAATTCTTTGTGCATAGGAAATTTTACCTGCCACCATCACGATGCACATATGGAAAGTCAGAACCATTGCGCTTAGCACAAGAACAATGCTGGGAACTGATGCAATTTCCTTTGCAATTGCATCCAATAGCATTAGTAGGGACCTTTACGTTCTGTGCAACTTGCATAGAATTGCAATACGTGTAACCTGAAATTCTTGACAATTTAGCACCAAAAAGAAAGTCTACAGTATAGCAATTCCGACATATGTTCACGGAAACTTTCCAATCCAGAAAAAACAAGAGAAACAAGTTTACATAATAAAGCAAGATAGATACTGAAATTTAACACCAAAAGGAGAAATATGATTCAATAAGCGACATGATCAAATAACATGGTAAATGCTAAAATTTAAACACACTAACAGTGAATCATTACAACTACATAGGAACTTTATTTTTGTCAACCTTCTTTCATTTTAATAGCACCTCGTTGGTATATAAATAGAGATGCTAGTGCAATTAATTTGTGTTATACTTTATTATGGAACATTTAATCATCACTCAAAAAGTTGAGACTAAATAAAAGCAAACAAGCAAATATGACAAATGCTTCTCTCAATCCTGTGCTTTATTTGATACAAAAGTACCAGTGTTACTAGATTGCAGCAGTTTATCTTGCCTGTCGGTGCAACAGGTGGATCATCAACCAAATTGGTAGCTGGGATTGGAAAATTTTCTAGACCTCCCGAAATGTCCTCGCACACCAACCTTTGCCAATAGACAAGGAGAATATAATAATATCTCCCTTTTGTAATATGATAAATCTAAATTGAACAATAATTTCTTTCATACCCACGTATTTCTGACACAGTGCGAGGAACTCGTCCGTTAATGAAGCGAACCTGTCATTAGAGTGAACAAACATCCAAATATCAATATCCAGATGGTCAGTAGTCAGTCATGCAAGCAAATCATCATAAACAAGTATCCAGATCCATTTGACTCATAAAATGCCAAATCCAACAAGATGTAATACAACATCCAGAAGTTAAAAAAAAATTACCACCAAAAAAATATAAGATAAAATACAAACCTGGTTAGTTGTTAGTATTGGCTGACCTTCAAGCCTCCTTAGTCGGTACTTATAAACAGTATATCCAGAAATGCCTTTTTCAGCCCAGTACTGAACAACCTGCTGACGGAGGGCACAAAAAAACCTTAATAGACTCCATTAAATAGTTTTTACATATCATATGTTCACATAAATTAAGACCTCACATTGTGAATAATTGGTCATAATAAAACAGAAATATTAAAATCACCATTGGTTTGAGGACATCATCCAAAATCACGTTAGAAGTATTATTATAAGCCCAATCAGCAATTTTCTATGGAGAAACAAGAAACCCTAATTTAGTTTGGCCATATTAAAATGGAAAAATTAAAATCACTATTGAATTCTGCAAGTCATCCAAAATCATGTTAGAAACGTTATTATAAGCCCGACCAGCAATTTCCTATGGAGAAACAAGAAGGCCTAATTTAATTGATAAAACTTGCATTAATTTCAAACACAAAACTATACTGTTATATCATGATTAATAGAATTGGGAGTTTTTTAGGATTTGAACAAAAGATTTCTAAGTTAGACAAACCCTTATACAATGTCAAAACACCATTAATCCCGAAAAGTTTAAGCCGAAAGAGCTCAATTAAATGCTAGCCAACAAATACTATTCAAACTTCAGCTCGCCAACAAACAATAAGAAGATTATCACCTGCTTCACTGACTAAGCAAACAACTTGGCAAGATATACAAGGAAATGAAAGCAATGCTGATTCTAAACAATTTAAACTCTTTCATCTGGGTTACCCAACTCCATTTTGCATGTAGAAGAAGGGTTGGTTAAGAGAACAGTTTCAGTCTCTGAAGTCAAAATAAAATCACTCAACTATTTGGAAAGAAAAAATACCCTACAGTTTGATTATTAGCATCTCTTTTACAATATTCTTTGTCCCAAACAATTACTCAATAGAATCCATTTATTCTCTACCAAACAATATATATAAATATGCAAATGCCCATAACAAAAAATAATACAAAAGATAATGCATCTTTTGGGAAAACACCTTGTATAAGCCATCATATGTATACACCTTGCCAGTGTAACTATTAGAGGAGTCATGACCACGAATTACTCTCACTGGCACACTTTGGTCCACACAATTCTGCAACCAAATGCAAGTAAAACTAATTAATTTGGATGCCATAACACAACAACCAAACCAGTCATAATATTACATAAGAATTCTATGGCAAATAAAAACATGATCATGCTCAAAAAAGAAAGGTGTGTTGAGTAGCATACTCAATATAGTGAGGCATGTTGAATACCAACTCTCCTACAAAATTTTTGGTAAGCTATTTCTTATTTTAGATGCCATAACACAAAACCTCACACTACAATCATGTCACTGGCAATATTCCATAAGGATTCTATGGCAAGTACACATTGATCATACTCAAAAAAAGAAAGGCGTCTTGAATAGCATGGTCAATATAGCAAGGCATGTTGAATGCCAACTCTCCTACAAAATTTACAATACCCCTTTCAAAAGTTCTTTCTACTTTTAGAGATTTTACAACAAACAGAAAATGCATTATGAGCTTTATTTGAAAACAAATTTTTGGAAACACAAAACTGTGATGGCAATTTCAATCAACACTCAATAACAAAATAAAACGAAAACAAAATTAACAAATTCAGGTTGGCATATGACCTGTTTAAAAATACTGTTTATATATTTGGCATTTTTTAATCTAAATCTTCATTTTGATTATATTTTTAATGTACACATGTTCTGATTAATTATTATTATTATAAAGTAGTGTTATATTTATTTAAAAAGCCTGTTGGAAAAGATAAATTTGTTGAAACAAATTAAACAGGTAGAATTAGATCTAAACAGGCTCACATATCTAATTGCATTAAATGAGTTAAAACATGTTTATCTATGTCAATATATGCTAATGACTCATTAAAATGAATGTGTCTAATTGGTCAAGTAGTATTACCCATTCATCAATGGGGAATATTCGTGTTGAACTTTCTGAAACAATTAATTAAACAAGTTGTATCCTTATTGACTAAGTTTTCGCTATATCTTTTATTAACAAAACGTGATAACATGGTCTCCTTCATATTAAGCTCAAGAGAAGCCCAGACATTAAAGAGTCTTTATAAAAACATAATTTAATACATAATAGTAAGAGAGGCATTCTTGCTACTTCTGTCTTTAAAAAATTGCTCATAAAATGCTACCAAACGTATTTCCACAACAAGATGATACGTTTGATTACTATTTTATTTTATGAGTCTCAAAAATAATTTGGAAAACATTGCCTAAAGAGCCTTATGTTCTCCAAAAAGGAAAAACCAGTTGCAACAAGCAAGAACTACATTCAAGTAAAAGGATTCATAAAACTGACTGTTCCCTTGTGTCAGAAACCAAAGTATTTTATTAAAATGAAAGTTAAAAATGATCTTTTATCCCAAGTAAATAGGCTTTAGAATACAAACCTTTAGTGCCAAATTACCACGCCCCAACACTTGATCTTTTATTTGACGTTTATCACCCGTTAAATTATGTCCTCCTTGACCAGTATATACAACATCCTCTGCATTATCTAAATCATCCTCGTACATGCCAGACAAGACTATGGCTACTGCTAGTGGAAATGTGTAATTTTCATAAACCTGCAATTCACGTGGGAAAATGGGCATAACTTCTTACTAAATATTTTCCAACAGGTAGCTCTTCAGACAACATAAATTTTTATTCTCTGGCAAGATTTTAGAATATCAATTAAACTAAGAAGGACAAATATAGTCTCAAAATTTGCTTGTTTCCATCCAGTTTCTGGTATAGTTTACCAGCAGAACTTCTGTATAGATAGTGGAGAAATGAGACTAATACAATAAGAACAATCAAAAGAGATATCTCTTGCAGACAATCCATATAAGATATAAAAACTGAGATTAAAAATGTAATGGTTGAGCAAAAATGGGCACATATATGGCACTGCCAGAAAGGGGGGAAAAAAAGGTTTTTGCCAATGCCCTCAACATTTCTTGCACATGATTTGTCACTGAAAGAACAAACGAAATTCAAAATTCCAACTCTACTGCATAAAGAGAGTGACCACCATATTACTAACGTGAAAAAGGAAAGAGGAATTTTCATATTTCCCAACCCACATGTCTTAACAAAACTTTATCCTAGACTCATTACACTGCAAACTAAGAAATTTGGATAGAAGAAGCAGATAAATATCCAAGGAATCATCTTCATAAGAAAAAGAACCAAAGTACCAAGGCAACATGAAAAAGGAAAGAGGAATTTTCATATTTAGAAGATCTCCATTCAATCCTTAAGTAAAAATTATCCAATATAAGTCCAACAGAAATGTTAGGGCAATAAATAATATTATACAGTGAATCATGCATAGTTCCACAATCCAAAAAAAGGTAAAAGTGTATACCCAATGACCTGCAAATAAAATAATACAGGATATAGTTAAAAGACACTTTATTGCACCCTTGTTCTGAAATACTTCAATCGAAAATGGAAAAGAGCTACACATCAAAAAGAAAACACATTAATTTTCAGTTATATTCCTTTTCAGATATCCCAATTCACAGATAAAAATGTGTTACCGCTTTATAGGACATCCCCATATAATCAATTCCATTCAACCAGTGACTGTGAAAACCAACAGCAACCATTTCAGCCCGTGAATAAAACTGATGCCCCACATTAACACCTGGCACCAAAGGCAAGTCCAATACCAGGGTAAGCTTGCAAAAAGGTAAAAATCATAAGGTGGGTATCTATACTAGCCAACAAAATTACACCATAAAACAGCATTATTTTAATAAAAATTTAAGTGGAAGAAACCAACCTGGAACATCACCAAATCTTTTCTCATGGTTCAGTATCTCATTGTTTTTCATCATCTGCCAACAAATTATAACTTGTTAAAAGGATTGTGGACAAAGAAATTAGTGCAGATGGATCAAAACCACCACCAAGCCATGTTTGAAATTTTTATATACTCACTAGAGTAGTCTCAAATAATAACTTATGGTAAAAAATATATGTACAGCAAAAATTAGAGCAGTTAACAGTATGCAATCAACAAAGGGGCTAAATTTCATGACATTTTAAACTGAGCCTGAAGCACTTATGACTGCAAAAATACATGTAAAAAGGGAAGTTCCAAGACCAAACTTAGGCAAATCAGTGTTGGTCATACTCCTCTTAGTTAAAATATTTTTTAACGAAGGTATCATCAAAGGGAATTTAGGTTAAACTCCTCTTATTATTTGTTAACAAATGTATCATCA
Organism: Trichilia minutiflora; assembly: GCA_035590515.1. Taxonomy (NCBI): domain Eukaryota; kingdom Viridiplantae; phylum Streptophyta; class Magnoliopsida; order Sapindales; family Meliaceae; genus Trichilia; species Trichilia minutiflora. The sequence continues at coordinate 5,133,778 of JAVXUL010000001.1, read as the reverse complement.
ACGGAATTTAGTGAATAAAGTTAAACCATTTTAGAGAAATGCAATCATCAAAACAAATGGAAAAACTTGGCATGAGTCAAAAGGTTACAAACTAGCAGTCAGGAATAATAAAACAGTACTTTTGATTTTAAGCACGGTTCACGGGGCTAAGATTCTGAAAAGAGCCATTAACCCATCAAATCTAGACTTGCCTTGGATACTGCCTTCAGATCAGGTCGCTTGGCCTTGTTTTTAGCTTCATCTTCAGGCACACCTCTTTTCTGCAAATATTTTGTCACAACCATGTAATATCAAAAAGCATATGGACCAAAAATCACCATTTACATCCAGTTTTATACATTTCTATGTTGGTGAACGTCCAAATTCCGATAAACATATCATGGAAGTATGAAAAACACCACCACAACCAAGATATCTCTTTCAAATTTCATAGGACTAAGGCATAAAGTTCTAATTCAAATCTTCCAACGGTTGATAAAATACACTATTTGGCACACATATACTATGGAAGCACAAAATTCAACCATTCATCTCATAATCCACAGACACGGGTATAGGGATGTTAGACATAGCAACTCTAGAAAATCTCTGTGAGAACATGTAAGTGAGTGCTTGTTCAACTATATTTTATGCTGAACTATGATTTAGGCACTGGTTTACATCTACAACAATAGCATATGTGGAAGTTTATAAATGGATTCTGTATAGTGCCCCCAAAATGCTATACATAATCAAAAAAATTTAAATAGTAACAGAATTTGTCTGAAACTTTCCATAAATTTAAGAGAATTGACAAAAACTTCTGTAAATTCTTCAAAGACCTGCCCTAAAATTTTCATCAAATATAATAAAAATCTCTGATGCTAAAAATTATGCCTTTTCCCCAAAGGGAGGCAAATGAAAGCTCTCTCCACATAATTTAGGCAAATGAAGTATTCTCCTAAATCAATGCAAGAAAACACTGGGCGCAGATGGAAAATTTTCACCACCAGAATTTTCAACACTAATACGCAATGACTTTTACATTTGAGGTAAGTAAACCAAACTTGAAAAACTGACTTCTTTGCCAAGTACAAAACCATTTTCAAGGCCACTGCAACATTCTAACTATGGTTGAAAATACATGAACTAAAACCAAACTTTATGACAAGGATAAATTAATGAAATAGAAAAGCTGGAGGAAAATACAAAAGGTGAAAACACTTGAAACCAAGTAGCCAAATGGAATAGAGTTTTTTATTACATGAAATATTGTGACTGATTTATTATGGATCACAGGAGGATAATTTATAGAAGAGAGATGTGGCTATGTTAGGTGATAAATAGCTTAAATACTATTGTTGGGACCTTACCTTCAAACTTAAACTTTTAGATTAAAAGGTAGTCAACATATTATCTTAACAAGTTTGACCTCTCAGTCTTGTTTTGAATCCCCCCAAACACACTAAAAAATGAATACATAATAATTATTTAGATCATGAGACAAGTCCATTAAATGAAATCAAACTTGTATTTGAAGGATAACGGCAACTTAAATGTTATTGCTTAGGCTCTTATCTTCAAAATTAAGATTTTAGATTGAGTGCCAATTAAACATTAGGAAAATGGTTATGACTACTACTTTGGAAGATAAATCTCTTTGGCATTATGTAATTTGGGGCTATGTCCATATGAATGGTTGAAATGCTAATAAAGATTTCAAGGGCCAAAATACCTAGGCAAGGCAAGTATGACATTGACTAGAAAAGTAAACCTTTTGAAGATATGTTAATCTCCTTAACTGCACCTTATGTGCAAAAACAAATTTAAGGCATAAATCTTCTTTTTCTTCACTAGCTATTATCCATAATATTATGGAGTACTTCCTTCTTTGAAGCTATGTTGAAATGGTTATTCTAATTTCCACGTCTTTGCTTTTTGAGAATCATTATGCTCTTGCTGGAGGGAAGAAAATCTCCATTTTTTAACTGCATCATTTATCAATTTATTTTAATACGAGGATATTAAAGATCACGTAGGAATGCAATTCAATACTTATGGGAGAAAGTTATATTTTGGTATCTTCACAGGTTTCATATTCAACTAACTTTTGAATAGGTTCTTCTTCAGTCATCCTAATTGAAGAGTCATTTTATCAAGATTAACAAGTTGGCTTTCTGTAGTGCATTACAATCTTTTTGATACGTTTATTATGAAGGCTTCAGTATCGATTCATTTATATGTAATTCCTCGTTTTGATCTTTCCTTCTATTCTCTTTCCACATAAAGGAAAAAATGAAAAAGAACTACATAAATTAAAATCAAGACTAGCAAACACAAAAAATGAATAGGTCGAAGTGAATGGTAACCTTGGATTTCAACTTTTTTGATGCTTTTCGATCAAATTCCACTTTCCTGCACCTATGCTCTTCTTCCTATACACCATAAACAACAAGCACTCATATTGCAATAACAAAAATAAATAATACTAACAATAGATTGATAAACATGATGATCTCTATAACTTCAGTTAATAGATGACACATCAAATTAACCGAATTTAAAAGATATATTAAAAATTATAAAGTGCATTAAAACCTCCCCCAAAGTTGTATGTGTTTTTTGACAAATTTCTAAGCCCGGCCAAGTCTTTATCTAGATCATTCTGTAAACTGGTTTAAAATTCCTCCAGAATCCTAGTTGAACTTCTAAATTTTTCATACACATGCACGAAGTTCATCCGAAGATTTTTCAACAAATTTCTAAACCACACAAAGTATTTATTTGGGCTATACCGTAAGAAAAATTTAAAACAGATTGGCCAATATACATGAACGTAACCTTATAGCACCTCACACAACTTTTCTGCTCAACCACATTTGGGTATAATGGAACCAAATTTTCAACAAAATATTTAATACGCTTAACACAAAACTTGAAATCTTAGATGCATGGCAGTGAATCCGTTAAAGGAATTCAATGAGAAGATTAGGCTGAAAAAACTAACAAAACCACACAAGAAAAGACAACTTTTATAGACCCATCCAATTTGCCCCACTGACTGGATTGTCCAACTCCGGCCAATATTCAAATAAAAAACTTTAACTCGCAGCTTTATGGTAGTAAAACCCTGAAAAAAATATCCAAAGAATTAAATTTTATAGATATTTGGGTATGATGGAATCAGACCTGGATTTCATGGAGGTAATACTTGTTAAACAACCTCAAAGTGTCTTTTACTTTAGCATGATCACTCTTCTCAACCACATTTGCAACAACACCATTCGCCAACTCAGACCCACACGTCGTCGTTTCAACCGAAACTTTTCCTTCCTCTGTTCCATTTTCAACACTTTCCACCTTTTTTCCTCTTTTACTACTCGCATTCCTACTCTTCTTAGTCTTTTCACCATTATCATCAACTTCTCCTGTATCACCGCCAAGAACCTCCACTCTTCGTTTCACCAATAGCAACTTATCTTTTTCCTTCTGCTGAATCCTCGCGCTCACTCTCCTCTCTGCTTGAACCAGCATTTTCGCTTCGAAAACTCCGAATCTGGACTTGGTTGCTCTACGCGAGATTTAAGCTAGGGTTTTGTTGAGGCGAGTGAGAAGCAAGCGACAGGGATGGTGGAGATCCGGAGAATCGAAAGAGTTGTCAGACTGATATTATACCATTATTAATATTAGTGCGAGAAATGGGCGCGTGGATTCAAGTCGCGATATTTTCGTATTTTCCAAGTGCTGTCCGTTGTTGCGTTTGCGCGCTCTCACGTTTTCGGTCTCCCTCCCAAATTTTTTGGTCCGAGAGGGCTCGAGAATCGGAATTCCAGTGGCAGTAAAGTGATTATTGCTACAATTAAAATTTTAATTTTATATTAGGTCCCTTCATTTTTTATTAACTAAAATTTTAATTTTTTATTAAAATATTAGGTCCCTTCGTTTTTTATTAGGTCCCTAATAAACAATATTAGGTCCCTTCATTTTTTATTAAAATTTTAATTTTATATTAGGTCCCTTCATTTTTTATTCTTTATTTTTTATAATTCTTTCTCTTAGTAATTTGTTTATTTATATTAAACAGTCCCGAATTTCATGAATCATGAAAGGGTACTTGTATTCTTTACTCTTTAGGTGGGAAGTCAGGTGTGTATGATTCATACGCCCATCCAACCAAATTTAACCAAAATCTTTCTCTAAAATTAATTAATTGCAATCATGACAGTGAAGAAAAAAAAAATTCCATCTAATACTAAATAATGGCGGTCAGCAAAAAGAACAAGACATTTCCATCTAATACAAAAATATACTTTGAAAAAATTAATAATAAACTTCTTTAAAAAGAAATAATACAATAGCAAGATGCAAATTATATAAAACCATTATCCTTTTTATTTAGATAATTTATTAGAATTTAATATAAAGGTTTAAACTCAATATTTGATAATATTAATTCCTTTGAAATTATAGTACAGTAATATTTCGAGACCTTCTATTATGATACTTAAGCATAAATTCTTCTGAATTATATCAGTATCCAAGATCTTGAATATTGAAAAAAATATTTTGCACTATTCATAAAAATCATGTATCTAAAGTCTACTACTATATCTACAATCGAGGTTTTTTTATGTCTTTTTAACAATCAGTTATACTTTTTACAAGTTTGTGTGAGATCTTTAATATATCATCGAAGCCCAAAATTACTTAGTATTGGTCATTTTGACCCGATCATCAATTATGAATGTTCATTTATATATATTATTAAATATTATCTTTATGACAGTAACATCCCACAATTCATATAATAAATTTTTAAAGATAGTCAATTGTTAATGTATACCCTAAAAACTATTCTTGTTGTCAGCTTAAGGGCTAATGATTTTGTACAAATTTTTATATATTAATAAAAGAAGTAGTTCTTTATTTATATATGTTTACTGCTGTCTTTATTTTTCATGTAAATGAATATTGTATGTATGTAAATTGTCCAGATAATTTTATTTAATTGTTAGATAAATTATTAAATCGTTTCCTACGTTGGTGTTAATTAAGCAACCATCACATATTAAGCATACTAGATGCCGCCTAATGATATTATATGATAATATATATAGACTGATAATAAGTGTATTACCATAAATGCATTAGTGTAGATTCATAATTGATAAACTATTTATCGAACAGGATCGAATATCGATAAATCACATGGTATGCATGTAATCAATGATTTATCGATACATTATAATAGTATATGACGTAATCCTTTGACTGAGATGTTTAGAATCAAACTTTATATGGATTGGTATATTTCATATGGTGTATAAGTGTAGGGCTAATCATGTCTTGTACAAGAAATCGATTTGGGTATACTTTGTCATATAAATATTCGGTTAACAGTCAAGATGAAATCCATTGGCTCGACGTATTGGACTGAAAAATACTGTTGCCTCTATCCTAGTCGAGTTCTTAATTGAATGTCAATATAAAGTCTTGATTATAAGTTTGTGACCACAGTATAATATTGACGTATGATTGACAATTCGAAGATGTATCGAGATTAAGGTTTTGACAGTTCATGAACCATTTCTCGATCAGGATACAATGACGAAATGATATTACTCATACGTTACGTGTAATCAAGGAAAAGTTTGATAAAGATATTTCTTCATTGTGACTTAGGGACTATAGCGCATTGTTAGATAATAATCATAATCGATGAGTAACTGAAATATTCGAAGTCAAAATGTTAAATACATATTCACGATTGAGTTACGGTGAACCTTCATGGTTTATCGAAATCCTCAAACGCTTCTTAACTTAAGAGAGAGATGAAATATTATCGGGAAAGGGTTAGCACTCTCATGATAATATAAAAATAGGTCTAAACTAATATGTATAATTGTTATATGTATTAACTACTCTTTAATACATTAAATATACATTAAATAGATAATTTAATGTAAATTACTTGTCAAATTTGATAATAATGATTATCAAATATGTTAAAATGTGATTTTAAGGTAAAATGATAAAAATAAAATAAAATAATTTAATTTGGTGCAAAATGATCATTTTGCTCCTATGTGATATATGTGTATAATTTATTATAAATTACATATTTAAATTTGATAATTATGATTATAAAATATATTAAAATATAATTTTAATATAAAATAACAAAATTAAAATTAAAATATTTAATTTAGATATAAAAGACCATTTTACCCTTATATGTAAATGTGATCAAGGGCATTATGATAATTGTATTATAATTATGAATTTTATTTAATCTATTATATTAATTAATTTGGTCATTAAATAAATTATTTAAGTGTTAAATAATGAAATAAAAATGAATTTTTATTAATGGTCAAAATATAAATACATGGTTAATTATAATTGGCTTATAATTTTACTTTTATGTTTAATTTTTATTGGTCCGCTTTGCATGTTTACACACACATAAGATGAGTGTGTTTGTATCAGATTAGCTCTATTTAATTATTATATTTATAAGATAAATACATAATTAATTAAATAAAATATATATAAATATTTTGATATTTATCATTTTCTTTTAATTTTTGGATTCAAAAATGGGTCTCTCTCTCTCTTGTGGTTTGGCCATGGTGGTAAGCATTTAAAGATGGTATCAAGTGAAGAGAGTATATGGTTTTAAACTTGGTTTTCATCAAATAATTATCCTTACAATAAGATTGTCAAAACCCTTAAGGTAATTCATTGAAAACTCTTATATTTTATTCCAATTTAACCTAAGTTTTTCAGTCAAAAACTTAAATTTTAAGTATGATTTATGCCACAAAATCTTCATCAATAAAAGTGGAGCACATGTCAACGGTTACAGATACTAATAATTAGAAGGTAACATAATTCTAAAACAAAAGGAATAGAATTCATTCTTTCATGGATATGAATATTCTCTCACCTTTTTTATAATTTTTTATCTCTAAGCTCTTCTTCATACTCTCTCATTTTCTTTCATCATTAAGTAAAAATATCGTTGATTTAAGTAACGGAGAGTTTTTATTAGGAAATCGACTTTATCCTTAAATATTTTACAATAAAAAAAGAGTAAAGTTCACAAAGAAACTGATACACGAAATTGAAGAAAATACCAATTTCTTATACCAACATTTTCTATTAATAATAGTGTCAAAATTTTTGATGAATTTTAGTCAAGCTCATCTCATATTGTACATTAAATTTTTCATCCAAACAATGAGAAATTTAGATAGTAATATAAATTTTTTTATTATTAATCGGTGATTATTTATATGTGTATTTTATATTGGAATGAGTCATTTTTTACTTAAATTAAGATATGATTATTTATTTATTTATTCGTATAATTTATTATCAATTTAAAAAATAAGAAATAATATTTAATATTATTTCTTATCAATCATCTTCTGGTTAAATTATACATAATTAATAAACTAATGTAAATGTCACTATTTTAAGTAATAATAGAGCAATTCCGATGATGGGGATTGAAATTTAAGTTTATTACTACTTGAGTGCAGGTAACAAAAAATAAGCAAAAATTTAATATTTTATAAATAATAAGCAATTTTATATCTATTTAAATTTAAAAATATAATTTTAATTATTAAAATTAAATTAAATTAAATATTTTTAAAACTATCATTTTAGTAAACCAAACATGCCTTTTTTTTTAAAAAAACTTTATCAAAAATACATCCTTGACGACATTAGGCATGTATAAACTGTTATTTCTCTATTATTTTTTTTATATAACATAAAATTCTTTAAAATTTGTTAATTTTGTGATTCTCACCTTTTTTTTAAAAGTAAACTTTATTAATAAAAAATAATTATAATATTTTTTTGTCTCTCCTCTTTTTATTAGTCTTTAAATAGAGATATTATCTCTTATTCAAATACATTCAGAATAAGACACTAATAAATAAAAAGATAAATATAAAAAATTAAGTTAGATTCATAATAGTCAAAAAAATTAAAATTTATTATGGAGTATGAAAATTAGTGTTTAGTATATTAAATTTAAAATTTTTGAAATTTATGTTTAATTTATTATTAATATTTTAATTTATGACTTATTTTTTATTTTTTAATTAGTTGTAATAGTCAGGGGTATTTAAGAACTTTTATTTAAGAAACAATTCCAGGGGTAAAGGTGATAGTTTCTTTAAATTTATTTACAAATTGAAAGTTTCAGGAAGGCAACTGATCCCATTTCAAAATTGAAAATTCATTATTGTTGTCAGTGTCAACTGTCGACGCATGCCAACTTACCCAATTGGGTAATCGTAGGCTGCACTCTATGCCATGCAACTGCTAGCCTTACACTTTTTCCAACATTTGTTATTATAATTCCAAATTATTTTGTTATAATTTTTATCTCACAACGTATACAAGAAGAAAAAATTTAACAGAAAAAAAAAAAGATTTTAATTTGAAAAACTACAAGACAAGAAGGCCTACACTACAATTTGAGAGGTTTCCTTATGCCAACACATGAAAATGTTTTCGTTAAATGGTTTACATCAAGATTATGATATGATTTTGTAGCCTGAGCGGTAAGGGGTTTAATCAAACTCCATCAAGAGTAGGCTCGAATCGAATCCATTCCCTCCTCCCCTTTACACCCCTCTTTCTTAATAATAATACAGGTGTTATAGTTTTACCGAATATGTTTTGAGAACTGATTAATTTACCTTCTCTTTTTTTTCCTAAAGCTTTTCCTACTACATTTGAGGTATTACTCTCCTATGCATTCGAAGGGTCTGCCACTCTTGTACCAGATAACTTGAAGCATTTTTTTTATCTTTCTAATTTCTTTCACCAATGCTTTTATCTATTGGTCTTTTTTTGAATGTCTATTTTCATTGTTGTCCAGTTTTCGTACCCTTTGATTCACTCTCTCGTTCGTGCATCTTTTAGTCGAATATGTCTTGATTGTTGCTATAGTTTCCTTTTTTCTCTTTAATAGGTGTCACAACTTTTTACCCATTGTCGACAGACAAACCAAAAAATTAACGCACGAAATCTCTTCCTGAATTCTAAGCTAAAGAATTTGCTTTCCTCCGTTCGATAAATTTATAGGAAAAAACTGAAATAACCGAGGAAAGCCAGATGTCCAGCAAAATCTATTAGATGCTTAAGAGTTTTCTTTGAATATACTTTTCTAGATAGAATTTGAAAGCAATTCAGTTATTCAATTTATAATCCATACCTTATTTTGTTTTTTCTTTACCTTTTTATTGTAATCTCACATTCAACCGTTGTCATGTTCCCTGTAATTGTGGAATTCCCATAGGTAATGGGATCGTGAACCACTAGAGTATTAATTCTTTCCCTGATTTGAGGAAAAGTCTGCAAGTTTGAACATTTCACGCTGTCAATTAATTGGCACAGCAAGGTCTCAAGATCCAACTTCACGACTGGGACCTGTATCAACCATTTTCCCATATTAAACTAAAAGCTATCTGTTGTAAACAAGGCTCTGTGTCATCATATTTCTTAATATGAGGCGACCAATGCCCTAACACTGAGCTTTTGGTTGCAGCAACAGCTTAACCTCCCAAAATTTAGTTTTCGTTCCAAATCTAAATTCAATCAACTCCGGAGGTCTTTGACAACACACCCAATAATTAAGTCTTAGGATCTACTCCAAAGTCCCCTCTAAGATCAATCAACCTCTTAGCTCTTTTATATCTCTCTTAATGTCAGTAGTCTCTATGTCGGTTGATAACTCATACAATAAGTGCACAAAATCCCTGATATTTTATCTGATAAATAACGGATATCCTATCTCCGAACACTTTGCTTCAACCATTATATATTTCCATTTAAATTACAGTGCTTTTGATATATTTTTAAAATAAAACTAAAAAAATAATTAGTAACATTAACTTTAAGCGAATCAAACTATTATTCTATTAATATTTAACATCTATACTTTTATCTTGCCACGATTATGCCTTGAAAATCATAATATCTTAATACCAAATGATGCCTACAATTTGTATCACTTCAATACCAAACATCTTTTTTAATCAAGCTATACCAATATAATTAAGATGAAAGAATGTTACAGAAAAGGCTGATAAAACTCTTCGAAATATTGAGCTTTGAAATTGTGAACAAAGATAACCCTTGCATACTCTACCTTAGAGATAGCTCCCGGAGAAACAAAGCAATTATGTGAATGTAACAAAAATATTTTAGAACCACATTATCTAAATGTATCTGAAAATATATAAGAAAAGTACATAGTGTATCCAGTGGCCCAGCTGCCAAAAAAGAATAAGGCATTCATTTCACTCGGAATTTAGACTAAAATTACAGTCAGTCTATTTAAATGACATCTAAACTCTATAAAAAGCCAACTACAAAAATAAAAACCCATTGATTAATCGGCAAAAAGAAAAAATTTGCTTCAGGAGATTCTATTTGCAGACAGGTTCTACACTTCTCAACTGGAGGAACTCGGGTCGATGTTACAATTAACTCCTCAAAACTGTAATAATGAAGTGAATATGCCAAGGATTAAAGCAGCATATCAGGAAAATCTAGACTTACGAACCTTGACAGGCTTCTGGACTTTCCTCAGGTGCTATGCGATCATGATCATGACGTATGTGACTTTCATCTCTGTCTGCCATCATACACAGGGTCAGTGTATCTCTGGGCAAGGGAACAACAGCTTCAAACGGAAAGCATCTACACCATTCAAATAGTACCGGAAGAGCCGCTTTGACCTTATAAACCCAAGACGACCGTATAGTGCAAGAGCTCCTTTATTTGTGACTTCTGCTTCCAAGGTTACCTTCAGAAAATATTATTCAACATCATTAGCTAACAACTCATCTAAATCTGTTGCAACACTCCAACGTGTATAAAAGACAAATAACACAGAACTATTAGCAACATGAAGATTTCAAAAGAAAATAAGTAGTTGGATCTGATAGGGCAAAAGGGAACTGAAATAAGAATTTATAATGTTGCAAGTTAATGTAAAAGTTAAGCCCGTGTTCTACATATCAACTCTATACATTTGTCATTTTCAATAGGCATAACTAAATGGAATGTTGCAATGCAGTCACTAGAGTAATTATCAAAATCCGTAGGTCAGAAGCATATGTAAATGGAATAATGGCCAAGACCGTCAATTTAGTTAACAAGAGTTTGAACCCGAATGGTTTCAGAATTCATACCAAAATCCGTCAAAATCTACATCTAGAATTTGCAAAATGAAACCCTTGTGAGGTTACTTATGAAAAATTAAACCAGCCATGACTCAATTTGTAATTAGACCTTAACTCAGGATAGGTCAACAAAGTTTACCCTTATATTTTTCAAGCCACAACAATGGTCTCTACTTTCTAAGCAATATAAGGAAATAAAAATTTGAAGTTCCAAGAATGAAATTTGGGGATTTTCTGCATACACTTCACTGTTGACAAGGAGTGTGACACTGTTTAGACAATTAACCATCAGTCAACAAATGTGAAATCGTGATGATTAATGATTAATGCAAAACATAAGCTGTAACACATACACTATGCAGTAAATAGTTACCCATAAATATTTCAATCCACAACAATGTTCTATACTTTCTAAGCAATATAAGGAAATAAAAATTTGAAGTACCAAGAATGAAATTTGGGCATTTTCTACATATCCTTCACTGTTGATAAGGGAAGTAACACTGTTTAGACAATTAACCATCGGTCAACAAATGTGAAACCGTGATGATTAATGATTAAGGCAAAACATAAGCTGTAAACACATACGCTATGCAGTAAATGGTTACCCATAGATTTTTCTATCCACAATAATGTTCTATACTTTCTAAGCAATATAAGGAAATAAAAATTTGAAGTTCCAAGAATGAAATTTGGTGATTTTCTGCATATACTTCATTGTTGATAAGGGGCTTAACCCTGTTTAGACGGTTAACTATCAGTCAATAACTGTGAAACCCTGATGATTAATGATTACTGCAAAACATAAGCTGTAAACATATACACTAGGCAGTAAATGGTAATCCCTTGCAAACATCAATCTTGGCATATATACAAGCAAGGACAATACAATTCCAAGTGAACGATTTGTTATGTTTTTTACTACATAAGCAAATTATTCATAAATGCAAACCAAGATAACTAACCTTTTTACTACATAAATGCAAACCAAATTCAAGGAAAATTAAAGTACATCAATAAACAGGCATACATTACTAAAACAATATGCAAAAAGAAAAGCTTCATTCTTCGACATATGTTCCATTAATTCAGATTTTTCAAGTACTTTTATGCTTTCCTGATCCTCCCATCAGTTTCAATAAATAACATTGCAAATAATGTAAAAAACATAAAACTTTTTGAATTGTTTGAAGCAAAACCTCAGTCACTCATCCCCATTTCCACTTACTATTGACAGATCTGTAATTCCGTCACTTTATCAGTTACAATCAAATGTGACGTGCACAAAACATATTAGAAGGCCATAAATTCATAAAGCTTACATACTTCTTCACACCCTGACTCCATCATCACCTTGATTGATCTAGTAACGAGTTCAGTTGCTGCATTTCAAGGGGAAAAAAAGGTTTCAACACTAGTCTAAGTTAACCAAAAACCTGCCTAATGCATAAACATGATCAATTAGTAACCTTATATTTAAATTAAGGCTGCATATAATAATATTATATTGGGTCATTTTCTTAGAAAAATTTTGGGTGTGACTAGTATCATTTCACAAAACAGTTTTACACAATAACAACAAGCATAGATTCCATCAACTTATATATCCACAGTTTCTAATATAAACGAAATATAATTCTTCAAAACCAGGTTAAAAAACGTATGTATGATATAGAAATCAATTACTCATTCACGTCTTGAAAAACAGTTTTTTGAAAATTATTTTGTAAACTGTTACTGCACAGGTAGAGGTGTCTAACGGGCCGGGTCGGGCTGGTGTTCACGCGGTCCGGTCCGGTTTCGGGCCAATATAGACGGTCTGATCCGGTTCCGGAATTTCGAAACCGCGAAACCAGACCGTAACGGGCCCGGAACCGTTTCGGACCCGGCGGTTTGGCACCGGGTTGAACCAGCTCGGACCGCCGGTTCAACCCGGGTCAATTTTTTTTAAAAATTTTTTTAATTTAAATATTTTTTTAAAAATATTTTTAT
>JAVXUL010000001.1:5091402-5108881 GCA_035590515.1 Trichilia minutiflora | reverse complement strand
GGGCAGCCGAAATCCGCGACCCAAAGAAGGCTGCTAGGGTCTGGCTTGGAACTTTTGACACAGCAGAAGCTGCAGCCACTGCTTATGATGCAGCCGCTCTGAAGTTCAAAGGCAGCAAAGCTAAACTTAATTTTCCTGAACGCGTTCAAACAAGAATTGGTTTGGGCTATTTCGTCACTTCGTCCAGTAACTCGGGCACAGTTCCTCAACATTTTCCCGTTTCTAATATTCCTCCACCACAGACATTACCTTATCCAATTACTCATCATCCTGTTAATCCTCCTCCTCCTCCTCCTTTGTCATACGATCAAATGTTCCCTAGTCTTTTCCAGTATGCACAACTGCTTTCTAATGATGCTGATAATAATTTCCAATATGCTGCTTCGAGCCTTTACAATTACAATCAAGGTCAGCAATTTCAGTCGCAGTCTTCATCGGTAGCAGTTTCGCAGCCGGGTTTGTCTACAGCAATGTCTGAAAATCAAAATCCACCAGAAGATGAACAGTTCAGTCTTTCATCTTCTCAGCTGGGCAGCTTTTCTTCTGCTTCTAATAGTGTTGATGACCAGGAGAAAAATTCTCGTGATGAAAGCAACCAAAAGGAATAAGTTAAACTAGGATTCCTGCAAATGGGTGAGAGTGAAAAGCCTGACAGGAATCTTGGTTTGGAGAAATTATCTTAATTTTATATAAATTTGAGATGTTTACGAAAATAGTTATACATATTTATATATTCGTTTAATAACAGATGACATTGATATATGTTAAGTGAATTCTAACACTTTCACATTGGTTGTTATATAGTATCTTTCTAATGATAGCGCTCTTGTTTACATGCTTCCTCACGTCTATAATTTGGCTTTCAGTTTCATGTGTTGAACTATATAAACCCTGTTGTCGTGGTTTGAAGATTTTGCAAGCAGTGACCTCAATGATACTCGATTGAATTGAATATTTCAGCAATCTGGATTTGAATTTCATTAAATATATGGATGTGAAGTCTACTACTAAACTGGGGCCTGGGGGCATGAATCGAATAATTCTATGTACTGTATTTTCACATGATCCTTCACTAAATTATTATATATCAACCATATAAATTAAAATGAATGTCAATCATGTTTGAATAACCTTTCATGAACCTTATAAATAGTAAAATAACACTCTATCATGTTTGAATAACATTAATGGATTATTGGTGTTTAGTTTGACTCTATATCTCTAACTTCTAAACTATTATTATACACCAATTATTTGTGTTGATCTTGAAAAATAATTAATTACCCCCTCTATACAAACATTTATTTAATTACTACATATACAAAATGTTCCAAACTATTGTACTTCTAACTGAAATATACAAAATTTATTTAAAATATTGAACTTAACAAATATTAAAAATACAGTATTGGTTATATTATTTATTAAATTAAAAAAAATGACAATTAAATTATTTGATAATTAACATTCATTTTGAAGGCATATAAGCAAAATAAAAAATCCTTCTTTCCTTGTAAGTTAATCCATATCAACCTATTCACACCCTTATATTCAATTCTTTGTGTTTTTTTAATCAACTCTTTTGTACACGCATAATAATTAGCAACGTGAAAGTCCAAAAGGAAAGCCTAGCAAAAAAGCAAAAAGCATAGAAGCATAGTACGCATAATAATTAGCTACTTCAAAGTCCAAAAGGAAAGCCTTGGCGGGGGCCGAAAAGCAAAAAGCATAGCTCTAAAGGAAGTTGCTATTTTTAGGTTGTTCGACTTCCATCGTGCGTCCACTTGGAAAAAACAGATGTGACAATTAGGACTAGAACAAGAAAGTAGGAGCATCTCCATTATTCGGGTAGGCGTTTGCAATGAGTTATTTAGATAGATTTAAGATAAAATTTTAAATTAATTTAAATTTTGAGTAATTTAATTTAATTTAATTTAATAACATAAATTATAATTAATTTAAATCGTATTATATAATTTGAATCGATTTTCATTTATGATTTAGATTTTAAAATTAAATTAATTATTAATTTTAATTGATTTTAAAAGATAAACTTTTGAGTTTTAATTTGTTTACAAATTTAATTTTAAAATAATAAATTTATTATTTTATTAAATAATACTAATAAAAAATTAATATATTATTTTATTATATAGTATCAATATTATTATATAATAATTATAATTATAATTAATATATATTTAAATAATTTAATTTAATAATTTATGATTTAAAATTAATTTAATTCATAATTTAAATCAATAATTTTAAATTATCCAAAAAACGATAATTAATATCTATTCTATGAAAAAGCGATTGAACAATCCAAAGTGATATTTTGGTCAAAGCAAATTTGATTGCCCGAATGCTTTTGCGTACATGATTAAGGATGTTAAATAGATCAAGTTGGCTTGATACATTACGAATCGATTTTAAATAGATCGAGTTAAGTTAATTTATTTATTATATATATCAATATTTTATTGATCTTAACCCGATTCACGAGCTAACGAATTCAAACGAGTTGACTTGCAAATTAACTTTAAAATTTTAAATTAAAAAAATATAAAATATATTAATTACTAATAAATATAATATATTAATATCAATAATAAATCTATAATTTAAATACAACATAAACTAATTATATTATAACTTAACATATAAAAATTTTAAGAAGTTAAATAAAAGTTTTATTAATAATTATAAGTCTAAATATATTATCTCAAATTTTAAAATATACTAATTCAATATCACTTAATATTAATAAATAATAATTTTAATATAATTATTACTATTTAAATATAATTAATTATTATTTAAATATAAAATTAAAAAATTTAATTTAATTTTTTTAATTAAATAAATCTATCTACAGATTAAATAAATTAACTCGATTAATTTATAATTTAAATAAATTAATCAAATTAATTTATAAATTAAATAAATCAATTTTTTTTATTACAATCCACTTAAATAATTAATTAAATACGGATGATCAGTCGAACGTTTAACGATTTATTGTATTTAAGGTTTGGTAAGTCTCAACTCAGTCGTAATGGCATGCTGAACAGTTTTTGGTTTATTAAAAAGTAGAAACAGAATAACATACACTGATTGTCTCTATCCAACGTCAACTGATGAAAAAAGTCATTCAAAATGACGCCGTCTGTGGGAATCGAACCCACGACCACATGGTTAAAAGCCATGCGCTCTACCGGCTGAGCTAAGACGGCTTTCAATGAAGAAGGCTAAAATATTTTTAAATAATGTAAAAACAAATAGAGCTTGATCCCCTCACACTGTTTCACCATTGAAGAGTTGTGTTGATGGCATGTGATTGGGCTGTAAAAGCCCAACAACAAATATAGTTTACTTGATCTTGATTACACAATCCGGGGCCTAATACTGGTCGAGGGTAATTCTAAATTTATATCTCATATTGATATTATATATTTATTTATATATAAATCCTACATAGAATCCATCTCAATTTTCTGTCACTGCAACAAAATTTGACACTAATTTTTACATGAACACAAATATAAATTAACTCTAATTTTATTTTATAATTATTTATTAAATATATGAAAATAAATATAATATTGAAAAAACAGAACCGTGAAATTCAAAATTTCAGTTGACTACCACTGCCACCCTCCCTTTCCATCTATTTTCACCGTCGATTGAGACTATCAAATGTGAGATCAAATGACTCCGAATAATTGTTTGAATCGCGGAAAATAACACCGATAAATTCTGATCAATTTCAACTCAATTCGTCAATTTTTACCGTGCATTGCGGCTCATAATCACTGTGTATTGTCTCAGTATCATCAATTCATTCATATAGGATTATCAAAATTTCGTTTTTAGCCATAGTTAGCAGGTTACAAGTCTATAACTTACATTAATTAATATTAATTAAGTTTTTAAATAAATTGTATTTTTTTATATTTACAAAATAAATAAGTATGCATATAAATTTCTTTTATAAAACATTTTAATTTTTATAATTATAATCAAAGTAAAACTACTCTTTACTCTTAATTCTATTAATTTTAACGGTGAAAACTGTCGGATAAGGGTTTGAAATTCATATTTTGATCTGTTGGATATTAAAATTGTTATTTTTGCCCATGAATGAGAATATTAATTTCATCGTCCCGAAAAAATTCCCGGAACTTGATGACACGCGTCAAGTTTTACGTGTCTTATTAGTTCATTGCTATTATATTTTATAATAAAATTAGTTTTTTAATTTAATTTTTTATGAGAATATTTTAAATAAAAGTGAAATTACATCCTACCGTGTTAATTCTATTCATTTTAACGGTGAGAAGAAATTCAGAATTTGAACTGTTGGATATTAAATTGTTATTTTTGCCTGCGGGTGAGAATGTTAATTTCATCGTTTTACACGCATCAAGTTTTACGTGTCAAAATCATAGACACCGTCTCTGAACAAGCTGATGACCCCCTGAGCGGTAGAATCAGCATTTTGTCATTTTATCATTTCGCCCTCTCCCTTCTAAAATTCCCAAATTTTCGCGAAATGGAAGATTGATAACGGTAATCACCAATTTTAAGAGATAGTATTGATTTTGGAGATGTTGAGAGGCGCATCGAGGAGGCTCATATCCTTCTCTTCGTCAGCGTCATCATCGTCATGGAGATCCATCGTGTCGTCTCGGAGCTTCATCAACAGTTCTGGGTCCTCCTCCTTCGATGATTACTTCAGATCCAATGGTTTCTCTGGCTCGGCCTATTTGGGACCTCAGTTTTATCTTCCCTGCCGAGGTCTGTTATGTTTCTTTCCTCTTGTCTTTTTATTTAATTTTCTTTCTCTTTTTTTGGGTGATGTAAAATGTTTATAGGTTTCCGTAATATTTAGGAATTTATGGTTGTTTTATTAATTTTCAGTTATAAAGCTCGTGACTTTGCATCAAGATTTACTTGTTATTAGCTATTAGGCTATGATTGACGTTATGTGAAAATTTTAAAGTTATTTCTTAATGAAACTTGATATGTATAGATAGATAAAAATGCCCTTTTTTCTTGTTGAAAATCAGTTTATTCACCCTGAAATAAATATATAAGCATTCTTTGTTAGTATGTAGAACGTAGAACCATATTTTTTTATGTTTATTATAGCAAAAGACCAAGGAATGTTTAGTTACTAGTTTCAAAATGTTCTCTTTTTTGAAGCAAAAAGGAAAATTTTACATTTGTATAAAATATAAGATTTATAATAATATTTTTACATTTTTCTTACTAAAATCTAGTTGGAGTCTTCAATGATTTTCTCACCTTAAGCATCATTATTTGTTTTCTGCATTAGTTCAATGGGTGCTCTCATGACTGGAACTGGTTTAAATTCCGTATATGGGAAATATGTGCTTCCTTAGTACTTTGTCATTGAATTTTTAAGTTTTTTATCTATGTAGGAAAGCTAGAGTGACTGTGGTTGAGGGTTAAAACAAGATAATATGTTTGATAAAAAATTTAAAAGAGCATAACTATGACTATCAATAGAAATGATGATCTTTTTATAATTCAATGTGGCTTGTATTACTAGTTTACATTGAACTAGTACTTTTATATTCAATTCCTGCAAGAGTGCAGTTGTAGTTATGTATGTTTCTTTCTAATATGAAAGTTGATCTATAAGACTATTAGTTACTGAAGTTTGGTTTTGGCATTTATCTATCTTCTACATAGTTAGGTGAATGTCTTGGGTAGAAAATGGAAATAGGAAATTGCTTTCAAATAAATTGTGAAGGAAAATAGTCGAGTTGTACAAGTAGGTTTGGTTCCACTAACAGTGTAAATGATTTTTATGATCATGAAGCAGGTTCCAATTTTTAGTGCTGATTTGATGTTTTTCATTGCTCTTTCAATAACCTAGAGGTATAAAGGATGTACGAGTAATTGTAAAACATTTTGACGTGGTGCCTGATGATACTTTGTGAATCTGATTATCTGTTATATCTATTTCTTTCAGTTCATAAATAGTTCATCGGTCTTTCTTCACTCATTGCTGGTCGTATTCAGTGAAGAGAATTTGACTTGTTTAGTGCTGTTTCAGGTTTTACTTCTGAGTCGCTCACCCCAAGAAATGAGGACAGTACGACTCCGGCTATACCACCAACAGTGGCAGCTGTTAAGAGCCCCACTTCTAAGATAGTATATGATGAATACAATCATGAACGTTATCCTCCAGGTGATCCCAGCAAGCGGGCATTTGCTTATTTTGTCCTGACAGGTGGTAGGTTTGTATATGCTTCAGTGGTCCGTCTCCTCATCCTTAAGTTTGTGCTGAGCATGTCAGCGAGTAAGGATGTTCTTGCACTGGCCTCTCTTGAGGTTGATCTCTCTGGTATTGAGCCAGGCAGTACGGTGACTGTTAAGTGGCGTGGGAAACCAGTTTTCATCAGGCACAGGACTGAGGAAGATATCAAGATTGCCAACAGTGTCGACTTGAATACTCTCCGTGATCCTCAGCCAGACTTAGAGAGGGTTAAAAACCCAGAATGGCTTGTAGTTGTTGGTGTCTGCACGCATCTGGGTTGCATTCCCTTACCAAATGCTGGTGATTTTGGTGGATGGTTTTGCCCTTGCCATGGATCCCATTATGACATCTCTGGTAGGATCCGCAAGGGGCCAGCACCATACAATTTGGAGGTACCCACTTACAACTTCTTGGAAGAGAACAAGTTGATGATTGGTTGAGAAGTGTTAATCTATTCTATTGGAGCATGGTTATTTGGGATCTCAATTTTTGTATTTATCAAATAATTTCAAACAGAAATCTGGATCTTGGTGTTTTTCCAACCCTGTCATTTGGGTTGGAATACTGTAATTTGTAATAAGTTTTTGATGCATAGTTATTGAACCTAAATTTTCCTTGTTCGGCAATATTTGTGCTTGTTAAAACGTTCAAGGTTACAGTGAAGCAGAGGGTTTTCCAGCACTAAAGATTATTTATATTTCTTCTTGTTTATGGTTTCTCTCACCGAGTAGATTGTCACTTTCATTCTGTAGCCGGATATATATCTTATCCGGTATCCTGTATCTTATTATACCGTTTTAGAGTAGGCAAGTGTGGCCCTCCATTTAAATAGTGTACCTCTCTGAATATGTATGCAGTGTAGCTGCCTTGTCTCTTGTCTCTTTTGAGTACAAGATCTTACCATCTTCATTAAAATTTCTTGTAAATACTTGGATAATAAGAATGAAGTAATCCTTGTCGCTAGGCAGTAACTTCCCTAAATTCTATCCTGTGCAGTAAAATGATCAGCCTCTTCTTGGTGGCTCAAAGGGATGGATGGTTGGTTGGTTGGATGTTCATACATATAATGCTATTCATCTTCTAGTACGCTATGGTTAATTTTTACGGTGTTAACACTGGTTGCCTCCTCGTAAAGATTACACGTCTAGTAAAACAAAGATTCATTTGGAGGGTAATATGTACACAAAAGATTTAAAAGCCTCAGAAATCAGCGTAGTTGTTTTTCATCGACAGATTATTCATTATTCTAAACCTATTCAGGTTACAAGAGCTAAAACAATGAACTGTGTATCGATAGGATCTGCATCTCAAAACTTATGTGGTTTACTAAACACAAAAAATTCTAATTCCCCTTTCACATGCAATGACAACAAGTAATCCCCTCTTATTTAAGAACATATTGAGCAACAGGTATGAAGCCTTTACTGCTGAATTTGCTGTACGTTCTATTATGAAAGTATAGCTCAGGTGAACTCAAGATTTTGGGATGATCTTTTCATCTATCTTTGTCATCTCTCGAAAATACCCTTAACATATACCATGCCTTTTTCGCTTAGCTGAAGCTCCTTTCTCATTTGCTCTACTTGTTGGTCATCTCCTTGAACAAGGATCTCTGTCAAAGTCCCATCTTCGCTTACCATCATTTTAACCTTAATCTGCTCTTTTCTTGATGCTCGCTTCCAGTAATAAGCTCCCCTGCATACCATCCGAGCAAGTATTAGTGATTCAAATCTTTTTTAACATATTAGAAGTTCATGTTAAATTCTCTTGTTGGAGACATTTGTGACACTCATAAATAACTGTAGCATTCAGGCTACCAGCACTTACGCTAATGGACTTAGAATGGTTATCCAGAACCAATTATTGCCAAAATCTGGATAGGTTATGGTAAGAACAAGGGCAACACTTGCCAAGCTGATGCAGGTGCAGAATGTGAGCAATGCTGCCTGGCCTCGGCTGGGAACCATCAGGCCTTCAAACCTTCAATTAAAACATAAGGATTGCATGTCAATGTTATGTTAATATAAGTCTGCAATAAGAGACCTTTGCCCCTCTTGTTCATAGCATGTTATTTGAGAAAGCAGGGTTTAGGTTTAGGTTTAGGTTTGAGATCAAAATTTCAAGTTGTACCTTGAGTTAGATAGTACCAATACACCTAGAAGTGTTTTTGTGAAAATGCTTTAGCCTTTCACAAAAGCACACATTAATCAAATATTTCTTCAGAAAGCATTTCGAGTATTTTTTTATTCAGAGCTATTTCTTGAAATGCACCCATTCAATAGAAAGCCCTCCTACTTTCCTACCTTATTTCTTAACAAAAGTCAATGAAATAAATGTAAAAACCGCTTTGGTTGATGCATTTAGTAATTCCAAAGGCACGCGACTACATTCCCAACATGAATGAAGCCAGCAGTTTAAATTTTAACTGTAAGTCCATTAACAAAAGGGGTGAATCTGAAACCATGGGAAATTTTCTATTACTCCAACTTTATGGCATTTTGTCCGTCGTGGTTGTGCCATAGGATATATTACATGTGAAAATCCACAAATCATATATCACCAGTAAAAATTTCTAGTAGAATTGGAGTGCCCAATTTTTATCTGAAACAATTGGTTGTTTATCCTGAGCGTGCTACAAGCATAAACATGAAAAAGCGATCATTCTGGCTCCACATATCAGACAAAATGTTGAATAGTCTATAGATAAAAGGATGAGGCACGAGTGGCTTACGTTATAGTCTCTCCTCTATCAGTGACCGCAAAATTATTCCGAGTGAAGAAAGATAAGATTTCTCCCGCAACCTGATTCGGTGCCTTCTTACTCTTCCCTTCTTCTATAAATGTCTTCTGCACTATCTGAAACAATGAACCCCATAAAACATCGTGTAAACCAAGACAATCTATAATTCAAACTTGGAGAAAGATGAATCAATTATAAACCCAGTTGTTAAATCCCTTTAAAATGATGTTGAAGAACAAGTACATGTAATTTGAAGTAACTCACAACTCATACCTTGGATTTAACTGAGCGTTTGATGAGAGACCAGAGGCCAGGAACAGAGATAACAAACAGACCAAGAGAAGTGTAGTAGCTAGCCAAAGAATATCCTACACTCTCTGCTAGTAAATAGAATGACTCAGAGTTTTTGTGGGAATTGTTGATGTGTTCTATAATAGCAGAAGATGATGATAAGAGAGGTTCTTGCAAGCCTGTAGCAGCAGCAGCTAGCTGTCTCTTGGCTCTTGTTGTTGGTGTAGTAGACTGTCTGAGCCCTGATTGCTGAGGCAGAAGGGTGGAGTCATTTAAGTTGAGTTTTGAATGAAGAGAAAAAGAACAGAGAAGCTGAAGCTGTGGGATTGGTGATGATAATATATTTGCTGCCATTGCAGGCTCTAGGGAGATTGAGATTTTTGAGCTGTTGAGATGTACGTCTATTCTATTTTATTGGTCCCATTTTGGTGATGACTAGTCACTCAATTGAATGGCCCAGATTTGTAGTGTCTTTCCTTTGGTAGCTCAAACGACACGTTTCTAAACCAATGGAACGACTAATATTCGTTGAAACGACAACGAACAAATGTGACTAGTACTAGCAATGGTAGTAGAGCCGAAGTCCCAATTTGTTGAACAATATTTCAGGGATAAATAAATAATAGTTTAATAATTATTTTAATACAAAATCTTAAAAAAAGATAAAGGTATTTAAAATAATTTATTTTAATTTAAAAACAAAGGCTCAACGTACTCTGTATCACTCCATCCCCTTCCTCTGTTAAACTAGTTTTTCTAATCCTCCATGAGCTCTTGTAACTAAACAATACAATAAAATTTAAAAATAATTTTTGGGTCAATACGGATCGCATCAAATAAAATATTTTTTTATGATATGATCCCAATATCCAAATCATTAAAAAAAGAAAAATAAAGGTTATAATTCAGTATCTAAAGTTTTTTAAATAGGGTCAATCATAAGAATTGGTTAATTTAAAAAAAAATAAAAATAAAAATGTTGGGACATTTTAGTGTGACCCAATTCACGGGTCCAAGTCCACCTCCATGTTCTTGTCCAAACTAATCATACAGAGGTGCTGTTCCCTGAATGGACTCTCCGATACGACGTCTTTTTGAAAAACTAGTTACATCATCGGAGAGACCGCCAAAACGCCTTAGACATTCTGTTTGAATCTACTGTTCAGAGGAGCTCCATCAAGTTATCCACGACTAACTCGTACTCGAACTCGTGGACACTTGGAGTATACTAGTCTCCACTATTCTACCACCTGGCGACATCGAGACTACCACCCGTTGTGCGAAGATCTCCCAAGAACCAGGGATTTTATTCTCGGGAGAGCTAGAAGCTTCACTCAGAGGTACAGACACTCCAACATTCGGGGTGACGTGATGGGCGCATCATCATGGTGGGACCCTACGCATTTAATACAACTGTCCTATGCTTTCTTGGGATTGTCACCTTGCCACTCTAGCCTACCAGCTCACCATCTCCTCTATATTATCACCATCCCTTCTCATCAAAAAGAACTACGTGTGACTTGATCTCTCACTACAGAAGAAGAAGAGAGAGAGCGGAAGAACCAGAAGAGAGAGAAGCACCAAAGGAACCAAGAGAGAAGAAATGAGAGAAGAGGGAAGGAAGGGGGTACGTAGGTAACTTGAGTCTCTCCTAAGTCCAATTACAAACAAAATATCAAAACCGATCGACCACCACACCACCACCGCGAATCAGCATAGCTTGGAATATTTTTTGTGTGTTTCGCAGTCTCAAATTTGAGAACAAGAAGAAGAAAAAATCTGCTGATATAAGAAAATCGCTGCCATGACGTTTTCTTTGCCTCAACAAAAAATAAAAATAAAAAATGAGAATTTTTTCATAAAATAGTTAAATTGATAACAAAATTGGGAAAACAATTTAAGATTTTGCATCTATGGTACTTCCTGTCAACTTCCAACGTTTAACATGAATAGAATTTACCGAAAGCATGTGAGAGTGAAACTTTACTTTTACTTGAGAGATACTCGTAGACATTCAAGTAAAAAACAACAACATTAAAGGATAGAATGGAAGAGAACATCAAGAAGAAAAGAATAATGAAACGTTTGCTTTCTTTGAGTTTGAGGCCCCAAAAGTTTCAAGACAAACGAAGATGAGACAGACAGAGTCACATTATATTTATTTATTTCTTTATTTTTTTATTTTAGATTACCGTAGGCTTAGGCTCTAATCCATCTATTAAATTATAAACAATTCGAATGGCTTGGGAGAGGCATAGCCTGTAGCCCAGCCATTACGTTGTAGATTGATTGTGATTTGTAATTTGTAATTATGAAAATATCAAAATTATTAAATATTAAACATAAATCAAAAGACCGAAATTATTGAATAAAAAATGATTTATTCTTGCATATGTTATTAATACAATCAATAATGTGTTTGAAACCAGGTTGGTTACACAACATTTAAATTATTTTGTAGCCATTAATTCTTTCTCTTTCTCTTTCTATTTCTCTTTTCTTTTTTTACAGCTAATTATCAATTTGTTTTTGTTAAGAAGTATCTTTAAGTATTTATTAAATATTTTATATTTAATAAATTATATTTTTTGATATATTAAAATTTATTATATCAAATATTAAAAATTAATATAAATAATAAATATAAAAATCTTAATAAATATTCTAAAATACGCAAAATCTTCTTTTAAATTAAAATTAATTTAATAGTATTAATTATATTTCATTAATAAAAAATAATGTTATAATACATCATAATTAATAAAAAAAATAAAAAATATATAATGTTAAATATATATATATTATTATTATTATTTAGAACTCATATCATTAAAGGATTTTTTTTCAAATAAAAAAATTCAAACGAGGCCAGGAGATAGCTTACGTGGCGAACCAAATATCATAATCAAATCTCGGTTGATATTTTATTTCCTTATCTAGCTAGCGAACCAATCAACAAAAATTGCCCATAAAATCAAAACACACACATGCATAAAACAAAAAAAAAATATATAAAAAAATTAATACCAATATTAACGCACCGACACGGATTATAACAGAAAATAAGAATAATAAAAAGAATAAAAGAGCGAACCGAAGACCAGAGCCAGACCTAGTGAAGAGTGGTGACGAGCCAAGGATGGAGCCAAGCCGCTACCAAGCGCGCGAATGAACGATTCAATGTTCACCATAACGGTTGCGAGCAACCTCACTCGTCTGATCTTTCCCTAATCTATTATCTCATATTTTTGTGTTTCTGTTTGCTTCTGTCTCTCTCTTTTACTCAGCATAAAAGAGAGAGAGAGAAAAAAAAGAAGAGAAACCTAATCGGATAATACGAGCCCCTCTTTATATTTCTCGCTACTCTATCGCACTTGGGCCGTTAGAAGAAAGTAGAATAATTTATTTTTATTTTATTTTTTTCAAGTTTATGATGGGTTTACGCTGCTGATTTAGTGGGCCAGCATTTAGTGATTTTCAGGTATTGCTTTTGTTATAAGCCTGTGTTTTTTATTTTTTTAGTATTTCGAATGGTTAATTACGTATTTTTTACTGTATTACATGTGTATAGTTAGTTTCGTTTGTGATTGTGTGTATTGATTGATTGATGTGCTTTTGTTCGTTTGGAGTTATTGATCTGGGTTTGTATTGGTCAGTGCTTTATTAGATTTTTTTTCCGATTCAAGTGGGTTTTATTAATTAATTAATTAGTTTGTTTCTGTTGATTGTTTCTAGTTTTATTGCTCATCTAATTTTCTTTTCTTTGTTGATTAAATTTTGCCTCGAATTTGTTGTTTATTTTTATTTGCATGAAGTGATTTAGCAAAAATGTTTACTTTTGGACATAGTTGCTTCCTGAACTTCATTCTTTTTGATTCACGAGTCTTAGTTATGGCTGGCAGTTTGCATATGAATTTTAGCTGGGGATTTGTTTGACATACCGTGCCAATGGTGGCTCATCAGCGAAGAAAAAGACTGAATGGTGTTAGCAGTGGAGGTTGCAGTTCTTTGGAGCAATATAAAATGAAGAAGAGAAAATTGGACTCCCGGCAAAACTGTTTAAACTCAAAATCACATATTTCTCTTGAGTGGGATGAAAATAGGAAAAAGGTCATTGCCAAAAAGGAACAGATTGGAATAAGTCGGAGGAATTTAAAGCCATTTGTTGGTTCCTGCTTGGGTTCAAACAATGTTTTGGCAGATGTTTTTTCTATTCCTAAAGAAACTTTTGAGTTGGACAATTTGATTGAGGTGGTCTCCTACGAGGTAGCCATATGTCTATAGTTATTATTAACTACACTTCCATTGAAAATGTTGTTGTTTTATGAGCTCAATTTGATTGATGATGACTTGTTACAGGTTTGGCAGACTCTTCTATCAGAAGAAGAGAGAAACTTTCTCATGCAATTTCTCCCAAGCGGACAAAATGCAGAGCAAGTTGTGGAAGCATTACTTACTGGGGACAATTTTCACTTTGGAAATTCACTTCTCAAATGGCAAGTATTTCATAAACATGGTTACACACGAATGTAGATATAAGTATTGTCCACGGACACATCATGTACACATATGCTGATACTCAAACTTTCCCACTGATATAAGTATGGTCGAGTGCATTCACAATATATGTGTGTTCAATTGAATTAATTGTTCATGTGGGAAAAAAAAATCTATATTCTTGGTAACTCATTGTAGTCTACTTATTTAGATGTATATATATATTTAACTGCTGCCTGCTGGTATATGGGCATCAACAAAACATGCTATTGGCATATGAAAATTAGTTTTAAGCTTGGTATGCAAGCACATTTATCGTTATGATTGATGATGACTGACTAGCTTTGTTGGCATTATCATCTGTTCACCTTGATGGAGTGATATGGATTGTTAATTTTTTTTTTTGCAAGTCTAAGGTTGGACTTCTCAGGTATAAATTTGTTATGGCATGACTGCAGCTATAATTATAACTACTTTTACAACTCAATATGATATAGGATGAAAAAGATGGAAGTGTAATGTAATTTATGGTTTTTGAAAGAAATATCCCTCTATTATGATTTAAGATACTAGTCTAAGATTCAAGTTGTCTTAGACAATGGAACATATGCCTGCAGGGGTGCTTCACTTTGTTCAGGTAATTTTCATCCTGATGCAGTTCTTCAAAAGGAGCGTTGTTTAAAGGCTGATAAGAAAGCTTATTATTTGGACTTGCAGAAATATCATAATGAGTATGTGAAATGTAGCCGATTTTCTTACCCATTATCATGCTTTTGTTTGAGTTGGGGAATTTCCATAAATTATGTTGTCATGCTTTTTCTTGGCAGCATTATAGATTATTTGCAGAAATTGAAGGAGAGATGGGAAAACTGCAAAGATCCAGAAAAGGAAATTTTGCCAAAGATATCCAGGTTGATATTGCACGTGTCAATTCTTCCCTGTAAATTGTTAAATGTTGTGGAGGCAGTCTCTTCAACATGTGGTATACTCAACATAAACTCCTAAGTTGGTTAGGATGTGTGTGCATTTGTGTTTCTAAGGAAAGATGATTGGCCTTTAATTTACCTTTTGATCTATTATCACATGGAAGGTGACAGCAAATTTGAATCATGATTTCATCACTGAAGCTATCTTTTTCTTTTGGCAAGATTTTTTATCTAGAGACAATGGACTTTCAGATATCTTAATGAAATTGGCTCAATGGAGTGGTGTTTGAAGAACGGAACTAGCATTTTTCAGTTTGTCTCTTTTTGTTGTATTGCAGCCTAAATGATAAGCTCTGTTATATTTTTCAAAACAAGAAAAAGAGCTCTATTATAACCAAATTATTGTTATGACTTTGTGAATAGTCATTCTTTTGCTAATCCATCTTTAGCACAACTTTGAAGACATTTGGAAGTCTGCATTTGACAAAATGTACACTTCTTCATGTTCCATGGTAAGGGAACATTCAATTACTTGAACTCTATATTGAGTTATATTGGCAAATGAAGAAGTCTGTATTTAAAGTACAAATGTTCAGACTGGAGAGTAATGGAATGTATTTTATTTTCCTTTCCTTGATGATGTTGTATCTTGTTTAGATGTACTTAGATTTGCTTAATTGATTTCTTTTAGGTCAAGAAGGGATGCGGAGAGAAGACTTTCCTCAAACGCCTATGAATTTGGACTACTTGACTTTGAGCAGGATGTTACCGGAACTTCTGAATCATGTTCTTGGGTTGCAGATGAGAAAGCATGTAGTAGTGATAATCAGAACTCAGTTATGAAGGGAGGAGAACTTCAAAAGAGGTAATTGAGCTCTCAACTAGCAATAATGTGCATGTTCATCCTCAATTGTATATTTAGCAGGAATTATAGGCTGGCTGTTTTATTGTTTTCTGAAATAATTGAATATTTTCATTAATTGTAAAGAATAGTTTGGGTAGGATTACGCGTTCCTTTGTTTTGATCATCATTTATATATTTTTAAACTGTTGTTGATGTTTCTTCTTTTAATTTGTATCATTCTCAGGGTATTACAAGTGCAAAATACTGGGTAGCATTGAGACAGATCTTAATATCCGATATTATTTAACCGTAGAAGAAAATAAAAGATCAGTTAGGAGTCATGTGGAAGTGCTTGATTTCCATACTTATGATTGGAAAATCTTGTCATATGAAATCTGTCTCTCCCCTTGTGAGGGTTTTTGCCTTCAATTTTGTTTCTTGTTCAAAAAAGTAAACGAATTCAAAAAAGTAAACGAAAATTGGATTTGGCAGTCTTTCAAACCCAAACCTTTTACATAATTACCCATGCCTATGGTTCTCATATTCAATGAAAATAGGAATTTTGATGGGCTTAAAACTTTTTCTGTTATTGATTATATTTGTGGTGGCTATATTTTTTCTCCGTGCATTATCTTATATAGGTTATATATTTGTTAGTTGATCTTGTTAATTTCTACAAATCTCAGGAAGTATGAGAAAGATTTGATGAAGGAAAAATCTAGAAATTCATCGATAGCTGAGGATGTGCTAACTGTGGTAGTAAAGTTCAAAAAAGGAGAAAAGCTTAACAGGCGTAATATCTACCAAAATGATGGAGCTCAATACATGTCATATGTCAAGGTTAGGTCTCTCTTTAATTTTTGTTGATGACTTTTTAAGTTTTGATAAATTGTATAAAGACCTAGTCAGTGATTCCATGAATAACAAATGATCTTTCCCCAATTATTTATTTGTTTATCATCTTTTCGGAATAGTTAAATTAATCCACTTAAAAGGTTTGGAGGGAAAGGGCAAGCTTTTACCTCTATGAATCGAGTGAAAATTACAAGAGATAGCATAAATAAAAACTAACGAAGAACAACAACATCCGAATTCTTATGGATAAAGAAAAATGACGACTGCTTAAATTTGTTTGCAAGGTCTAAAGAGATGCATGAAGATTTAACTCCATCCACAGATGGTCAGCTCTGTCCTAAGAAGTGTCTTTAAAATCTCATTTATTCCTTTGTTGCCTATCACTCAAAAATTGCTCAGACTACTGTTCTGTAAAACTTTGGCTTTTTTAACCTATTAAAAGGAAGATGATTCCCTTCTGTTATTGGGTTGCTGCTGCTGACTACACTGTATGTTGTCACTTGATCTTCTTCGATGTGTCCATTCTCTCTCTCTCTCTCTCTCTCTCTCTCTCTCTCTCTATCTCTCTATCTCTCTCTCTATCTATATATATATGCAATGTGGTGTAGTACTCCCATCTATGAATTCCCAATACTAACAGAAACAGGATTTTACCATGAGTTCCTCCTTCAATCCCTCCAGACTTTTATCTGTGAATCACCTATTTGCTCGCCTGTATATTGTCAAATCACAAATGTGGAATTATCTGGTGTCAAATGCCTTTGAACTCATTGAATTGGCCTTCGTGATTGTCAAATCTCCCATCTCAGCTTCCATCTTTCATGCTTTGCTGTTTATGGGAGGCTAAAGTTGATTACTTTTTGCCTTGGGGATTTTTCAGATTAGCAAGAAGCAACTTGAACTTGTTAAGAGCATGAAGCAGGCTGGTAAAAGCATTCAGTCCAGGTCTTTGAACCGTGTTTTAGGCAACCTTGATGGTTTGCATATTCAACCTTATGAAGTATTTGTGGAAGAAGAGCAGAAAAAGTTGCATG
>JAVXUL010000001.1:5064078-5091302 GCA_035590515.1 Trichilia minutiflora | reverse complement strand
TTCATCTTCCCTGCCGAGGTTTGTTAGATTTCTTCACTGTCTTTTTAGTTAATTATCTCTTTTTTCTTTTTTTTGGGTGATGTAAAAATGTTTATAGGTTTTCGCAATTTTGACGAATTTATGGTTGTTTCATTATTTTTCGCTTATAACGCTTGTAACTTTGCATCAAGAATAGCTTGTCATTAGCTATTAGGCCAAGATTGACGTTTTGCGTAAAATTCGAAGTTATTTCTTAATAAAACTTGATATGCATAGGTAGATAAAAGTGCATTTTTTTCCCTCTGTTTATTCGCTGGCATTCTTTGTTAGTATGTAGAATGTAGAACCATATATATATATATTTTTTAATGTTTCTGCCAGCAAAAGACCAAGGAATGTTTAGTTACAAGTCTCAAAATGTGCTCGTTTTGGGAAAATCATTACAATTGAGTAAAGTCAAAGATTCGTAATAATTTGTTTACAGTTTGCTTTCTAAAATCTAATTGGAGTGTTCAATGGTGACGTGATTATTTGTTTTGTGCTTTAGTTCAATGGATGCGCCACATGACTGAAACTGGTTTAATTTCTATATATAGGAAATATGTGCTTCCTTAGTACATTGTCATTGAATTTTTAAGTTGTTTAGCTATGTAGGAAAGCTGGAGATGACTGTGGCTGAGGGTTG
This sequence comes from Trichilia minutiflora, assembly GCA_035590515.1. Taxonomy (NCBI): domain Eukaryota; kingdom Viridiplantae; phylum Streptophyta; class Magnoliopsida; order Sapindales; family Meliaceae; genus Trichilia; species Trichilia minutiflora. The sequence continues at coordinate 5,090,638 of JAVXUL010000001.1, read as the reverse complement.
AAACATGATAATATGTTTGATAGAACGTGTTAAAAAACACAACTATGACTGTCAATAGAAATGATGATCTTTTAATAGCTCAATGTGGTTCGTATTACTAGTTTACATTAAACTAATACTTCTGTATTCCATTCCTGCACACGAGCAGTTGCAGTTATGTATGCTTCTTTCTAGTTGTACATGCGAGCAGTTGCAGTCGAGTTGTACATGTGCTTTTTGGTTCCACTAATAGAGTAAATGATTTTTACAATCATGAAGCAAGTTCCACTTTTAGTACTGATTTGATGTTTCTCATTGCTCTTTCAATAACCTAGAAGTACAAAGGGTACATGTTTAATGGTACAACATTTTGACCTGGTTCCTGATGATGCTTTGTGAATCTGATTATTTGTTGTATCTATTTCTTTCCATTGATCTTTCTTCACTTTTTGGGAAAATTCACTGAAGAGAACTTGACTTGTTTAGTGCTGTTTCAGATTTTTCTTCTGGATCACTCACCCCAAGAAATGAGGACAGCATGACTCTGGGTATACCAGTGACAGTGGCAGCTGTTAAGAACCCCACATCTAAGATAGTATATGATGAATACAACCATGAACGTTATCCTCCAGGTGACCCCAGCAAGCGGGCATTCGCCTATTTTGTCCTGACAGGTGGTAGGTTTGTATATGCTTCAGTGATCCGTCTCCTCGTCCTTAAGTTTGTGCTGAGCATGTCAGCAAGTAAGGATGTTCTTGCACTGGCCTCTCTTGAGGTTGATCTCTCCGGCATTGAGCCAGGCAGCACGGTGACTGTTAAGTGGCGTGGGAAACCAGTTTTTATCAGGCACCGGACTGACGAAGATATCAAGATTGCCAACAGTGTCGATTTGAATAATCTCCGTGATCCTCAGCCAGACTTGGAGAGGGTTAAAAACCCGGAATGGCTTGTAGTTGTCGGGGTCTGCACACATCTGGGTTGCATTCCGTTACCAAATGCTGGTGATTTTGGCGGATGGTTTTGCCCTTGCCATGGATCCCATTATGATGTCTCGGGGAGGATTCGGAAAGGGCCAGCACCATACAATTTGGAGGTACCCACTTACAACTTCTTGGAAGAGAACAAGTTGATGATAGGTTGAGAAGTGTTGTCCTATTCGGCTATTCTAGTGAAACATGTTTATTCGGGGGATCTGATTTTTTATTTATTTATCAGATAATGCCGAAGATAAATCCAAATCATTGTGTTTTTCCGCCCTATCATTTGGGTTGGGATACTGCAATTTGGAATAAGTTGTCCTCTCTTGAAGCGTTGTTATTGAACCTGAATTTTCCTTGTTTGGCAATATTTTTGCACTATTAGAACTTTCAAGGTTAGAGTGTTCCAGAGGGTTTTCCAGCACACAAGTGTCAAGAATATCTATATTCCTTGTTATTTATGGTTTCTTCCACCAAGTATTTATTACAATGATGTTTTTAAAGATTGCCGCCTTCATTTTGTCCCCAAATCTGCTGATAATATCTTGTCCGGTATCCAGCATTATTATACCACTTTAAGTAGGCAAGTGTCGCCAGCCATTTGAACAGTATACCGCTGCATATGTATTCACTATAGCTGTCTTGACTCATGAGGACTTGATCCTAACATCTTCATCAAAATTTCTTGAAAATCCTTGGACAAAAATGAAGTAATACTTGTCACTAATCTGTAACTTGCCTTTTTCTATCCAGCGCAGTAAAATGATCAGCTTCTTCTTGGTGACTTTCAAAGGTATTGTTGGTTGGATGTTCATATGTATAATGCGATCTTCTTATCGTACGTTGTAGTTACTTTTACGTTGTCATAATACTGGTTGCCTCATTTCACGCTGAGTAAAGATACACGTCGACTAAAGCAAAGGTTCCCTGGGAGGGAAATATGTCAACAAAAAATTTAGAAGCCTAGGAAATCAGCGCTGTTTTCTTTCATTCACAAAATATTCCAAACCTTTTCAGGTTACGAGAGCTAAACATCAAAAATCCTAATTCCCCTTTCACACTTAATTACAAGTAATCCCTCATCTTTGAGAACATAATGAGCAACAGGTATGATACCCTTTACTGCTGAATTTGCCCTGCCTTCTATTATGAAAGTGTATGCTCAAGTGAACTCAAATTTTTGGGATGATCTTTTCATCAATCTTAGTCATCTCTCGAATATCCCATGGGTTTTTCACTTAGCTGAAGCTCCTTTCTCATTTGCTCTACTTGTTGATCACCTCCTTGAACAAGGATCTCTGTCAAAGTCCCATCTTCGCCTACCATCATTTTAACTTTAATCTGCTTGTTTCTTGATGATCGCTTCCAGTAATTAGCTCCCAGCATAACATCCGATAAAGCACTATTAATTCAATTTTTTAAAAAACATATTAGTACTTAAAATTCTCATGTTGGAGACAATTGTGACACATAGCTTTCAGGCTGCCTGCACTTACGCTAATGGACTTAGAATGGTGATCCAGAACCGATTATTGCCTAAATCCGGATGGGTTATTGTAAGAACAAAGGCAACACCTGCCAAGCTGATGCATGTGCAGATTGTGAGCGATACTGCCTGACCTCGGCTTCGACGGCTTGGAGCCATCGTACCTTCAAACCTTCAATTAAATCATAAGTTTCACATGCCAATATTGTCAAATTGAAAGTTTATAGAATAGCATGCTTTGTAATCATAAAATTCATATAATTGGAACATTCCCACCTCTCCATATCTCTTTTATTATGCAAAGAATTCTTATTCATAAAATTAACGAGGTGTGCTTTCTTTAAAGTAAAAGTCTAGATCTATAATACTCAAAATAACTATAACATTTTTTTATTCCTTAAATTCATGTTATTATATATAAAAATTGATAATAATGACAATAATTTTAAATAGAATTAATAATTTAATCAAAAAGTATGACTTACATGCTCACATGAATATCATATTATTTTGTTAATTAATTTAAATAATAGTAGGTCCAACGCAATATTAATATTTAGTTTTTGGACAAAAATATTGACTTATAAGTATTATCTTAGTATAATAATAAAACATTGACAATAAGATATATTAAATAACAAATTTTTCTTCGAGTCTATTTATCACTCACATGTAAACTAAATAATTATCGCATATTTATTACTAATATATGTAATTCGATCAAATAATGACATTTCTTTTAACTAACTAATACCCATATGAATTACATATACGCAAATCCTTTTAATATTTTAAATTAAATTAATTTTCATAAGAGAGATTATTTTGACAATATCTTATTTCAATTAATTCATTTTTGAACACTATATCGAATAAGACTCAATTGTACCAATATTTGAAATTGAAACAAATTTGAACATTAAGTGTCCCTAATGATTTTCTTACAATCAGATATTTCTTAATACCATAAATAATATTGAATCTCATATATATTAATATAATCGACAATGAATATATTGGCCTATATGATTCAAAATACAAGATAAATATAAAAAGAGTATCACAAGTACTCGAATGATAATAACTATACCTAGCTTTTATGAACACTTATTTACCTATAGATTGGATTCACCTTATATGTGTGTAAAAATGTAAATTAAGGTAATTTAGATAGCTATGTAGGACATATAAAACCCAAATTTTGTTTGGACCAAATTGTAAAGAGTTTCAATTTTAAGCCTAAAATGCTAAAAAATTTATTTTGGTCTTTGATTAAAAAACTAATTGCAAATATTAATTAAAATCTTAAATTCTTATTTCAACCTTAATTTTAAAATTTTAATAATTTTTTGATAAAAATATAAATTTAAAAGATTTAAGGACTAAATTATAATTTTTAAAACTTTATTTTGGATTAAATATAAAAAAAATATTATAATTTTTGTCCAAAATCATAATTAACCATATTTTTTTGAATAAATTTCATTTTTTTATAAACTTTAAGGCCAAATTCATTATTTTTTAAAATAAATTTTAGATTTAATTATTATTTGTCCAATTATAAACTTAATTGATACTTGCTAATTGAGTGATTTAATTGAAATTATCCAATTATGGATCTTATTGAAATTTGCTAATTAAGTACTTAATTAAAACTTTCCAATTTGTTAGGGTTTTTGTTTTCTTTACGGTCGACGGTCGCTACTTCATCTCCTATGAAATTCGTCACAATCGTTGCACGATTGACATTGACACAACCATCAAATGAAAGATTGCCATTTTGCTCCGATTTCTGGCATTGTCAATGCTTTCTACAACGAGTTGAACCTATGTTCATGTAGCCAGTGTTCGAAGGATTGAGTTGAGGGTCTCATCCAAGGTCCAATCCTAGCAGTGAATTTATAAATTCAGGCAAGCACAAACAAAAAAATTTTATATAAAAAATAAATTGTAACAATTTATATTAAAATTTATATAACCAGTTATACATAAATTAACCAAACAATATATATAATCAAACTATACACATATATGTGAGTATATTTCATAAAAATTGTGACAACTATAGTTTTCAATAATTCAATATAAGAGTAACTTTGATACCACTTAAATATTTTTAATTGATGAATTAAATTCATCATTTTTTGAAAAACTATTCAATAAATCATTGGAGTAACGTATTACAAAACATATCTAATATTCACTTTTTAATATTAAATTTTTAATTTTGAATATGCCACAATTGTTATAGAACTTCTAAAATTTGCATTTTTTAACCATGAAACATTATAAAACACTTTTTTAAATATTAATTCAAAAACTATAATTTAATAAATGCAGAAGATCCGAATTAAATAATTTATATTATTTATTTTTATTGGATCATCTACAAAATAGAAATAAGACATAATTTTTACATATAAATAAACTGGTACTATAATTAGATGTATTAAATTCATATTATTAAATCTTATTAAATAACTTAATTTTGAGGTTAACCTATGATAACTTTTAATATATATTTAATCCATATAATATTAGATTAAAATCAAATAATTTGAGGTAACTCACAACTCATACCTTGATTTAACCGAGCGTTTGACGAGAGACCAGAGGCCAAGAACAGAGATGACAGACCAAGAGAAGTGTAGCAGCTATCCAAAGTATATCCACACTTTGTGCTAGTAAATAGACTGACTCAGAGTTCTAGTGAGAATTGTTGATGAGTTCTACAATAGCAAAAGATGATGAGAAGCAGAGGTTCTTGCAAGGCTGCAGCAGCAGCCAACTGTCACTTGGCCTTTGTTATCGGTGTAGTAGACTGTCTCAGCCATGATTGCTAAGGCAGAAGGGCGGAGTCGTGGAGTCCCTTAAGTTGAGTTTTGATTGAAGAAAAAATGAATAGAGAAGCCGCCGGAGCTGTGGGGTTGGTTCAGATAATATCTTTGCTGCCATTTCAGGCTTTCGAGAGATTGAGAATTTGAGCTGTTTAGCTATGTGTTTGTTTTAAAAGAAACGGTTCAGTTTTTGTGATGGTTAGGCAATCATTTGAATGGCCCAGATTTGTGGTGTCTTTTTCTTTTCTTGAGTAGCTAAAACGACACGTTTCCGAGCAAATGGAACGACTAATATGCGTTAAAACGACTAGCAATTGTAGCAGAATAAAATGCCTCATTTGTTGAACAATGTTTAAGGGATAAATAATTGATAATTTATTAATTGTTTAAAATAAGAATTTTGGAAATAAGCTAAAGGTATTTAAAATAATTTAATCTAAAAAGAAAAAAGAAAACTCAAAAAACTCTTTATCACCCAATCCCCACCTTTTAAAATAGCTTTCCTATTCTTATAACTAAACAATAGGATAAAGTTTAAATATAATTTTTGCCAATGAAAATTCATATCAAATAATATATTTTTTATGAAATGATCCCAATATTCAAATGATTAAAAAAAAAGAAAGTATAATTCAGTATCTAAAGCTTTTAAATAAGGTCAGTCATATCATATATCTTGTTTAATGCAAAAAAAAAAAATTAAAATGGAATTTTTTTCATAAAAATAGTTAAATTAAAAAAAAAAATCTCAAATTAATAACAGAATTTTGAAAATAATGCAAGATTTTGCAGCTCATTTTGCATATAATATAATACTTCTGTCAACTTCCAAACGTTTAACATGAATAGAATTTTATAAAATAAAAAAATAAAAAATATCACAAATGGAATTGACAGAAAGCATGTGAAACTTGAGATATACTCGTAGACATTTAAGTTTAAAAAACAGAAACAAAAAGAAAAAAGTCGTAGAAAAACAACAATAGAGAAACAAGAAGAAAAGAATAACAATACGTTTACTTTGAGGCCCCCAAAGTCTCAAGGCATCCGAAGATAAGACCCGGTCACATTGGATTTATTTGTTTTAATATCTATTAAATTACAAACAGTTGGAATGGCTTGGCTTGGGAGAGCTAATAGCTCAGCCATTGTGGATTGATTTTATTATGTAATTTTGAAAATAATAAAATTAATAAATAGTAAATATAAATTAAAATAATTAAATTATTAAATAAAAAATATTTATTCTTACGTATGTTATTAATACAATTTATGCTCTGTTTAAGAGTTAAGACTTTGAGATTTATTACATAACATTTAAATTATTCGATAGCCATTAATTCTCTCTATTAAATAAGAACATTGAATATTAAATTAAATATATAAAACAAATATATAATATTAAATATATTTATTATTATTATTATTATTATTATTATTATTAATCTGAATTCATATCATTGATGCATTTATTTATAAATAATGTCAAAGGAGATCAGGAGAGGACTGACGTGGCTAACCAAATATCTAGCTTGCGAGCCAACCAACATAAACTACCATTAAAATCAAAACACCATAATACCCACATGCAATAAAACAAAAATATAAAAAAAAATCATAAATTAATACCCATATTAATAACGCACCGAGGCAGATTATAATATAAAATAAAAGGGACAAATTCAAATTCCCTTCTTATCTTTGATGTAAATTCATTCATCCCTGTGATAATTTTTTTTGAATTTTATCGGTTTTATTTGTATAATCAATGATTGAGATTCATAAAAAAAAAAAAAAAACTGCTGAAAGGGGATGATTGAATTTGAGTGAAAGAGGAGGGGAATTTGGAATTTCCCTCAAATAAAATAATAAAAAAAAGAGCAAAGTCAGCAAACCCAAGCCACAGCCTGACCTAGTGAAGAGTGACGAGCCAAGGATGGAGCCAAGCCGCCCAAGGGCGCGAATGAACGACTCAATGTTCCCCATAACGGTTGGGAGCAACCTCGCTCGTCTGATCTTTCCCCAATCCATTATCTCGTATTTTGGTGTGTTTCTGTTTGCTTCTTTCTCTCTCTTTTGCTAACCATAAAAGAGAGAAAGACAAGAAAAAGAAAACCTAATCGGATAATAAGAGCCCTCTTTATATCTGTCGCTGCTCTCTCGCACTCAGGCCGTTAAAAGAAAGTAGAATAATTTTTTATTTTTATTTTATTTTTTTAATTTTATGATGGGTTTTCGTTGCTGATTTAGTGGGCCAGCATTGAGTGATTTTCAGGTATTCGCTTTTGTTATCTGCCTGATATTTTAGTTTTTTTTAGTATTTCGAATGGTTACTTAGGTATATTTTTACTGTGTTACATGTTTATAGTTAGTTTCGTTTGTGGTTATGTGTATTGATTGATTGGGGTGCTTTTGGTCGTTTAGAGTTATGGATTTGGGTTTGTGTTGTTCAGTGCTTCATTAGATTGTTCCAATTCAATTGGGTTTTATTGATTAATTAATTAATTTAAATTTATTTCTGTTGATTGTTTCTAGTTTTGTTGCTTATCTAATTTTCTTTTCATTGTTTATAAAAACTTGCCTTGAATTTGTTGTTTATTTTTATTTTTATTTTTTGCATGAAGTGATTTGGTAAAGATGTTTACTTTTAGACATAGTTGGTTCCTTGATCTTCATTCTTTTTGATTCACAAGTTTTAGTTTATGGCTGGCAGTTTGCATATGAATTTTAGCTGAGGATTTGTTTGACATACTGTGCCAATGGTGGCTGATCAGCGAAGAAAAAGATTGAATGGTGTTAGTAGTAGAGGTTCGAGTTCTTTGGAGCAATATAAAATGAAGAAGAGAAAAGTGGAATCCCCACAAAATGGTTTAAACTCAAAATCACATATTTCTCTTGAGTGGGATGAAAATAGGAAAAAGGTTGTTGCCAAAAAGGAACAGATTGGAATAAGTCGGAGGAATTTAAAGCCATTTGTTGGTTCCAGTTCAGGTTCCCACAATATATTGGCAGATGCTTTTTCTATTCCTCAAGAAACTTTTGACTTGGACAATTTGCATGAAGTGGTCTCCTACGAGGTAGCTACAAGTCTATAGTTATTATTAACTAGCCTTCTACTGCAACTGTTGTTGCTTTCTGAGCTCAAGTTTTGTTTTATTTAGGCATTTATATGGAACTTGTTACAGGTTTGGCAGACTATTCTATTAGAAGAAGAGAGAAATTTTCTCAAGCAATTTCTCCCTAGGGGACAAAACGCAGAACAAGTTGTGGAAGCATTACTTGCTGGGGATAATTTTCACTTTGGAAATCCACTTCTCAAATGGCAAGTATTTCATAAACATGGTTACACACAAATGCAGATATAATTATTGTAAACAAATACACACAAATCATGCACACACCACCTTGGATTCTGGTACTTGAGCTCTCCCATTGATATAAGTATGGTTGAGCACATTCACAAAATATGTCTGTTCACTTCAATTAATTGTTTATGTGTAGAAAAAATTCTATGTTCTTGGTAGCTCACTGTTATCTACTTGTTGATATGTATTTATATGATTAGCTACTGTTATGTGGACAAAAAACAAAAAAAATGCTATTGGCATATGAAGATTACTTTTAAGCTTGGTATGCAAAAACATTTAATGTTATGATTGATGATAACTGACTAGCTTTGTTAGCATTACCATCTGTTTACCTTGACGGAGTGATATGGATTGGTAATGTTTCTTTCAAAGTCCAAGGTTGTACTTCTCATATATATATATTAAAAAATCAGAGATTGAAAAAATGACTTGCCCCTTGGCGTTACGTAAATACACAGGAGATAACTGTATTACTTCATGCATCAGTTTCTTTTGTTGCTTAGGTCATGGTAGCCAATCTAGTAATATCTTTGTAAACTTAGGGAAGAAAGAAACAGTATTATCAAAGTATTTCTGGTTGAACTTTATTAACGCTTGGATTCTAATGTGTCCAAGCTTTGTATTTTGCTCACGGAAAGACTTTATTTTCCTCCTGTATATTTCACATTTGTTTTTCCCAGTCCCTGTACCATCTATTGCTAGTCCCTGAGCTGATTCCACTTCTCAGGTATAAATTTGTTATGGCATGGCTGCAGCTATAATTATAACTACTTTTACAACTTGTTGTAGAATGAAAAAAGATGGAAGTGTAATGTACTTCATGGTCTTTGACAGAAATATCCGTCTTTTATGATTTAAGATAATAGTCTAAGATCCAAGTTGGCTTATACAATGGAACATATGCCTGCAGGGGTGCTTCACTTTGTTCTAGTAATTTTCATCCTGATGCAGTTCTTCAAAAGGAAAGTTGTTTAAAGGCTGATAAGAAAGCTTATTACTTGGACTTGCAGAAATATCATACTGAGTACGTGAAATGTAGCCAATTTTCTTACTCACTATCATGTGTTTGTTTGAGTTGGGGAATTGGCCCTAAATTAGGTAGTTATGCTTTTTCTTGGCAGCATTATAGATTATTTGCAGAAGTTGAAGGAGAGATGGGAAAACTGCAAAGATCCAGAAAAGGAAATTTTGCCAAAGATATCCAGGTTGATATTGCATGTGTCAATTCTTTCCTGTAAATTGTTAAATGTTGTGGATGCAGTCTCTTCAGCGTGTGGTATACTCAACATAAACGCATAAATTGGTTAGGATGTATGTGCATTTGTGTTTCTGAGGAATATGATTGGCCATTAATTTACAATTTGATCTATTGTCATAAGGAAGGTGACAGGAAATTTATATCGGGATTTCATTGCTGAAGTTATCTTTTTCTTTTGGCTAGATTTTTTGTTTATAGACGATGAACTTTCAGATATCTTAATGAAATTAGCTCAGTGGATGGAACTTGCATATTTCAGTTGGTCTATTCGTGGTGTATTCCAAACTAAATGATACTTTCAAAGGAAAAAAGAAAAAGAGAGAAAGCTCTATTATAATTGAATTATTGTTATGATCTTGTGATTAGTCATTGTTTTGATAATATATTTTTAGCACAACTTTAAAGATATTTGGAAATCTGTATTTGGCAAAATGAACACTTATTCATGTTCCATATCATGGAACATTCAATTACATGAGCTCTATATTGAGTGACATTGGCAAATGAAGAAATCTCTATTTAAAGTAAAATGATTGAACTGGTGAGTAATTGAATATATTTTATTTTCTTTTCCTAATGATGTTGTATCTTGTTTAGATTTACTTAATTGATTTCTTTTAGGTCAAGAAGGGATGTGGATAGAAGACTTTCCTCAAATGCCTATGAATTTGGACTTTTTGACCTTGAGCAGGATGTTACTGGAACTTCTGAATCATGTTCTTCGATTGCAGACGAGAAAGCACGTAGTAGTGATAATCAGAACTCCTCAGTTGTGAAGGGAGGAGAACTTCAAAAGAGGTAATTGAGCTTTCAGCTAGCAATAACGTGCATCTGTGTTCTCAAGTGTCTTTAGTGGGAATTATAGGTTGTCTGTTTTATTGTTTTCTGGAATGATTGAATATTTTTATTAATTGTAAAAGGATAGTTTGTGTAGGATTACATGTTCTATTGTTTTGATCATCATTTATTTATTTTTAAAGTGTTGTGCATGCTTCTTATTTTAATTTGTATCATTCCCTGGGTATTGCAAGTGCAAAAGTACTGGGTAGCGTTGGGACAGATTTTAATATCTGATATTATAACAGTAGAAGAAAATAAAAGATCATTTATGAGTCATGTGGAAGTGTTTGATTTCCACACTTAGGATTGGAAAATCTTGTCCTAGATGTATTATATTTTATTGCCCAATGATAGCCCTGGTGGACTGTGAAATGCAGCTGCCATAGTTTATTGTCTTGTGAAATCTCTCTCTCCTCTTGTGAGTGTCTTTGCCTTCAATTTTGTTCCTTTTTCAACAATAATTAGAGAAAATTGGATTAGATAGCCTTTTAAACCCCAATCTTTTTTATGTATTTACCCATGCCCATGGATCTCATATTCAATGAAAAGAGGAATTATTGTCCCCTAGATTGATGGGCTTAAAACTTTTCAAGTTATTGATTTCACAGCATCATTGCTTATATATGGTGGCTATATAATATTTTTCTCCATGCATTGTCTTATATAACTCATTTATTTTTTAGTTGATCTTGTTAATTTCCACAAATCTCAGGAAGCATGAGAAAGGTTTCATGAAGGATAAATCTAGAAATTCATTAATAGCTTCAGAGGATGTGCTAAATGTGGTAGCAAAGTTTAAAAAAGGAGAAAAGCTTAGCAGGCGTAATATCCACCAAAATGATGGGGCCCAATACATGTCATATGTCAAGGTTAGGTCTCTTTTAAATTTTTGTTCAAGGTTAAATGGCTTCTTAAATTTTGATAAATTATATAAAGACCTAGTTAGTGACTCCATGAATAAAAAATGATCCTTCCCGAATTATTTATTTGTTTATCTTCTTTTGAGGATAGTTAAATTAATCCCCTTTAAAGTTTTGCAGAGAAAGGGCAACCCTTTACTTGTCTGAACAGAGTGAAGATTACAAGAGATATACCCTCTAGCATAAATAAAAACTAATAAAGAACTAACTCAAAACAACCTCCCAATTCTTATGAATAGAGAAAAACGAGGACTGCTTAAATTTGTTTCGAAGGTCTCAAGAGACGCATGAAGATTAACTCCATCCACAGACTGTCAGCTCTGTTCTCACAAGTGCCTTTAAAATCTCATTTATTCCTTTGTTGCCTATCACTCAAAAATTGCTCTGTAAAACTTTGGCTTTTCTAAACCTATTAAAATCATAATGATTCTCTATAAAAACTTAGCTAGAATAAACCATGATAACACACAAAAATGAATTCCCTTCTGTTATTAGGTTGCTGCTGGCCACTAAACTTAAACTGTATGCTTGTTGCCCCTTGATCTTCTTTTGTGTGGCCATTTGGTATATATAGGTATGCAATGTGTTGTAGTACTTCTATATGTGAATTCCCGATAGTAACTGAAACAGGATTTTACCATGAGTTTCTGCCCCAACCCTTCCAGACTTTCATCTATCAATTACCTGTTTGCACCCCTTTACATTTTATTTAATTCTTACTACACCTAGGAACTCGTTGATTTGGCTTTTGTGGTTGTCAAATCTCCCATCTTAGCTTCCGTCTTATGTGCTTAGCTGTTTTTGGGAGGCTAAAGCTGATTACTCTTTGCCTTTGGGATTTTTCAGATTAGCAAGAAGCAACTTGAACTTGTTAAGAACAAGAAGCAGGCTGGTAAAAGCATTCAGTCCAGGTCTCTTAAACTTGTTTTAGGCAACCTTGATGGTTTGCATATTCAACCTTATGAAGTATTTGTGGAAGAAGAGCAGAAAAAGTTGCATGAGCATTGGTTAGTTTGTTGTGAAATAAATATTTCATTTTTATAATTGATAGAAGTCTTGATTTCCTAAAATTTATTTCTCTTTCTATAGGTTGCAGTTGGTCAATGAAGATCTCCCTGCATTTCATGACAACTGGAAGGAAAGAAAATTGCAAGTGTGGGAAGTCATACGGTCTTTAGGGCAAGAGATGAAAGACAAACTAAAATATCTGACTGAGGTTGGTTATTCCATGCTACTCTCTCTCTCTCTCTATCTCTCTCTCTTGCTTACACTAGTGTTTCATGTGTTCTTACCCTCGTGTTTGCATGCACTGATGTTGCATAATACAAGTTTCATTGCTGGTCAGTAGATGTTTAAAACCTGTCTCTTTCATGTGTCTAAGTAGTAAAATCTTCCTCAGTGAAATGATGTTTTAACTTCTTCACTTGATTTGGTGCTCAGGATGAGGAGATGGAGAACCCCGTTGTTCAGAATGAGAAGATAGAAAACAATGAAGCTGCACCTCAGAATCTGAAGGATGATGGAGCTTCGGGCCACGAATCTGACATAAAAGATGAAGAGTCTGCCCCTAGCTCCCCATGGGACCAGTCTTCACAGCAGGTCAATTCTCCAAGTAGCAGCCATGAGTTAAATCACATGGATGTGGGTCCTGAAAACAACTGTGCGGCCTCTGAATCAGATATTTCGTCTTCAGATGAATGTGTGCACTCGGGGAAATTGAACACTGCAGATGAAACTGTGAGTCAGGAAGTTCCTCTTTCTGGTGGGAATGTCTGGCCAGCCATTGGTAGGCCTCATTCGTACTATGATTGTACTGCAGCCCACGAATTCTCTACCAGTGGGTTGCCACAAATGAGTCCACAAGTAAACGAAGATCAGCAGACCAACTTGATTGATCTAGAATCGGATTTGCATGAAGACGACATGGGAAAAGATTTGTTGCACAGACATTCAGATGATGGTTCCTTAAGTTCTTATCAGAACCGAGACCAGAATGATTTGTTGCACAGACAATCAGATGATGGTTCCTTGAGTTCGTATCAAAACCAAGACCACAGTGAACTCCTACAATCTCTTTTTAAGCGGCGGGAGATGTTATCATACCATCAAGAACATAAACAGACAGGGCTAGATTTACAGCCGCCAAACAATTCAATGATGGCAGACAATGGCCACTTTCCTGGGCACTTTAATGCGCAGCTGGAGACCCTGCCACTTGACCAGGGGCAGAAGAGACTGGATGAGATTTTCATGCATCAAAACATATCAGATAACATTTACTCTGACAGAGGCAGATTCTTAGTCCCAAGGCAAGAGAACTTACAAATGGGAAATATGCATAATTGGACTGTCAATCCTGTCCGCATTTCAGAGCCTGTTGAATCTCACTTAAATGGTGGAGAATTGTCGAGTCATAATTGGTTTTCTGGTGAGCATCAAGTTCATGGTGGCTGGTCCAATTCTGGTGGAGTTAGCATCCAGAGCCATAGCATTGGGAATGTAAGCAATGGAGATCAAAGTCTATTTAGTGTTCTACCCAATTGTAGCCAACTACGTTCAGTTAATCCTTATGATTCAATAGGCTCAACTGATCAGTTTATTTCTTCAAGGAATTATGGGTTGTTGGCTGGGAGTGCTCCTGGGATGAATAATGCATTACCAAACACAGCCCATCCACTTGACTACTTGGGTGGGCGTGATTCTGTGATGCCTGATGATATGGGATGGATGAACTTGTCTCATCAGAATCCTGCTTTACATGATCCAATGGGGAAACCTTACTTGAGGTCTTGGAATCAGTAATAACACATTTCCTTATCTTTCCAGGTGTGGTTTAAACTGTGAACTGGTTGGAAAATTGCTAAGAAGAAATATTGAATACAAGATGCATGTGACAGCAATTTATAACCTGTTACTCATTGAAGGAAGAGAATTTTGTGGTTATGGCAGTTTAGCAGGAGCCTAGTATAAAATCCTTGAGATAGGTTTTTGTAAATACCTACAGAAGAGCCAACCCAACACCATGTATATAAACTTAGATGTTAGATGGGCAGGTGGGTCTTGGAGGAAAGTTGCCGAAGGAGGTAGAAATGAAGGTTACTCCTGATTGGTATTTGGTAGACCAAATATAATATTACATACTTTTATTTTCAGTGGGAATTTTTGCTTTCTCTTGTTGACTGAGGAAACACATTTCAATAGTTTGGGAGGCTAGAAATCGCCTAGGTCTCTCTCTGTTTATCTTTCTTTTTTCTTCTATGTTCTGTTTTTCTTCTGGACTTTGCTCTCTCTTTCTTACGCCGCCCACGGCTGAAATAACCCATGGAGTAAGATAGGTTGATTGATTCTTTATTTATTAGTTGAACCAGATGATGTGCTGATTGGGAGTTTACATATTCAGCTATACTGCTTCATTAGGGCACAAGAATGAATGTGTTGCGACTTCCGGATATTCAGCTTCCTTCTGAAGAGAATTATGAGAAAAAAGTTGTGGAAGCTGAACAATTTTCCTATATTATTTTGTAATATAATTGTTAAATGTCACCGAAAACATGAAAGCAGATGAGGAAATATCTTGGTGATGAGGGCCCCTCGGACCAACTTGGACGATCCCTTATGAAACAGGCACAAGAAGAGAGGTAACTGTTTTCAATTATTAGGCTTGATGGGACAAAAGAAGCAGTGTTTTCTCTTCTCGCACTTCATTCGGGATCTTAAATGTAGGAGAGAGGAGACGGACATTAAGCTTTCACTTCAAAAAGCCAGCAAATAAAACGCGAGCCCACGACATTGCTCCAACCAAAATTTGTCTCCCTACAGTAGCCGGAGTTTATGTTAGATAAGTTAGGCATTGATATACTAAACATTCAAATATTATGTGCAAATTAATATATTAATTAAGTTATATTATTTTTATATTCTCCATGAGTTGGTAGATTCACAAAATTTACCTTTCTAATTTATAGGATATTTGCCTGCCTTTTTTTATTTTGTTAAGTATGTTGTTCAGATTTTAATAATAATGAAAATGTGTTTTCTTTATTTAATATACATGATATAATTTACTGATAATTAGAACGAAGACATTTTGAACTATTGGATTGGATTGGATTAGATTAGATATGTGGTGTGGGTTACTAAAGATGTAAAATATTGATGGAAGGCCCACTAACCAAAGATCACTTCTAAATTTGGAAAAATGTGACACAGCACAGACAGGGAGTTGGAAAATTTGAAAAATTAACCATATGGTCCATATGTATCATACAAAGCTAAATAAAATAAAAAATATAGGGAAAAAAAAATGAGAGATTTCCCCGGGAGAACTAGAGGATTGGATTGGAACTGGAAGGGTTTCACAGTTACAGTTACAGTTACAGTCATTTATTAATAAATGAAAGAGTGATCGTTATTAAGATCAATTGAAGTTAAGTAAGTGGTCAGGTTTTGATTTGGGTGGCGTCGGCAGTCAGTTGCAGAGCTTTCGAGGCGACCTGTGTTATATGGTGCCTGCCTTGTCTGCGAAGCATATAAACCAAAACCAAAACCTTCTTTTTAATCTCTCGAATATTCTTCCTTTTTGGTTTATAACGTAACCTCCCTCCAGTAGCTTTGTCAATATCAGAATTTTTAAGCAGACAGAGACTCTCTCAATGAGACTGAGACAGAGACAGAGACAAGACCAAGAAACCGAGATGGTTGAAAGTAAGAAAAAAGAAGTGATTCGGTTGGAACGTGAATCTGTCATTCCGATACTTAAACCAAAGCTTATCATGACTTTGGCCAACCTCATTGGTATTTCTGTTTAACAATTTTATGTTTTCATGTCCATTATTAAAACTTCCTCAATCGTTTGGTGACTCTAATTTTTCATGTTCATTTTTGTGGTAATTTGTGCATATGATAGCTTAATTAGGAGACAATGAACCCCATTAAGTGATAAATTTTAAATTTGATCAAAGTTTAAGAAATGAAAATGAAAACATTTTAATGGAATAAACTTTCGGAAAAAGGAAAAAGAAAAGAAAAACAAGGAGGGGTTTGGCTTAGATTGTCAATCTGATTAATGGGTAATTTACGGATAATGCAATTTCTTTTGACTCTTCCTTCCAATTGTATATGTGAATTAAATATAACCTAAAATCTTTATTTCAGTTTTTCTTTCCTTTTTCTGTTGGGTTGATGTAAATTATTTACTTTGTTTTTCATTTTGTTTTCGCTTGACATTCATACTGTTTTGCAGAGCATAGTTCTGATAGGGCAGAGTTTCTAAAGCTTTGCAAGAGAGTTGAGTACACAATTCGAGCTTGGTATCTTCTCCAGTTTGAGGATTTGATGGTAGCTTCTTTCCTTAATTTATGGTTATTCTTTTTAGTTAATTATGTCATATTTCTCGATTTTGTTATTGTAATGTTTTGTCTTTTGTTGTTATGTAATAATATATCTATGGTTTTGCAGCAACTGTACTCTCTCTTTGACCCTGTAACGGGGGCTCAGAAACTGAAGCGGCAGGACTTATCTCCTGAAGAAATTGATAAACTTGAACGGAATTTCCTTATTTACTTATTTCAGGTATTATCTCTATTCTATTTTATTTACATCTTTAAAATTGAATCTGTAACTCTCAAATACTAAAGTGAACAACTAATATGAAAATGACTGTGAATGATAGATCTTAGGGCTAACCACATGTTGTATATAAGGATAGTCTCGATTTGCAAAGTACTCCTTGATATGGTGGATCTTAGGGCCAGCCTCACAAGTGTCCTGACACATAATTCTTTTATCATTCAATTTAAGATAGTGTCATTTTCACTATTTTTTTTTTCTTCTCAGATTTGGGTCCAAAAGAGATAAAAAGCGGAAAAAAAGTAACTAATATTAGGTGATTGCTTCTTTACATACCACAATTAATAGAAAGTGAGGGAATTGTGGATGGAGGAACCATTGAGCTAGAATATATTTATCGCTAAAACATATTGGGTGTAGGTGGCCTTGGTGTTGGGAAAATTTCAGTTGTTTTTCGGGGCTTAAGAAAACGAACATGACACAGTAATAGGATTTAAGATTGGTATATGATTTTAATTGGTCTTGTGATTTGTTGGAAATGGAAGAGACGTTTTGCATTTGTAGGATAGTATTTATAATGTGATTAAGTTTGGTAATGTGCAGATAGTAGGGTAACGTTTTATTGTAAAAACTTGCAGAATTAGGTAAAAATTGTGATTAAGGTTTGCTGGCTACTGAAATTTGTGAATTTATACTATTTTAGGCAGAAGATGTTGTGATAATTAAATTTGACAAACCAAAACTGAATTTTTGATTTTATATTTAGATAACTGCTCTTGCTAGACTCTACTAATATGTAAAAGAAGAATTGTATGTATTTCTTTTTTCTTTTAACAACATTATGGTAATAAACATGATGAGTATATTCATCTATCTCTTTTTTCTTATACAAAATAATAGTAATATTTATAAGGAGCATTTAAATGTATCTTTGTCAAATTACCAATATGCCACTTTGTTATGTATTTTCATAGGTCTCTCATCTTTTTATGTAGGTGATGGATAAGAGCAACTTCAAAATAACAACTGATGATGAAATTGATGTAGCTCTTTCAGGGCAATATCTTTTAAATCTTCCCATCACTGTTGATGAAGCTAAGGTTTGTAATCACAATTATGTCAGAAATTGTTCATTTTCTGTTGATGCAAGTAGATAGCATTAATTCTCTGGATGCACATCTTGTTGTGCTTTTATGAATGTCTAAAATTTCTTGATCCTGGTGTATTTTGGTGAAATGTAGCTTGACAAGAGACTTTTGAAGGGGTATTTTCAAGAGCATCACCACAACAATCTTCCAGACTTCGCTGATAAGGTATTCCACTGGGTTTAGCACTACGGATTATAAGCCGTACAAGGTTCCTTCTGGGTATGGTTGTCTTACTTGTCTGTTTGGGAATGCACTCTTTGCTCGGGGAGGGCCCCTTTGCTTGGCTAATGACTGAAACTGTGTGATCTCTTGAGTGAGAGTTTCTACTCCGCTCAAGATTTCAAATTGGCTATGTCAGACTTATTTTGCCTGTTTCCTTAAAATGTCTTCCTCATGCATGGACAATATGTGACACAATGGTTGTCTATTTTATTGAATTAATTTACTTTTTCTCTCTACCTCACTGCTTGATTATGCTTAATGAGCATATTTGTTTAATATGTGTGCTTATTCTATGTTCACATAGTTATCGCTGTAATCCTAGTGCCTGCTTTTAATGACCAACAAAGTATGTGTTAGTTTTATATGGCTTTAATTTAAGCATGAAGATTAATAGCAGTAGATTTGATTTAGCCTTTGCATACAGTACACCCACTGTCAACATGAAAGAAGTTCAATAGTTGATAGAGCCTGAAATTTTCTAGATTTATTTCTAAGTGAATGCTACTAAATTTGAACCAGCCTTGACATTGTAAATTAGTGCTGGCAAATGATAACTTGGTTTTGAACTTTAGTCGTAGCCATGGTTCTTTTGAAGAAAGCTAAATTGTAGTATGTTTTTGTTTATACCAGCCTTAACATTGTAAATTAATGCTGGTAAGTAATAACTTGGTTTTGAACTTTGTTCTTTTCATGGTTCTTTTGAAGAAAGCTAAATTGTAGTATGTTTTTGTTTATAGTATGTAATCTTTCGACGTGGTATCGGAGTTGATCAGACAACTGACTACTTTTTCATGGAGAAAGTGGACATGCTAATTGCTCGCTTTTGGTCATTTCTATTGAGACGAACGGGGTTAGTATATTTTCTGGGTTGTAAGTTTTCCTCACCAATGGGTATCATTGGAGATAGAATATTTGGGTCCTGACATGTTCAATTTATGCAGTTAAAAGCCCAACCTTGTTTGCTCCAAATAGTTCAATGAATCAAAATATTGGTTTTAGCATTGTTTTATAATTGGTATAATTAGCAGTCTTGGAGAAAATAGCCTGGGCAAATGGCAAATGGTTATTGTTTATGTTCCTAAATTGTGAACTACAGAGGCAAAAGAGATAGTGTGGGATTGGAACACCATAAAAATTTGTCTTTCTCCCAACTTATAACTTGGGCCTGCTTTGTACTTTTCTTTTTAATCCTTTCCAGGGTATGATTCTTGCAGGCTACAGAAACTTTTTTCAAGGAGATCCAAAAGACAACATAAAACTGACCCAAAGAAGGATGAAGATGAAACTAGCTCTGAAGGAGATCAGGATGGTCTATATGTTGAACGACATCGTCTTGAAAATATGGAACTAAGGTTGTATGTTGCATCTAAATTTGGCCTTTAAATGTATGATGATATTTGTGTTGCAACATAATTTTGTAATATACATCTACATCTCCCTTGGTTATATTGCTTGCCACTTCACGTGGTCCAAATGGGATTCACATATATGAATCCTCAAATTTTAATAATTTTCTTTCCATTACTTTTATCTATTTTTATCCTGTTAATGCAGAAAACCTAATTTATTCTGGCATAATACCTGAATTGTTTCTCATTTCTTTTTCTTATTATTTAAATAAACATTGTTATTCTTTCCCTTAAAATTCTTGGAATCCAAGTTTTTTGAGGATATAAAAGTATTAATTATGATGCGAATAATTTTTACTCTTTTAGTCCCCGTCGCAGATACGTAGAAAAAAAATGAAAGAAAGAATCCTGAATTTGTTCTTACAAGTTTGATGATTGTATATTCTGATGTAGCATATCAATATCTTTGTCCCCAGTTTCCGCAATTTGCTGAGCAAGGTTACAATCCAAGAGCCCACCTTTGACAGGATTATTGTTGTTTACAGGTACATTTGTTCTCTTTGCTTTTCGTTTTTCCCTTTGTTCCATTATAATTTATTATTAACCTTTGGAATGTTTTTCTATTGACATGTGTCTGATTGGTGGCAGCTGTAATTGCAAAGTTGAACATTTTGATAGCAACTGTTTGAATAAAAATGGTTCTTATGATTTGTTTCCGAGTGGAATGAAAAATCCTTTTGATGAAGATATTAAGGGCACATTAGATGAGATGCATAGTAATGAAAATTTATGGATAATAGTTTCATCACCATTGCATTTATTTTGTTCTGTCTTTTGTACCCTGGAAGAATACGTTTCATTTTTTTTCCTAACTGATGTCCTCTAAGACAGTTCTGACACAAATAGGAAAGATACCCTGACAACTTAGAATATTAATCATTATGCAGGCGTGCAAGTCCCAAATCAGAAATAGAACGAGGAATATATGTGAAACATTTTAGAAATATTCCGATGGCTGATATGGAAATAGTTCTTGTAAGTTATTTTGGCTGCCTCTGTTTCATTCTCTTTGATTTAACTCTTGTGTGTTGTCTTAGTTTGTCAATAAGTCTGTAAAACCTATGATCTGATATAAGGACTCTTTTATCTTCCCCTTCCTTTTAACAGCCTGAAAAGAAGAATCCAGGATTAACTCCATTAGACTGGGTCAAATTCCTTGTCTCTGCTGTGGTTGGGCTGGTCAGTGTAGCAATGTTTTTTCGCTAACTGTTTTCATTTTTCCCCTCATTCAAATAACTTTGTGTCTTTCTAACAGATTGCTGTGATTAGTTCTCTCCAAATGCGTGAAATCGATCTTTGGGTCGCTGCTGCAATCCTTTCCACAGTGGTTGGTTACTGTGCCAAGACATACTTCACGTGAGTTGCCCACAACCAAACCCCACCACTCTGAACTTCAGAGCTCTCATTATCTTCTTTCTATTTTGTTGTTCATTGCTATATGTTGTTCATTTGATCAATACACATATTGCATGTGTCCACTACAGTAAAATTTTTGGGTGACGAGTTGATCGACTGAGAAGGGAAATTTTTGTATGATACTGGTAATAGAAAAAGAGATGATGAGAAAGAAAAAATTTGCTTTCTCTCTTCATTAATGCATACTATGAATGCATAAGCTAATGACAAATTCAGATGCAAACTAATCATTCATTGTATATGGTTGAATAATGCCCTCAGTTTGTCCAATAGTTTAGTTCTTTCTTGGTTTGGATCATATCCACTGATTTGGCTATTGTTTCTCCTACTGGCTGCAGGTTTCAACAAAACTTGGCTGTGTATCAGAATATGATTACACAGTCCATGTATGATAAACAGCTAGATAGTGGAAGGGGTACCCTTCTTCACTTGTGTGACGATGTGATTCAACAAGAAGTAAGTTCCAGGCTTGATGAATTCTTTAAGACTATCAAATATGTCCTTGTTAATCTTACCTTGGTAGCCAACTAATTGGTTTTATTGATGAAACTTTATTTTATGTAATCCATTCGTACACAGTTTCTTTATCATTTATAGGTTTCATGTAGTTTGTTATGACTTGGGTTGAAATTTTTTGACAAAAAGTTCAAATCTTTTTGTAAAAAGTGTGCTGTGATAATCTTTTTTATTGAGATATCTTGAAATTTGATATGTTAAGTGGTTAAGCAGCATTCATTTTGTTTGAGTAAATTTTAAAAGATAAGTCTGATTTGGGCACATTTTATGTAAATAAATTGCTGCAAATGCTTATCACAAGTTGTAATTATGCTTTATGCAGGTCAAAGAGGTGATCATTTCGTTCTTTATATTGATGGAACAGGGCAAAGCCACAAGACAGGTATGTCACCTCCTCTCTTTCAATTCTGCTTGGTCATTGCTGGATATTTGTTGTTTAATGTATACCCTTTGTATCATTTCTGATGTATGACTTTGTGACCACGTGAAATAGGATCTGGATCTGAGTTGTGAGGAACTAATTAAAGAAGAGTTTGGTGAAAGCTGTAACTTTGATGTAGACGATGCAATTCAAAAGTTAGAGAAGTTGGGAATTGTTTATCGGGTGAGACTCCTCC
This sequence comes from Trichilia minutiflora, assembly GCA_035590515.1. NCBI lineage: Eukaryota > Viridiplantae > Streptophyta > Magnoliopsida > Sapindales > Meliaceae > Trichilia > Trichilia minutiflora. The sequence continues at coordinate 5,068,077 of JAVXUL010000001.1, read as the reverse complement.
CCAACCAATAACTCCTCCTAGACAGCATTTCTGGCTTGTGGGACAGTGTAACTAAGTCCTGAGGTCACGAACATATCCATTTGAGTCATTGTAATATTGCATTATTCTTGTAGGAAGAGTCGCTGAGACCTGGTATTCTTGCATTAGATGTTACTTTTAGCTAGAGAGTAATTGTTGAATGTATGCATGTAGGATACAATTGGCCGGTATTACTGTGTTGGGCTGAAACGTGCTAATGAGATCATCGGCACCACCACTGAGGAGATTGTCCTCAAGGCAAAACAGGGTGTCAGTACAACTTGAAGCTGCCTTGAGAAGGTGAGCTTCGAGTCCCATCTCTCCCATATCTGAATTAAAGCTATTTCCGCATCTGATTGCTGTTGAATATAACTGCAGGTGATAATTCTCTTATAGCACCTCAGGGATAGATGTCTTGGATGGAAGATCGATGGCACAAGAGTTATATGTGATTTTCACTTTTATATTTTTCATTTGTTTCTTTCTTGCGTGTAATTTTGAGACTCCATAATAAAGTAAATATCTTAAAGACATCCAGAATTTGATGGCTTGGCAAACTTGATTGTATTTACAATATGTTTATGTTTTCTTTGGCTAATAATCATATGATGTCTCTTGAAGACATCGTAAAAAATTAAATCTTTCTGTGACAATTAACTTATGCTATTGTGAAAGATTTTTAATATAATTTTTTTTCTCATGGAGGATGGAGCTGTTTCATGAACATAAAATAAAAAAGTGCTTACAGCGTAATCACTTTGTGTTCTTCGTAATGCTTTATATTTTAAGAAAACTTTATTTGGCAAAGCAGATAAAAATACCAAAAAATACTTTTATTTATTTCAATTAAAAAAAAAGGTAAATAAATTCATCGCCTTAAAATTGAAGAAAGTCTATAGCTGGATTTGGTATGTGGTTTCTTGCAATAACACAAGTAACTAACGAACGGCAGAGGCAATGACGTGTGGGGAAAGTAATCAGGTATGTGGGTTGCATCGTTTTGACCTTCTCATTTTATACGGTTACAGATGCTTAAAAGAACGAAGAAAATATCCCTTCGAAGAAGAGGGAGAAGTTACAGGCAAAACTTATATATATATATATATATATATAAAAGCTAATGATCTACTCTCTTTATTTTTGTCCCAACTTCTTTTTTCAGAGATGAAGGAAAAAAGACAGACGAGAAAGAAAAAGTGATTCGATTGGAACGTGAATCTGTCATCCCGGTTTAAAAAGCAATGATTGTTAGGAAACTTGATGCTCGTATTGGTTTGTCAAAACTTTTGATTTCTCCTCTTCTTCATTTTATCCAAATGCTTTAAACTTTTCTTCCTGGTAATTACTGGAGTTGACAACTTAGTTTGGAGACGATGGAACCCACAACGTAATCTCTAATTATATTTCATTTTATTAAAGTGATTTTTACATTGTCAAAATAATGGACATATCAGTGGACACTAAAAAAATTGCTAGTATTAATATGCTTTATTTTGGAGAAGATTGCTGTTCTGTTGATGTATTGAAAATATTGCTATGATAACAAGAACACATGAAGAGCATTAACTTTAAAACAAAATAAACAACAAACGAGGCTGGCTGTGGTGGTCTTTTCTCTTTCTAAGTTAACACCAGAAATGAAGCCCTGTATTCCTTTATTACTCTGACATTGGTGTAACTGTTTATACACTTTATTTGCTCTTTTGTTTTTTTCTCTTCAATTTTTAACATATCATTACGTTGGTATAAGAATTGTATGTAAATCTTGCTCGCCGTCAATATAAAATGATTCGACTGATAAGATGTGAGAGTAACGTAACTATTATCGAACGGTAATTTTTTCAGACTGAAAGTGTGGTTGTTCCGGATAAACTTCACCTCCTAAGTCTGTAAAGAAAATAACACCTTCGGAGTAACGCTAGGAGGGATTCCCGACGAAAAAACTCCGATACTTAAATCAAAAAAATGATGGAGAAGAAAAATATGTTTCCGACGAACAAGAAACAGAGAAAGGGAAAATGAAAATTGTAGCTATTAATGATAAATGGTAGAAATCACTAAAGAGAGTCACCTCCCGTGATTTTGTAAAGCTCCTCCAAAGTGTAGAAGAAAAAGTGACCAAAAGTGACCTCTCGTTGAAAAAGATTTGCTTATATAGTGCCTCCTGAACAGTGACTTGACATCGAAGAATGGAAAGGATATGACATCTGACATAGAGCAGTGTGTAGTCAAATTTCATTAATAACGTTGTCACATCTACAGGTTTTACAAGCCTGATACCGTCCCATCACCTGAAAATGGTTAGAGGATAGGATAGGTGCATTTAATGGGTCTGCTGTCAACTATTGTTCCTATTTTTGAGTGGGGAGGGGGAACGTGTCCGCTGATACCCTGGTCAGGGATTGCTTGCAAGTTGGTTAAGGAAGAAATCCTGGCCTAGGGTGATTTCCCTAAGAAACTGTCTTGATTTTTGACACGGTGGATTGTCTTCACACTCCAATTGTCGAATGTCTGAGGCGTGCTATTTGACGACTGCAAAAATCCTAAGAAAGAGTCCCTGTCTTCTTGACACCTGAAGCGAAAGAAATCCTGAGGTGAAGAATACTTGAGATGGTGATCCTCCTGGGACGTAGGTTATCTGGGGCGGAATATACCTGAGTCGGGGACTGCCTGAGATTACACCAGGCCACCTGCCACGTGTCTTGCTGACAAGGCATCCACGTGTCACTTCTATATTTTTCTCCAAATATCCAGTCCCCTAGTTTCTGGTGTTTGACTCGTAGAGCTCGCACCAGAAAATCATGCCTGAGATGAATCGTCTCAGGTGGAGAGTGCTGGCTCAGGGAATTCGATTTTACTGGTGAGGTAGTCAATCACTGGGATGGTTGGCGTGATATGGAAGTTTCTTGGTCACTGAGGTTTTTTCTCTTTCCTCTAACGGATCTGTTAGCTTGTTGATGATGTGTCCTGCCTAGGTCTCAATTTCGTTCTCATTAACTACCACCTTCAAAAGTCACGTCACAACTGTCAATAGCTATCACTGAGCAGGTGACGCCTCGTATACTGAGAAGGTTTTAAATGCTGGATTGGGAGTGTGCCACGTTGCGAATCACTGCTGGGGAAGAAGTGATGGTTCCTCGAGCCGTGGGGGGCATTTATGGACTGGGACACGTGAAGACTCTATGGTCATTGAGATCTACAGTGGAGGTCGCCCTTTCTCCTATATAAATACCCCCCTTCCTTCACCTGCCATTTTTACACAAATGACTCTCTCTGTTTTTGCTCTCTCTTGCTTTCGTTCTTCAGAGCTCCCTATTGCTTCCATAGCTTTCCTCTTGCTTTCTTTCCTTCGTAATTTCCTTGTTTTTGTTGTGCTTTTGTGTTTTTGATTGCAGGTTTTTCTTGAAGTTTTGTGAAGAAATAGCTGACAGAAGAGATTCAAGGGATGCTGCGTGTTGGAGGGAATCCTCTCATGCAGCCACCCCCACCCATGAGAGAGAGATGATGAAAGGAACACCACCAGGTAGGCTCGGGCCAGGGGACTCAAGGAAGTAGACTGGTTCCCCTCTACCATTACTGAGGCAGATATTCAGGCCTACCGTCAGCTCTATGGAATTCCTGATAACGTACAGCTCAGGGTGCCCAGGGCTGAAGACATCCCGAGCGCCCTGGGACCCGGAGAGGTAAACCTTTAACAAAGAGCACCTGCTGCTTGGGGTCAGGTTCCCCCTGCAACGGTACTTCGTCTGGATGTTCGAGGTCTTCAAGATTCCTCCCTACCAACTGACCCTAAATAGCTAGAGGATCTTGGGGGCCTGTTCGTGTTGAAGGCCGATGCCAGAGCTCATGCTCCCACCCTGGATGAGGTGTTGTATTTTTACACCCTCAAGAAAAATACCAACCAATACCCAGGGTGGTATTATCTACAGATTCGCCCAGGGTACCAGCCAAAGCTGAAAGGGATTCTTTTTTACAATAAGG
>JAVXUL010000001.1:5052520-5062887 GCA_035590515.1 Trichilia minutiflora | reverse complement strand
TTTATCATGCTCACATCTGACATTGAAGGATAATTTAATTACAAGTAAAAGTAAAAGTAATGAACTCAAAACTACCATAGTCAATTCCATAAATGAACTGCTTAATCCTCTATAAAATATATAAATACATTTTCTGCCTATCTGATAATATCACTTTCCTCTTTCTTAAAAAAATATCAAGTATCTTCGAGGGCTTGAACACCGATCCAAATCCACATCACTAAACCCGAATCATAATAATAAGAAAAAACAAATAACCTAAGATAAATCCTATGACAAGATTGTTGAATTGAATATATTATACCAAAAGTTGACACGGTGAAAGGATAGTGAAGCTAACCTAGCGATATCAAGCTTGCGTGCAGCGTCGAGAGCTTCGGAATAGGATTGCCCTAGTCTCTTCATCTCATCAATAACGCACCTATCCAATAGAGTAAAAGCAAAGAAATCAATGACCAATTAATTAGATAAATAATATCAAACGATACAAAATAAAACAAAAGAAGAAAAAGAAAAAAGCAGGCGGACTTGGTGATGAAGAGCTTAACAGGGGCAGCAAGAGTGTTGGAGAGAGTATTGTCAGCAGGAGTAATACGGTTTTCAATGAGATGATGCACGAATGTCCCATCGTATAACACCTTATACGGCTGTCTGAACCCAAAACAAGCCGTATAAAATCTCACAATCTTTCTATGAAGCTTCTGTCTTTTGACTTTCATCTTGATTTCCTACTGTAACTTAATACTTTAATTAACAAAAGCTGAAAAACCCATCTACATGGAGCAAAAGAGGGAAGCAGAAAAACCCATCTGCACGGAGCAACGAACGAATATCTTCTGCTGTTGTCTTTAATCTAGTTGTAGGAGGGGACGAATCGGGAAGCAGAAAAACCCATCTGCACGAGAGGGAAGCAGAAACAAAACCCTTATAATACGATAGTACATGGATAAAGAGAGAGCAAAGTTAATTCTGATAAAGGATGGCAACGATAACGGAGAATATTAAAAACAGGACAAAGCAAAACCCGACCTTGAAGTCGATTGGGAAGACCTTCGACGATTAGATGTAGGCGTCGGCGCGGAGTTTCTGTTGGTTCAGGAACAAGGTTAACCTGAATCGCGTTGAAACTGCCTTGCTGCCAGAGTAAAATACAACTCTATCCACGATTGCGGTAAGGTTACAACCTTGCTTGAAAGTTATCGGGTTATGCCGATACCGTTATTTCCCCCTCACTCATGTTTTTTCTTTTTTCTTTTATAATTAAAAAATTAAAAATGTTACCTTTTCCTAATAATAATAAAATCAGGCTTGGATCTCAGTAGATTCAGTGATTAAAATAATAATAAGTGTACTTTTTTTAAAATATTTTTTAATATCTTTTTATTAAAAATTATATCAAATAAATAAAAATAAAAAATTTACATCTAAAATATATAAACAAAATTTTTTAAAATAAAAATAAATAAATTTTCTATTATCTTCTTATTAAATATATAAATAATATTTATTTTATTCTAAAAATATTCTTCTTATTTTTTTTAAATATTTTAATTTAATCAAATCAAATATTTTTTATAATAATTTTAATAAAAAAAAGATTACTTCAATTATGTTAAATAATTTTAAAAATAAATTATTTTAATTTTTAAAAAAAAATTAAGAGAAATAAAAACTAAATTTTAATCCCTTACAAAATTACTCCAAACATACTCTAAATATACAAATTTCATTCAAATTTTATGTACGCAATAATAAGTGATGAATTCATAAGAGTTGAAACTCCTCATTATTCTTTTATTTTAATGCACTTCCTCGATAAGATTGTTTAAAAAAAACATAATTCTATTTACATAACATGTAACATACATTTATTTTTTATATCATTCTATTTACATAGCCAATTCCCAGTACAAGTAATTTAATTACAAGTACAAATAAAAGTAATGAACGCAAAACTACCATAGCCAATTCCATAAATGAACTGCTTAACCTTCTATAAAATATATAAATACATTTTCTGGTTATCTGATAATATCACTTTCCTCTTTCTTGAAAAAGTATAAGTATCTTCGCGGACTTGAACCCCTATCCACATCCAGATCGCTAAATCCGAATCATAATAATAAGAAAAAACAAATAACCTAACATAAACCCTATGACAAAATTGTTGAATTGAATATATTATACCAAAAGTTGATACGGTGAAAGGATAGAAAAGCTAACCTACCGATATCAATCTTGCACGCAGCGTCGAGAGCTTCAGAATACGATTGCCCCAGTCTCTTCATCTCACCAATAATGCATCTATCCAATAGAGCAAAAGCAAAGAAATCAATGAACAATTAAGTAGATAAATAGTATCAAACGATACAAAAGAAGAAAAAGAAAAACGCAGGTGAACTTGGTGGTGAAGAGCTTAACAGGGGCAGCAAGAGTGTTGGAGAAAGTATTATCAGCACTAGTAATACGGTTATCAATGAGATGATGCACGAATGTCCCATCGCATAATACCTTATATCTATACGGCTGTCTAAACCCAAAATAAGCCGCGTAAAATCTCACAATCTTTCTATGAAGCTTCTGTCTTTTGACTCTCATCTTGATTTCCTACTGTAACTTAATACTTTAATTATCAAAAGCTGAAAAACCCATCTGCACGGAGCAAAGAACGAATATCTTCTACTGTTGTCTTTAATCTAGTTGTAGGAGGGAACAAATCGGGGAGCAGAAAAACCCATCTGCACGAGAGGGAGCAGAAAGCAGAAACAGAGGGAAGCAGAAAAACGTAGGGAAGGGTTCAACGCAAATATTGGTGGATCCACGTAACCGCCCATATTAGGATGAACCAAAGAAAAAACCCAATCCAAAATTTATTTTACAAATTTTTTTTATTATATTATTATTATTATATAAAAATATAAAATTAATATAATTATTAAAAAAATAAATAATATTGGTTATGAGAAAATAAATACTATTTTACTGATAATATTTTTAATATTTTTACACATTATATGAAAAAAAAACGTTTATATCTTAATATATTTTTTTATTCAAAATCAAGTATGAGAAAAAATGTATTAAGCAACTAGTAAGTTTTTTATTCTTTATATTTTTCTCTTTAGGCTGTATTGAACAACTATGAGAAATTCTTACTGACATCTGAAAAGAATGATCAACGCCGCAGTTCGGTAAGTACAGGAGAAGAACCAGATCGAACAATATATGTAAATGACCGATATGGAAATAGTTCTGGTAGAGTTATTTCTGCTGCTCTCTCTCCATTGATTTATAGTCCTTCCTTTTTACTCTAATGCTTGTAAACAATCTTTGAATTGATATGTGGACATTTTACTTTTAACTCCAACAGACTGGTTCGAGTTTCTTGGCCCCGTTATGGTTGATTTGGTTAGTCCATTGTATTTTCAGCAATTGTTCTCATATTATCCCCATCTTTCAATAGGTTGCCGTGGTTACTTCTTTTCAACTAACTGAAATTGATTTTTGAGTTATGTTTGTAGTCCTTTCCACGGTGATTGGGTACTGTTCTAAGTCATACTTAACGTCTGTTTCTCTCCTGACCTCCCATGCTAGTTACCCATTCTCTCTTTTTCCTTTTTCCTTTTTGATTTTATGATTTACACTGCCCGTCTGATAAAAAATTAGGCTATTCAATTTGTCCAATAGTTTAGATGATGATTGATTTAGAAATTTTATACAACTAGTTTAATCACTCTATCTTCTACTGCCTATAGGTTTCAGGAAAATTGGGCTGCGTGTCAGAATTTGACCACGCAGTCCATGTATGATAAACAAATAGATAGTGGAAGGGCACTTTTCTTCACTTGTGTGATAATGTGATTCAACAAGAAGTAAGTTTCAGATTTGATGAGTTCTTAAAAAGGTTGTATCTGTCCCTCATAGTCAACGATAGGTTTTATCGATGAGCGGGCACAAATGGAACTGGTTTAAACAATTATTCTCAAACTAGGTTAAACAAATGTAATGTTTTTTGAGATTACTGGATGAGTTGATATTAACATTACTTTTTGCGCAGAAATGTGAACAAGTGGATATACATTTTATTTGGATTTTGAATAAGCATTCTCTAAGTATACGTCTAGACACTTTTTGTGCAAGAATGTGAAGAAGATAATGTGTTTAATATTAATTTTCTCAAAATTAGATGATTCACTTTGTCTATCAGTCTACAATTGTGTTTTAGTAAACATTTAGAAAATCCTTCCAATAGAGTGACAACAATAATTCTTGATTTCCCATGCGATATTTGTCACAATGCAATGAGTTCTTACTCTTGGCATTCCTTCTAAGTGAAGCCTACATCTGTGAGTCTAGGATTCTGAGGCTTATTATTCTTGTGTTGATCTGAAAAATACTGATGAGATCATTGGCATCATCACTGAGGAGCGTGTTTCAGTGCCAAACTTGGTGATGCTGCCACCAAAAACGGTGAACTTCCTTTCTTCTCTCAATAGTATCCATAACAAAGTAAATAGCAATTTTATACGTTAAACTTAACTGCAGGTGATAGTCCGGCTCCTTCAAACTTAACTACAACTGATAGTTGGGTTACAGCATCTCCAGACTTTACTATAACTGATAGTTCTGTTCCAGTTTCTTCATACTTTACTACAGCTGATAGTTCTGATCGGTTTCTTCAAACTTAACTATAGCCAATAGTCCTGTTACAGGCTTACAGCAGCTTCAAACTTAACTACAGCTTGTATTTCTATTACAGTATAGCTATATTAACAACTTGGACAAAAAATTTTGCTCAATCATATCTATGACAGGCTTTTCTACCTAGACTGTTAATATATGTCTCTATTTTCTGGGAGATTTTTCCCTTTTTTTACTTAACTTACGTGTTATTTTTTAGATGATTTCAAGATGAAATTTTTTGTTTGGCATGTTGTTTTAGGGCAATTTTAGCTGTACTTATTGAATCTGGTATATGTGTATATTGTAGTTAATAAATTGCCAAACAAACGAACAAAAAGTAAATCTTGCATTCTGCTTATGTTCTCGTAGAGTTTCTACCTTCCAGCAAACTGTACTTGCGTTTCTTGAATGCCGAAAAACATGCATTGTGCACATGCTCATTATTTACGTGAGCAAATAAAAAAAAGAAAAGAAAAATAAAACAGTTATTCTTTACTCTATATCGTGTATCGACAAACTGCATCACTTCATGTCTACAAATGGACAAGCAAAGACACTTGTTTTAGTCCAAATATGTTGGCTTATCAATCTATTCTTTTATAGAAAAATTAATGCAAACAAAATTTTAAAATTCAATAAATTAGTGATTTCTAAAAGCAAAAACCATTATTTGCTGTGAACTCAATTTTCCATCGAGGAAAGTATTAGTAAAGCTTCAACAGTAATTCGGCCACATTTTCGTTTCACTTGGTAAAAAGCTACTGACCATGAGTTCGTAGTCCATAGATCTTTGTTATAAGCCTTACTGTCTTCGAATTAGCCTGCAAAACAGAGGTCGTATTTTAGTTCCTTGGTAGCAAGGCAATGAAGGTATCAAAATCATATGAAGATAAATATCAAATGAAGCAACAAAAAACAGCAGTGAGGTCATTGACATTATAATTAACCTTGTATAGATAGAGATGATCGCTGAAAGGTCAAGCATTGCCCAGAAACAACAGTGCAGTTGGAATGCCATCTGTAAACAGTCCAAAAAGGAAGATGAGATCACTTTTTTTTTTTCTCATAGTAATTATTGCCATCATCCTTTTATAGCATAACAACATCACAAATGTAAACAAATTACAGATACAACTTCGAGGTTTAGGCACATGTTTGTTTGGCATGGAGAGAAAATAAAGCCGAATCTTTAAAGGTATTTGATGTCATTATTCAAAATTGTTGTCTTAAGAAAGTGATGACTGGCACAAACACATTTTGAAATCGAAAAATACAGTCAAAAAGATACAATCTGAGTTTTCATCTCTTTTGAAAGCTGGTGCTCTAGATTTATTTCAAATTCTCTCAATAATTAGAACTAAAAAAAAGTGTGACTGTGTGCCAAAGCAGTGGAATTAAATGTTCTACATGATACCATCTGCTTTTTCTTTTTCTGAAAGTGAATTTGATTATATGAGACCCCAAAGTTAGGTTGTCAGCACAGTTTGAAATAGTACAAAATGACAGTTTACACTCAAGCATCAAAAAGATAGTCTCACCGTATAAATAAGGACTGTCCAGTAGACATGAGCAGATGCTCGACTTCCATAGTTGACCTTTACATGGAATAGGGTGCTTTCATTGTTTCAGCTGTTGCAATTTTTCAAGAACCTGTTTCACTGATGGACGAGTGGAAAGTGTCTCCACGGTGCAGGTTGATGCAAGCTTTAACAGTCCCAACAAATTCTCTTTAGGCCCTGCCTCCCATAACGCCGGAGAGAAAAGCTCAGGACAACGTCCCTCCTTGATCAGTAACTTGGCCCACGATACAATATTGAAACCATTCCCATACTCGGAAAACGATGGATCAAGCGATTTCTTCCCTGACATCATTTCTAACAGAACTACTCCGAAGCTGTAAACATCTGCTTTATCAGATACCCTGCATGTTGTTGCATATTCTGGTGCCACATAGCCAAATGTGCCTGCCACATCTGTTGTAGCATGAGTCTCATAAACTTCTAAAAGCCTAGCCAACCCAAAGTCTGATAGACAAGCATTAAGGTCTTCATCAAGCAGGATGTTACTAGGCTTGATATCACGATGAACTATCCGGGGAACGCATGAATAATGGAGGTAAGCAAGAGCCTGTGCTATGTCAATGGCTATCTTGTGAATCACTGGCCACTGAACATCTTTTCCTGACCTGTTGTGTATAAAAGTCTCAAGGTTTCCACCAGGAAGATAATTGTAAACTAAGAACATCTCAGCTTCTCCGACATAATACCCAATAAGAGTTACAAGTTTCTTATGCCTAATACATCCTAGCGTTCTTATCTCAGCATCAAATTGTTGGATTCCTTGGAATCTTCCTATATAGAGCTTCTTTACGGCCACTAAGTAACCCGGAACTAGTTCAGCTTTGTAAGTTGACCCAAACCCACCAGTCCCAATTAGATTTCGAATACTGAAATTTCCAGTAGCTCTAACCACATTATCATAGGTCAGCTCAGCTGGAGTATCTGCAAAGATCACCATTTCTTTTCCGCTCAGGCCAGCAAGTCCTCCAAACTGTTTCCTCCTTAAAATAACGAAGACTACTACAAGGAATATAAGAAGTAGGGCGGAAGCAGAGGTTATCACAGCAATGATGAACGATTTTGATCTTCTATGATGTCGTAATTTTTCAGCAAGTTCGACCGGAAGATTTCCCGACGTATTGCCGGCAGAATTTGTATCTGGGCATGAACCCATATAGTTATTTCCTCGGAACCAATTGCAATCAAGGTGTTGAAGATGGGGAACGTTACCAGAGAGATTATTGAAGGAAAGATTCAACGTGGTAAGATTGGCAAGGGTCGAGAAAGAGATAGGTACTTCACCAGAAAGTCTATTGCGGTCAAGTAACAAAATTTCAAGATTTGTGGCGTTTGTCAAACTTGCCGGGATAGATCCAGTGAGAGAGTTACGAGAAAGATCCAATACCTTAAGAGAATTCAGTTCACCAAATTGAGAGGAAATTTCACCTGTTATATTGTTCTCTCCAAGCAATATCCATTTCAAAAATTTCAACTTTCCAAACTCATTAGGCAGAGATCCAGAAACTCCGTTTTCTCTCAAGTCAAGACGCTGAAGCTTCATCAACTTACTGACAGCAGAAGTAATAGACCCGCTTATCTGATTATTTGCAGCTTCAAACTCCACCAGCGGTAGACAGTCATGAAGAAATGCCTCATAAATTTTGCCTGATAACTGGTTTGAACTCAAGTTAACTGAAAGACTCTGCAAATCGTTACATTTTGAAACTAGCTCCCCAGCAACTGACCCATTAAACATATTATTGTTCAGTAACAATCTGTAATGAGGTTTATAGTTAGCTGCTGCCAAGAATCCATCTCCTATAGAGAACAAAGGTAAAGAACCAAAAAACTTATTGCTACTAAAATCATGAACAATTACAAACTTCTCTTCTGGGTCCGAACCCAGAACAGGAACATTAGGATATGCATTCTGTATATCTTCCAAATCTAGAAAACTATGATTACCACCACAACTAGCATTCTCAAACTTTGGAAAAAAGCCAGTTATGTTGTTCTGACTAACATTGAAGTACACCATACATGGAACTCGCAGCTGCATTGGCAGATAACCAACAAAGTTGTTCAAACTCAAATCCAAGTAAGTCAAATTCTTGCACATCCCCAAACTTTTAGGCACGAAACCATTGAAACTATTCTGCCCCAAATTCAGCACAGTGAGCGAGCAAGATTCACTCCAATTATCAGGCAATCTTCCACCGAGATTCGCTCTTGGCGCCCACAAAACCTTTAAGGTCTGAACCAACAGCAACTCATATGGCACACCTCCATCAAAAGCGTTAAACTCTCCTCTATAACCATCCATCAACAAAAAACTTGTCTCATCCTTGGAAAAATCTTCCAAATTTGTTAGCACGACAACTGACAATTTACTGCAGTTGGTTAACTCTACCGGTATTCTCTCAGTGAGACTGTTTCTAGAAACATCTAAAACAGTAAGCTCCGACATCCGTCCTATCTCTTTCGGGATCGGACCTTCTAGAATGTTACCGTCAAGTAACAAGTTTCTTAAATTTCTACATTTTCCAATATCCTTCGAAATGTTGTCAATTAAAAAGTTGTTTGAGAGCTTCAAATGAGTTAAAGACTCGCATTTACTTAAATAATCAATCACAAAACCACCTGACAAGCGATTATTTGACAAATCAATTGCTCTTAACACTCCATTTCCGATTAGTCTTCTCGGTACTTCACCGCTCAACGAATTAAACGACAAATTAAGAACTTGGAGATGCTCGAGGATGCTTATTGAGTACGGTATCTCGCCGGAGAAGTTATTTCCCTGGAGCTCTAAGACTTCCAAGAACTGAAGCTCTCCGATGTTCGCCGGGATTTCGCCGGAAAACGCACTGTGAGGAATGGACAACATTCGCAGCTCTGTCAGCTTCGCTATAGAAGCGGAAAGAGTTCCAGACATGACAGAGTGTCTGTCGACAACAGAGGTAACTGTTCCGGTTATTCTCAAAGCCGTCACTCTTCCGGAAAACTGATCACACGTGACACCGTACCACGTGCAATGGTCGGTAGTTGAGTTCCAGCTGGCGAGAAGATTCAACGGATCCCGGGAAATTGAATTCTTGAAGCTGAGAAGCGATATCCCGTCCGCAGTAGAAGAAACAAGGTAGTTGTTAGCTCGAGAGAGCATGAATGATGAACAAACTACGAGAAGCCAAACAAGATTCTTGATTTTCGCGGCGAAATAGAGCTTCCGGCGAGAAACTGAAAACAGACGGGTACCGTTCATTTTTTCTGAACAATTTAAAATATTAAGGCTTTGTTTGGATAGATTAATTGGATAAACAGAAATTAGATTGAAAGGTGATTAGGTGAAAAAGCAAAGAAATAAACAAAGAGAGTGAGGCATACATAATATTAACATAATAACAGGGAAGAAAGAAAGAAAGAAAAAAAGAAAGAGAGATCCGACAAACAGAGCTTGAGAGTTGAATGGAGTCCGTAAAGGACAAAGAGTAGCCGGCGGATGGGACGGAAAATTGTATATTTACGTTTGTTGTTTGTCGTTTGTTCGTGGTCACATGCATTTCCTATTTAATGTCGGTATTTATTAATTATTATCTTATTTGTTTTGTACGTTACGATAAAAAATTAATAAAATTACTTATTTACCATTAAATCCGAAATACAAAATGAATACTATCAATTCGGTCATGTATTTAGTTAGAGCAATAAACCAACATATTGCTCTCTTTGTAAATAATTAAAATGAAGAGTGCTTTAACATAAATTTGATTAATTTATCATAAATAATTAAAATATGTTTTAATTTATTATTTTATCCAAACTTACAAACTACAGTATGGTTAATATAATACAATATTTATAATGAAAAATCAATTACTTAATTTTTTATTTTTATTTGATGATTTTTTTAAATTCATTAAAAAAATCGATTTAATGATATTTGATATTAAAATCGAGTTAATAACAGTGACGAATTTACAGGGGGGCAAGGAGGGCATTTGCCCCAACTAGTATAAAAAAAATTTATTATTATAAATATAAAAAAAAAATTTGCCCTCACTGAGTTATAATTTTTTGCCCCCATTATATTATTTGTTTTAACTTTTTTTGCCCCCTTCTTAAAAT
>JAVXUL010000001.1:5027083-5052420 GCA_035590515.1 Trichilia minutiflora | reverse complement strand
ATATCTATATCTATCTATCTATCTATCTATCTATCTATCTATCTATCTATCTATCTATCTATCTATCTATATATATATATAAACACATTACATAAATTATTATGGTTAATAAAAAAGGGTTTTGAAGTAAAAAATAAATTACGAAAAAAATATAAAAATTTTAAAACCATATCTTGTTTATATAAAAATCATTAGGCTACCCATCATTCCTGATGGTTACTCTGATCAAGAGCAATTTTAAATCGTCAATGGGCTTTCTCTGTGCGTGTGAAAATAAATGATCATTTAATAAAAATATTATTTATTTGAAAAAAATAATATGCAGATATATTATTGAAAACCTTATCCATCACTGACGTTGGCATCAAGTAGTTACGTGTTATCCCACATGATTGTTCTTAATATCTCCATTTAATAGACTACTCCATCACAAATAAGATCATCATCTTCTTTATAAAGGCTTTATCGGTGTATCTCTCATCTAAACAGTCTCTTTTAAGTTTGTTCTATGCTACTAACACCCTATAGTTATAACTAACTCTTCAATTATAATATCATAAAATAAAATAAATCATTTAACTCTCAGCCCATATCATCATATCATATCAAATCAAATCCAAATAAAAATCATAATTCTCATAATCATTTAGATTATTTCACACACAATTTGAAATGTTCTGTTGAGGTGTGAGTATGAATATGACTTTTGCATCATCGGATCCTCATCGAAGAGAGTTGATGGTCAGATCCTCACTTGCAAAGCCTCACCTTCAAACCCCTGCAAGATAATAACACCTTCAGAGTCACACCGGGAGGGGTTCTCGATTGAAAAACTCCGATGTTTAAATCAGAGATGGTGAAGAAAAATGTGATAAATTTTGGTAAGTGAATCGGAATTAAATTTAAGAAACAAAATTCCTTTATGTGGAGAAGAGAAACCGAAAGAAGAATGCCAAAGTGGAGTCTACGTATAAGGCCTAAAAGATCTCAAAATAAGGTTAGAATTCAGAATCCCTCCTTTTCTTTGTCCGAGAACCCCCTTTATATAGTGCCCTGATGATGTGACTAGGCATCGGAGAATGAAAATGATGGGACTCTAATGCCTTTAGACAATGTGTAGACGCATTCCATTAATGTTTCAGCTGATATTTCTCCAAATCCCAGGTTTACTAATATCACATTATCTTAAAATAGAAGAAGGATGGAATAGGTAAATCCTAGGGCAGGGCATTTACCCCCATTATAGGGACTAATGTGTCAGTTATCATTCCCATTTTTGATAGCGTGGACGCGTGATTAGGGGTTCTCTGATCGAAGCTGCATGCATGCTGGTGAGGGGGAGACATTTCCCTGAGAGACTGCTATAGTTGTAAGGTTGATTCTTCTACACTTTCTGAGGGATGAATGGGTCTATCCTGGGATAACTCATACATCCTGAGGACTTCGGCTGCTACCTGCCTGAGGCTTCTACTGATAGATACCTGAGAACTGTGGCGTATCTTCGAGTCCTGAGAGAAAACCACCTGAAGATCGATGAATACCCCCTGGGGGTGGGGGGGTGGGTTTCGTCCGAGAGGTCGACCCCCTAAGACAAGAGCCAGATTTGCCTGAGAGGTTGATTAACTCCCTGGGGTCGGAGACTGGATTCTCCTAAGAGAGTGACTCCTTGGGACCTGAGGTCAGATTCACCTGAGGGGCTGAAATATCTGGGACAGAAGTGTCACGTTTCTTCTTAACGAGATCCCACGTGTCACTCGCATATTCTTTCCAAGCATGTTCATTTAATAAGTCATCATCATCATCATCATATAGAAAAATTATTTATTAATATGTATACATTTGAAAACATATATCAATCTCAAATATCAATCACATAACCTATAGGTCAGATAATTTATTTATCCATGAAAATAAAATGTAAAATAAATCACCATTTAGAACATGAGATATAAAATAAATAAATAATTTTTTAAAATATTGAAAATATTTAAGTTGTATAAACATTTTAAAAGAAATAAAAACAATTCAAAATTCACTCATTTTTAGATAGCGCATGCACTTCCTATAATTTCGCACTTCGCGCGGCTCTTCTCTCACTTGTTTAATGCTAAATTACACACATATTGTAAAACCCATATTTTAATCTATTTGGATAAAAATCCGAATGATATGTAGAGGCCTCCCAGGTAGACGTCTATCACCTCCGGTCCCCGCAATAGTGTCACCTGATTACCTGCCTCTTAGGAACGTTGACTGATCACCACCCAAATTCCTTGACTCATGCCTCTCAAGAGCCCTGACTGTCCACCAACCAAACATGACTCATGTCACCTGTTTTGGCCTTGCGTGCTATAGTGTTATTTTATTATTTGGCTTTGTGAGCCATAGATGATAGTTTTGGCCCTGTGAGCCACCGATATTGATTTTAAGAGTTGTGTGCCATGTTAGTGATTTTATATGGGTGAGGATTGGCTATGCAATTCGGGGAAGAGTGGATGAAATCCAATAGTCTCAGGATGAGGATTGACCATACAACTCAAGATGGAGTGGGTGAAATTCAATGACCCAGAAATGTGGATTGACCATACAGTCCAAGATTGGATGGGTGAAATTCAACATATCCAGGTTATAGCATGCTAACCATATATATATTTTCATGAGCACACATTCTCAACTAGGGTTGCGAATCAGTCATACAACTCAGAGAGAGTGGATGGGATCCTATAGATCGAAGGGTTATATATATATATTTGATTTATATTGACTTTTATAGTTATGTGAATTATACCACATCACAATTGCTTTGATTTTGATGATTTCGAGGGATTTTTAAAATCACTGTATAAATTCATTTGCTATATTGTTTCATTATCTACTCACTGAGTATTTTCTCAAATACTCATCCCTCACTCCCCTATTTTAGGTTAGTATAGTCGAACGCGATATAACATAGTAAAAACGAGAGTTCTGTCTACTTTTCAAGTATCGACTCAGATATGTGTATCATAGTCCACTGAACCGGAATAATATTGTATTGAGATTTTTTTGTATATTTTGGCTTGGCCACAAATGTATTGTAATAAATATTTTGAGAAATGTTTGTTATGTTATGTATTTTATAAAAATACAGATATTGATTTACATATGATTGAAAATTTCTCATATTATGTTGTCGTTTTGAAAATAGGTATTAATGCCTTAGGTATCTTAGAATTGCATTCTAATTAATAGAATGCATTTTTAGGATTCGCGACGATTATCATATGGTCGACTAGGGTCAGGGCGTGATATCACATATATAACCTAATAATATTTTCTGTCATTTTGATGTGAGACTCAGTCCTGTCCCCTCAGTCATCCTAAAACTTGCCAGAAACTACTTCATGCTCAGGTATTCTCATCCTAATGCTACTCTTTGCCCTCAAAGATCGGGATGTTACAGGTCCACTAGCTTTTATCTAACTCATCCCTGAACCTAGTATCGTATTGGAGGAGAGTTGGTTTTGATACTATATTATAACACTTGATCTAACACTTATCAATAAGGTTAGGCACATATGGTATGGATCTGTTTGAGATAAAATTTGAAATTGATTTACACATAGCGGTTTGAAAATAAGTAAATCTAATTCAATCTATTAAAATGTTACAAACCAATTCAATTCAAATCACAAAGTGCGATTTAAAGGGGTTTAGATTTGCAGTTTTGACTATATTATAAAATTAACGATATAATAATTGATCACTATCAACTTTATATCTCATATTAATACTTAAAAGAGAAAATTTCGTGAATAATTTTTCTTTTTAAATCCTTTAGTGAATAATTTTCTTTTTAGTTGTCATCACATGGAAGAGATAGAGGTGGTCATAAATAACTTGAGATCATAAATAAATAATAATAAAAATTTTTATAGGATAATATTAAACAGTTTAGTTTGTGATTTCATAATTTGGAATTGATTTAATCCAGATTCAAACTGTGAACAGTGGTTTGAAAAATATCAATCCATGAATCAATTTAAAAAATTTTCAAATCAATCTAAACTATAAATTTTAATATTTTAGATCGATTTAAAAATGTTCGTCCCTACTTGTTAATGATATTTTCTATTTTGGTCCAACCCTTAGGATTTTATAATTTTGGTCTTAGTAATATGTTCAAACCCATTCCAAAAGGCCTTGTTAACATATTGATTTCAATCTCACATATATAATCTAATAACTTTCTCTTTCATTCTGATGTGAAACTCAGTCCTGTCCCCTTCAACAATTCTAAAATTTGCTAGGAACCACTTCTTACTCAAATATTCTCACCAATTCTAAAATTTGCTAGGAACCACTTCTTACTCAAATATTCTCACCTCGGCACTACTTCTTACCTCAAGGATCAAGATGTTATATCTTCTACCTTGATTTGCCCTAATTACTTCTTCTTCTGATACCTGCATTCTTCTATTTTTGGCACTGTTTCTAGCCTCATCTAAGATTTGTTTTCACTTTGATTTCTTCTTTTTCGATAGTCCATTTGTCTTTTTTAAGTACCAAAAATTCGACGATCGATTACCGCCTTCGATTTATGCAAAATTTTCTCTAAAACTCAAGTATTCAGTAAGCAACTCAATTGAACCACTTCCAAACTTATCCATTTATCAACTAAATCTTCTCGATTACATACTATGTATTAAGGGTGTGTCCACTATTTATCAATTATATTCGGACATGTACATTATAAAAATAATGAAAATGCTCTTGAAATATAACATAAATAAAATACCCCTAATTAATAAAATAAAATTTTACATATTTTATATCACATAAAAAATTACTAATTTATTTTATATCATAAACTCTAATTTTCTTATGTTCATCTAAGTTTTTTTCTTAAATTAGAATATATTTCTTGATATATTTAAATTGAAAGAAAAAGACAATGTACCATAAAAAAATCAAAAAAATAAAATGTAATTTTTTTATTAATTTTTGTTTTTTTATCTAAATAAATTAATCAATAAAATCTTCGTGATAAAAAGATGTGTAAAAACTATTTAATATAAAACTATAATATATTTTTCTTTATTTCAAATATAATGTGCCAAACAAATATAAAATAATTGCTTAAATTTGTTGAATATACGTAAATTAATCAATATTAATATAACCAAACATTGACTATCTTTTTTTGAAGAATCCAAAAGCATCAACATGTTTTGTTGTTATCAAATTCAAATATATCAAATTTGTCAATTATTAATATCTTAATTATTTGATAGTGATTTAGTCTACGCAACACGGGCCTTTGTAAACATAGTACTACTCTTTAATAAATTAATAAATGTTATTTTCTTATAATATTTTAAAAACAGAAAACATAAGCACACCTTAAATTTAGTTAAATGTACATTTTAATTTTATTTTTTAAAAAATATCTTGTAAATTTTAATTTGTTAAAAAAATTGATTAATTTGAATATGTTTTATTTTTTATAAAAATTTATTAGTTCAATTTTTTTTTGTTTTTTATAATTACAATAATTAAGCATTTTGAGAATCAAATGTATTAAATTATTTTAATTTTAGTCCAAATTTATGAATTAAATTAAAGAATTGTGATCTTTGTAGATTTTTAAAAAAAAAACAATATCTTATACACTAGTAATTTGGTAAACTTTTTGTAAAAAATTGTGTATAAATTATCATAAGATAATAGTGATTAATAAAAATATAAATTATTGTAATTAATAAAAATTAATGATGTGAATTATGATATAACTAATACTATCATACTATATTTATTTATACATAATAGTTTCTACAAAAAATTTTATAGATAATAGTGTGTACTAAATATGTCTAACATTATTTTTAAAGTAATTGTTATTAAAGTGCGATGACCACATGGCTGCATACTTACAGTCACTTTGCACTGTTGTGTTTGTAGCTCCAAAAATATTATGAGACAAAATTAAAATATTAAATAATATTTAAAAAATAAATAAATTCCATTAAAAATTAATTTATTGTTTATATTTTATAATTTTACTTTCAAATTTAAGTGAGAGTAAAGTATACTAAGTATTTGTTTAATCCAACCTTTTTAGTACTTTTCAATCTCTTTGTTAAAAACTGTATTAAACAGATAAAAATATCATTTTTAACTCCTCTTTTTAAATATTTTATTTTAAAATAAAAAAATTAAAAAAGAGAAACTTTCTCCTCTTTTTTTATTAAATACATATATAATATTTATTTTATTCTAAAAATATCCTTCTAACTTTTTATTTTAAATATTTTATTTTAATTAAATCAAATACCCTTTATAATAATTTTAATAAAAAAAATTATTTCATTTATTATACCAAACAATTTTAGAGAAAAAATTTTATTTTAATTTTAAAATCTCTCTTTTTTTTAAGAGAAACAAAAATCAATTTTTAAAATTTTAAAAAATTATCTCAAACAAACTCTAAATATGCTATGCTATGCATTTGTTATTACGTTTATTGAGATGATTATCATCCATCAATCACCCTAGACATCCCTTTCGACACGAAAAAATTCGCAAAAACAATATTTTTCTTTGTAAACTATAAGTCCATAATGAATATTAACTGGAAATTTGAAATGACTATATCTGTATAATATATATCACCATATCATAATTTAATTGGTATAATAAAAAGTATGATAGTTCAATGTCTTGTATGTAAGTGTATAAAAGCCACAAGAAAAAGTTTTTTCACCACTGCTGCTGCCATTCTATGATTGCTTGATGAAGAGCATAATTAGGGAGAAGACTGCAGTGTTCAAGTTTCAGATTTGTCATGGGTGAAGTGTTATGGCCGCTTTTTAACCACCCTTTAATGGCCTCTCCCTCGTAGGTGAAACCATCTGCTGCTATATGTGGATCTTTCATTACTTCCTGCAAATTCCAAGCAAATGTAATGGTCAAGATGGACTATCTTTCTAGGCTTTGTTTGGGATTGAGCTGCTGTGACTTTGAAGCTACAGCCCTTGTGGAATGAAATCACTAGGTGCAAATATTGGTGAAAAAATTGGTGTTTACTAGACATTTTTCAATTCACAACTGTTCCAAATAAACCTAAGAGTTGATTACTTATTCACTATTACCTGCAAAATGGGACAAACAAAATGAGAGGGTATTCGGCGATGTTCCTTTGGACCAGAGTGTGATACAGGGGATTCACAAGAAGCTTTCATTGCCTCAAGCACACTCCACAGATCTGACACAAGGTCTGGTCGATTCAACCTGTTATTCTCACAACACCTCAATGCCAAGTGAGCCAACTGCTCAGCTTCCTCTGGTGGCCAGTCCCCTGCAGAAGAATCCAACACTGCTTTGAAATTTCCTGTCTCTAATGCACATCTTACATCTTTCATTATTCCCAAAACTGGCCTCCCAGTTAAAAGTCGTAAAAGTATAATTCCAAATGAGTAGACGTCAGAATCTGGAGTAAGCTTTCCTGTTTCCAGATATTCTGGATCCAAATACCCAGAGGAAGCATTGTTGTTAGATTCATTACAAAATGTGGTAGAGTTACTGGTGTTCTCAACACGAGGGATCAAATGAAAGATGCTAAAGTCTCCGAGTTTGCTGACGAAGTTAGCATCTAGAAGGACTTTGGAGGGTTTTAAATTTCCATGGATAATACATGGTTCATTGGTGTGAAGGTAGATAAGAGCAGAGCACACTTCAGCAGCAATCTGCAAACGTTTCTGCCATAAAAGTGGAGTTTTCTTATCTTTACAGGCAAGGCAGTTTTCAAGGCTGCCGTTTCTGAGGTACTCATAAACAAGTGACCTTGATTCAGGACAAGTTCCAATCAGTGTTACCAGGTTTGGATGCCTTACTCTGCTCAAAACCTCCACCTGAAATTTGAAAAAGGTATTCTATCAATGAAAGGCTGGCAGATGAAAGATACTTCTGATGCTTCAAAAAGATAAACAGGTGATCAAATACAAATGAGGCATACTAATCAATGATTCCATATTTCCATATCACGTCTTTCCAGAAGATTTACCTCATTTTGAAATTCCAAAAGGCTTTGAGAGCCATAAGACGGCAACATCTTAATAGCCACGTGCAAATGGCGAAGGATCCCGCGATAAACATTTCCATATCTTCCTTCTCCGATCTTCCAGGATGGGTCAAAATTGTTAGTAGCCTGATTTACCTCTATGAAAGAGAATTCGAGGAGTTCTGGCTGGCAAAAGCTCATTGCTTCTCTTTTTCCTGATCTCTTTAACTCTTTGATCTTTCTTTTCGCATTTCCACATTCTATCCGCAGTTCATCCCGTTTTTGCTTAAAACTTATTAAAAGTTCCACTGCAGAGACAATTTTCTTCTTCAGCTCCTCCACCACAAAATGGGATTCAGCAATTTGGCCCTTAATTACCAAGTTCTGGTCATGGACCATCTGAAGTTCTTCCACTGTTTTATCATGCTGGATTTTTGTTCTTTCTACTTCTTGCCTTTCTTTGGTCAATAATTCCTCCAACTCTTTTCTTTGGCTCATCTCCTTCACACATAATTTTTGCATTGCTTTGACCTACAAGAAGGCAGGATGAGTGGATGACCATAAAATTGCTTGTAAGAAATGAGATAGTAATACCATATATATTGTACCAGCTGAAAAGCTTCACAAGAAGAACCCGAGTTTTTCAACTGCATCACATCTAGATGATGACGATCGTCCTAATTTTTGATTAATCATTTCTATGTTATAACAAAAACAATTGCTGTACAGTTATTTTCTCTCTTGTTGTGAGCAGTGGGGGGATAGCAGGATGGTGATTGTCTGACATATATACTGTTGGAGCTCATGCCACATTTAATAAGAAAAAATAGATACAAAAGATAAGAAAATTTTGATGTTGAAAATTTTGATGTTCCTTTGCAGTGGAATAGGCAAAAACTCAGTCTGCCTTCCATATAAACCAAAAGGTTGCACTTTCAGCAAAATTTTCTCAGCTTTCTTCAGAAGGCAGGAAATCCATTCTATGGGCCAATCATGGTGCAAATACAAAGACCACTATTTATCTGAACTCATCTATGCTAATTTTCAGACAAGTATTTTCAGAAATTGAGACCTTGAAAAACATAGTTAAATGAAATTTGAGAAAACCAACATTTGAAGCTAGACCACGATGAAGTTTGAGTTAAAAATTCAATAAACACAGCATCCTAAGACAACAATAAACACAATAAAAGAAGGAAAGAAAGTGAAATGAAAGTTTGAAAGCTTGCCTTGCAGTTAGCTTCCTCAGCACTGTCCTCCTGTTTCCATCGCCGCACCACTTCTTCATACACTATCTGCCTTGAGTTTTTAGCTTCTATTTTGGCTTGTTCTAGTCTGCTTTGAGATTTTTCTTCCTGAAAAGACTGTTAACAATTAAAACCAATCAAATCCTAAACCAGTGGTTCATGCCTTCAAAATGTAAAATTTGAGGATTCAACGATCATCTAATTGTATCCCCAAGTTCTTTTCCATTGCAATTTAAATATGAGTGTGAATGGTGAACCATTTCTCTCACCTCATCCGTCAACAGTGGGGTTGATTTTGAGGTGCCAAAAAGGCTGTTGGATGACCAACTTGACTGCACCGAACAACAAGAGGTTTCTTCCAATTCATCAGCATCTTCCATTGAATCTGCACAGTTCTGTAACAAAGTTATTTCTCTACATTCCTAGATATGGCTTGATATTTTCCACATGAGAATCAAAGAACAGATTGATCTTATCAATGGAAAAATAGGAAGTCTACCAGGAGATCCAAGCCTACTTGTAAGAGTTCCAATTTCCTTTGCCCTGATTGCTTCATTCCAACATCTGAATTCAACATCTGAAATGGATGGGCAATCTCTTCTTCTGATCTGTCTTCACTGCCTCTCCTGTTTTCATATTGCGCATCTTGTAAGTGGCAATGATAATTAAAGATGCATCATCGTAATAACTGTATTGATTCCACTGCAACAAGTACCTTGTGAAGATAAGGCGACCCTTGCAACAAAACCAGATATGACAAATGGCCTGTGCTTGTTGACATACAAAAATTGCTTTCTTGGACTTTAGCTCCACAAGTTTCCTGCAACCTCGATGAGTAATAAGTTAATAATACTAAAATGAAAGCGGAAGCCCATTTGAAAAATAATTGCTAGCAAAAATATTTCTATTAATTGAGAGCTAGATGAGTTAACTAAAAAATTTCCAAATCTATGCTTTTCAACCAATAATGAATGGTCAAAGCATCCAATTCATCCTCTGCTACAACCTAGGATGTTAACATATCTCAAAGTTACATAACTTTTTCAGCAAGAGAATGAAATTTAGTCCTTTTCTTTTCTTTGTCCAACACTCCCACAACTCAAATGTTTGATATCAAAGTGAATTAGAAATAGCAACTGTGGTAAATGCTCTTTACTTTGAATAGTATTTATTTGCTGCCGCTCCCATAACAAGCCATCTGATATTCTGTCGAGAGACAGCTTCTACAATCCCATTCTCAACATTGTCCTTCTCAATCAATATTGTATCTCCCTGTGCCTACAGAGATAAACCATTACTTATATACTCAATTAAGATATCACAGAATTCAATTAACAAATCAAATGAGTTTAGAACTCATATAATAAAACATGTAACAGTGTAACCAGCACCCACAGATAACAGATAAAATCACAGAATACCAATTTGTCTAAATTCACCTCTGTAGCCATAAAATTTAAAAATCAAAGCTAATAAATCCGATCAAATGAATGAGAAAAAATTACATACCCCAGCTTCACTCAGAATGAGAAGGTATTGATCCAACACTTCTAGCCCTTTTCGTCTTTCCAGTTCCCTGAATTCCTTATCCGAATATTGTTTCAATCTATCGACAGCATATTTTCTCTCCTCTGCACATCAGCAACAAAAGAAAATCCTAAAAATTCAGAGTTTGTACAAGATCTAATTGGGAAAAAGAAAGCCAATTCAATCATCGCTTAAAAACAAAATTAAGTAATTTTAGTCATTAATTAACTCTGATAAAATAAAACATACGACAAAAAAAAAAAAAAAATACAATTGAGTAAATACAAGTGTCTTATATATAAAATTCGAAAACCAGACACGGAATTAAATGAAACCGGCAAAATTAATACCCGATGATGATAACTTACTGAAAGCAACAACTTGTTCAGGCTTGTGAACATGGAGTAGACATAATTTCTTCCCAGCAAAATTCTGCACAGCCCAAAACAGCGTCGTTTTACTCTCCTCGATATTCCTCCCCACCGCAACAAATATAATCTCCTCCACATCGCGCAACACTTGGTCTTGATCAGCCTCTTCAAAACTCTCCATTTCTGATAAAATTCAGTACCGAAAGAAACTTTCAGACGTGATCAAACGAACCGTTTCGGCACATTATCGAGGCGAAGAAACTGAAAGTACGGAAAGTATTTGATTATGTGAGCCTCATGTAGTGGGTTTGAATTAGAGTCTCCAACCTTTTGACAAAAGGGAAATTGCTGAAAAGCACACGATTAGAAAGGTACTGGAAATTGGAAGCATCTTCTTCGGGCAAAGACATTAAAAGAACGGCTGTGATATTGCCACGTCATCTAGATCTGTGCAGCTTTTTTTTTTTTCTCTGTCGCACTGATTCAATTTCTGACAATTAAAAATGAGTGGTTAATGTAATACATTTATAGGTTTTGTTAATTAGACTTTCGACCGTTTATTAAGAATTTTATTGGGAATTATCTAAAAATATTTACTGTTTATTATTAGAATTCAAAAATATCAATCTCGAAAGTTTTAATAAAAAATAATCTAAATTATTATTTTTAGACAAAAATACCTTTAACCTAAAAAATTATATTTAATTCATAATAACTAGCTTTGACATTATTCAAAATTTTCAAATTAATATTTCTCTCCACTGTACAATATCTAAGGATTTACATTATTAAGATATGAATTAAATTTATTTTATTATATTATTGTTATATATTACATTCATGTTTGATTTAAATGAAAAAATAGTTGTTTCTAAATTAAAATTGAGTATTGTGCGATGGAGTAGAAAACTGAAGAAGGTGATAGATGGACAATGGCTAGAAAATACAAATTTACACTCCCGATGGGGCATTGGATGATGCCTTTAGCGAGTAATAGAAAGTGTACTATGCCATAGAAAGTGTCCTTAACGAGCTATAGAAAGTGTATTGTGCCGTAGGAAGTGTCCTTAACAAGCCATAGGAAGTGCACTATGTCATAGGAAGTGTACTGTGTTATAGGAAGTACCTTAGCAAGCCATAGGAAATGCATTGTGCCATAGAAAGTGTATTGTACTATAGGAAGTATCCTTAGCGAGCCATAAGAAGTGCACTGTGTCATAGAAAGTACCATTAGCGAGCCATAAGAAGTGTCCTTAACGAGCCATAAAAAGTGCATTGTGTCATAGGAAGTGTCCTTAACGAGCCATAGGAAGTGCACTGTGCCATAGAAAGTGTCTTTAGCGAGCCATAGGAAGTGTACTGTACCATAAAAAGTACCTTTAGCAAGCCATAGAAAGTGCACTGTACCATCGAGAGTGCATTTATTTTATAATTTAAATACTGATTTATTTATTTTCTAATATAAATAGAGTTTATGTAGTCTTTATTTTTTTGTTGAATTAATAAAAATTTTAATTTAAAAAATAAAATAAATGGTACTAAAATATAAATAAATTAAAAAAAATAATTTATAATGATAAATAATAATATTATTTAATTAATTATTCTAATAAGAAATTTTTTAGTCCTTATTTACTGTAAAACTAACAAACTCAATTTCTTATGTATATGATTACAGTTATGAGCGAAATATTACTAATTATCATTCGGAATAGAGGTTCATGGGAACCCATCTCAGATGGTGGTGAGGTATATACCAGTGGATCAACAACGCCTTTTTGTGTGGACCAAAATATCAGTTACACTGTATTTGTTAATATGCTATATGACACCCGTGTTTATACCTCAAGGGCATATTTGAACTTCATCACATTTTCTATTTATGCTTTTGTATTCATCGTGCATATCGGTAATTCATCCACCTAATTTTGAATATAATTGGCATTTATGTTGATTAAAAAGAGTTTAGGTGAGTGTACGTTGGGACCCCGTTTATGATTTTCAATTTCGAAAGGGACTCGAGTAAGAAAGTCCATTTTTGGCAAGTTTGATCGACCGAATGGATAATTGTTCGACCGAAATTTTGAGGACTCTCTGGAAGATTTTGGCTTTAGATTCGTTCGAACGAATAGGGGGATTCATTCGACCGAATTGAGATTCGTCCGACCGAAGGAGCCATTCATTCGATCGAAGTGTGAGTTCGTTCGACCGATAATTTGGAAGCTCTCTGACTTCTGTAGACGCTGAAAGGTTCGTTCGAATGAAGTGCTATTCGTTCGATCGAAGGGGGTGATTTGGTCGACCGAATCGGCGCGAAATGACGAAATTGTCCATTTCTAGAAGCTTCCTTCTTAAGAGAACTTAAGGACAAAATGATAATTTCACCCTTTTTCTATGAATAGGGGTCCAAGGGTTGAAATTTCGGCTTCTTTCTTCCTCTTTTCCTCTTCTTCCCTCTTCTCACGTTCTCTCCACTTCTCTCTCTAAATTCATCCCACTTTTTGCTAAAACTTCGATTTCTCTTTGTATACGTCTTGTATTCTACGCATCTATCAAGTTAGGAGCGGTGATTTGGCGGTAAGAGCATGGATTTGTAAAAGAGGAACTAGGGTTTTGGATTTAGATTTGGGGCTTTTTGTGTTAGAGATAAAATTAGAGCAAACCGACCACACCATGAGGTTCGTAGCTTCGATTCTAACTCGTCTGTATGTTCATGCATGGTTTTAAGCATTTTGATTTGTATGAGTTTTTGTATCTAATTTCGTAGATTTATCGCCTAAATCTTAGTTTTTAGGCACAATGTGGGTTGTAGGAAAGTCATAGAAGTCATAGAGAGTTAGAAATACGATTTCGGATATTTGAACAGTAACTCCGGTTACTGTTTCGATGAAGGCATGGGGCCCATAAGTCAGAATCGCGTATACTAATCAAAATGAGTCATCTTAGCCATAATGTGGGTTTATATTGATATTAATTAGATAATTAGAAGTTTAACGAGGAATTTGCGTGCATTAGAACATATACATATTGAAACGTAGGATTAATGGTAATGTTATGTGTGTGATTAGGCGACGGTTCGAGATCCAGGTGTTCGCGTGAGTCACCATAGAATGAGAAAAACTAGGGAGTGTATACCCTCCCTAAGTAGTGAGTGGACATTCTTTCTATTCTACTTCCTTATTTATAAGTTTGTTTTCTCTATAAATGAAATAATGTGCAAATGTTATAAATGTTTTTCTTTATTATTTTTAAGAGTGAAAATGTGTATATACATGTGTTGGATATGATTTTGATATGGATTTGATAATGCTTTTGTATTTTGATGCATGTTTTATATGATGATATGGCCAGTGGGCTAGATTTATATTTGTTATGTGGTATTGCGGTCGATCAGCCACATTTTATGTTTATGATGATGATATGGCTTGAGGGCCCATTTTTGTGATTGTGCGCATTGGTGATAACGACCTTGTGTGCCAGTTTACTATAGCTACAGGGTGATAGCCTTGGGAGGTGGATCCCCAGATGAGTGTTATGTGGTAGCCTAGGGTTGACCTGGGAGAGAGGTCACCTAGGTGAGTGAAGGCTACATAGGTGAACCATTATGTGATTGTAGTTGTGTTGTGGTATGTGATGGGATTTGTCCACCTATGAGTCTTGTCGAGTTAGTCACGGATGTCACCCCGTGACGGCTGGAGGCAAACGTTAGTGTTGGGCACCTTTTTCTGTTAAAAGTGCATATTTTATAACTATTGCATCTCAAATCTGTTTTTCTTAAATAGCATGTTTTCCTGCAAACAAAACCCACTGAAGGTCTCGGAACGTCCACGGCCAGAGTAGTTGCTTGGAAAAGAGTCAACCCAATGACTTTATAATATGATTTTGAAAACATTATTTGAATATATGCATGTACACATTACATAGTTTTTGGCCACGGCCAGGATAGTTGCCGGGAAAAGAGTCAGCCCAATGATTTTATAATATGGTTTTGAAAACTTTATTTGAATATATGCATGTACACATTACATGATCTTTAATTGTATTTTATCTCGTTCACTTATAGAGTATACTCCTGTATACTCACCCCCTCACCTCTCAGTTTCAGGAAAGCGGTAGGATAAACATGGGCGGTGGTGATTGTTCAGAAAGTGAAGGTTCAGGTATAATTATTTTAACTCACTCAGGAGGAAGTCCATAGTCCACTAGTGTCATTTTCAATTTTTCTTTTACTTGTGAGATTTAAAAACTTATAAACAAATTTGTAATAAATATTGTATTATGAATTGGGATTGATTTCCACATATTTTATTTGAGTATGTTCATTTATGAATTTATGTGTATTTATATATATTTGAAGTATTTAAAATCTTATTTTATTTATGTAAAATTTGAGTATATGCTTGATTAAATATTGAAAGCTTTTTAAAAATAAGTTTTATAATAATTTTATAGACCTACATGTTATATTCTAAAGGATTGGATACACCTATACATCTTGTCACGTATGAAAACTACGGCGGGTCGTGACACTTGAAACAACAATTATCGTCGAATAATTCGATAAATCAAATTGCCGCCGCAGTTGTACGGCTTAAACGCACAGTCCAACGCAATCTCTCGATAAATATTAACAATTTAATGCACTTATATTCTCATTAACACAGTACTCTAAAGAAATCCGTTCAAATAATCCGAAGGAAGTCCAGCACAAGTCATAGTGCATACCTAAATTCCAATATTCTAGATGGCGGTTCTGTTGAATGACGACGAGAAACGACTTTGAACCAAAGCTCTTCACAACGACACTGAGGCGTTCTCCACAGCTCCTTGAAAGTGGGTGTCAAGATCTTGGGTTCGTTTCGGTTCTAGGGAAAAGGATTCTTAAAGAAAATGACCCGACCCATCTCTTGCTGGGCCATTCCATCGTATTGGACCCAGTTAGGTCCACGTTGATATAGATCTGGGGAATATAATTTTCTTGGCGTGACTAATTTGTATTTGGATGCCACTTTTACCTTTTTTAAACGAATAAAAGAAAACAGTCTTAAGAGTATTGGGAATGTAGTAGGGAACAAATTAATGTTGAAATGTTACTTGAGAGAAAACAAATTTATATATTATTTGAATGTAAAATACAGCTTAATTTTGAATGTATAAAACAACTTTGCTTCTAAAAGACTATCTAGCATTTAGCATTATAATACTGTTTAATTCTTGAGAGTTAATGTTATGAATCAAAAGTAATAACATCTGAATTCCAAATAGTTCTCAAACATTTTACTTGTATTATAACATTGAACATCATCAAAATGCAAATATACTCTGGATTGGTGGACAGCTTTAAGTTGAAGAGTGAAGAACTCTAGATCTTACAACATTTGACACAGCATAGGCAAATCTAGTTCAAAATTCACCTTATTCCACAAGGAATAGATTGGTTTTGGTTGTTTTTTACTGAAAATCTTTCTCCTCCTATTTAACACTACCCCTAAACTGAATCATAATGAACCAATAATAGGTTTAACCTTCCTACAGAATTGTCTTTCAAAAACCGGAAAAAACTCAGAGCTACCAAAAAAACAGGTAAATTTAAGAATATTAGTCAAAGGGTTTTAAAATACAAGTAAACAAAAACAAAAATCATAAATCATATATTACCGAGGAATTAATCAAATTCCATGTCTGTGTACATTAACGAACTATGAAGCTTCAGAATCCTCATTTTTCAATAGATTAACAGAAGAAAACAAGATCTAACAAGATCTATAAATGAGCAAAAATGCATTTGACCGCATTGAGACAGATTGAAAGATGAAGATAACTGTTCTCGAAGGTATGACCCTGTATTCATAGTTAAGAACACTGAAAAGTTCAGAAATTTGAACATGATAATGTTCTGTTGGGTTATTATAGGAAGCATCTAGACTACTATTACCTTCAGAATTCTAACAATATTAAGCAAGAGGAAAACAAGTCTTCCTAAAATGATACATCACAATATAATGTAAAAGCCACAACATATTCCTACACGAGATCCCAGATTAGCACGAGAAGTGAGTGCCACTATTATCAAATGTAAATAACTGTAATCCCTTCTGCACTGTTATCAATCAGCCTTTTCAGACAATAGGACACAATTTTCAAGAAAGAAGGAATGTTTGAAGAATGAACCAGGTGTTCTTGCTTCAAGATTTGGGCATTAGCAACTTGATCTGTATGCAAACTGCACAAAATCCAATGTCAGAAGAAGGAGAAAAGGTTTCACTTCTTTGTCGAGGTTGGGGAGCAACAATCCACTAAAAATGGGCTAAGAATCGTATTGATTGAGTATGGAAAATAAATCTGGAAACATGAATAAAAAATAAATGAACAGGTTAGGGACTACAGATTTGGTGAAGATTGATTGTCTGAAGGAGCAAAGATCTTGCCCAATTGACAGTCTTAAAGCACAGGCATATATGTTCCTCAAGATCCTTGAGCTGGTCCAAGAAATTAAGCTGACCTTTTCTTAGCTGTTTCACCACCAGTTGAATGGAATGTTTGTCTTTACCCCCGCCCAATCCCAGACGTACAAGCTGCTTGTCTCCCTCAATGGCAGAACATAAGCGAGTAACAAGACAGTCAATAGTGTCCAGATATTTGTTTAACACATAAGCACCCCTCCTAGCAGACTCAAGTTGCGCCACGTGGGCATGCTCCTTTTTAGTAAGACCACAAGAAAAATAAGCAGTACATATGGGACCAGCAACAATGGCAACCAGTGCATGAGTAGCAACAGCCAGAGCAGCTATAGTAACTCCCACAGCTGTGCTAATGATACAAATGGCAGAGCAAGTGGTAGCATGGCGAAGAAGACGAACTCTGGACTGAGATTTACAGATATTATGGTCAACTTGTAGTTTCAAATCAGAAAAGCCACGTTGCATTTCATGAAATGGGTTGTCAACACTGTCAAATTGGAGGAACACTTCAAAAGCCTTATCACATTGTAATTGAGTGATGGAATGATGGTCAAGAGGGAAATTGTCAAGGAGTTCATGGATAGGTGCATAGACACTATGAGTATGATAAATTTGTTGGAGAAGGATGAGGCAAAAGTTAGTAGTTTTCTCGCTCTGATCAAAGAAGGTAGTGACAAGGCAGGTGAGGATATCAGGCCCAGCATGACAAAGAGCCTCATCCACGCATTCTCTTTTGGGTTTGAGAATTTGAGACAAAACCTGTTGATACAGATCCTTATCTTCATTTATTTCTTCACTCTGCACTTCAACTTGGTTCTGATCATAGTTGTGACGATTCCTGCGGTTGGGGTCAATAGTTCGAATCTTGGACAACATTTCATGGTAAGAAGTGGTATGGACAGAGAGATATTGCTGAGTGAGGTTAAAAGTGGGTGATGGCTGAATGCTCATAGCAGAAGAACCCTCTGTCGAATCCCCTGCTGATCCCAAAAGAAATCCAACATTGTTTTAGTCTAAATGAATTTCATTTTTTTTCCAGAACATACAAATAAGTAGGACAACCCAACCTTATTAACACAGAAAACAAGTAATGTAGGATGAGCAAACCAACAAAGAGATAAACTAAAGTAAATGAAATTTGTCAAAATCAGAAGAGAAAAAGCAAACAGTAAAAAAAATGTTAGAAAAAGTTAAGTTATTAGTGATAACTGGATACCCCACTTCTATCTTGGATCTATTTTACCTTCAGCTTATTCTGTACCCCCGAATTAAATCCTGACATTGCTGATTTGCTAAGAAGGAATTTTCTATAAAAAAAAATCATGTTGACGACCAATAAATTTCCATTTCTTTGCCTATCTTTAATAAACAACCTATTTCTAGACCGCCCATCTCTAGTTTCTACCATAACTTAACTGCCCACTATGAAAATCTAGATAACATTCCAAATAATTCTATTCACGCACTTATTCGAACCAATGAAGCACAAAGAAGAAATTTCTGTAATATTTAATTACCTCCGGAAAGCGGTGTTTGAGCATGGAGGTTGTTCGTTGCCGTTGAAGCCGGTGTAGACGAAGTTGCTGACGATGACGATGATTTGGCAGACAGACAACGTATCATTGCGTTTTAATCGCAATAAGTTCAGACAATTTGCAAAGCCAATCACAAAATCAAGGTTTCTCCACAGCCACTTGGCTTCATTTGAAGAAGCACAACGTATCTATGTCGTCTAGCTTTACTTAGTACAGCGAAAAACGATCAGAGGAAGATTTGTCCTTGTAAGACTATGATGAATGACTTTGTTGGGGGTCCTACGTATATGGCTCTTCAGTATATACGGTGAATGACTTTGTTGCGTCGCGTGGTGGGTTAATGTTTGGTCACACTGAGGCCATATACACTCGTGTGCCCACGCGAAAATTGTCATTTCACATACCAGATTACAAGTTTCCGACATCAACTATCGTTGGAAATTTCAGTAAATACTCTTAACTTTGGGCTTGGGCTTGTTTCTAATTTTAACCCTCCCAATAATTTTCTCTTTGCTTAGGCCCAACTATACTTTTCGGACAAAGATCTCCCGACACATTTTTTTTCAACCATTCGAACAAACCTGTCAAAGCTATCCTTTTGTTTAATAATGCAATGCACAACATGCTGGCTATAAGATTTCAAGCACAATTTGGAATCTTAAGTTATATTATGGGCATATTGTGCCTTACATTTAAGTAAAGTATAATATAATTGAAATAAATTACCAGCACAATTATGGAGGATCAGAGTTGATGTCGAAAATTTCAAAATTATTATTTAAATTTTTTCGTACAATTATAATTTGTACGTTTAATTATTAAATTATATTACTAACCTGACCAAGTTTGCTCAATTGCAAGAAATAAATTTGATCGTAAACACATTATTCCTTGTATTATGAAACAAAACGATCAGTTCACAATCGTTTTTTGAGTAGAGTATGTAGGCATAAAATCTATTATGAGTATAATCAGGAGAGGTTTTGTTCCAATGATTTTGGAAAAGCACAAGAGAGGGTATTTTCGTTTGTAAATAGTTTTTTTCCTAAAAAAAATGTTGGGAGAGGTACAATATATTAAAAATAAATAAAAATTAAAAAACACTTAAATTTAAAGCCATTTGCGAAAATTTCCCAACTAGCTTCTAGTAATCTAGTTCCGAAAAAAATCTTCTTTTATTTTTGAACTTTCATCAATCTGATATTATTCAAAGTGAAAATTGTTATTGAACATGATTTATTTATCTTATTCATATTGAGTCATATTTGTGTTAGTTAGTGCCTATAAACTTTTTTGATAAGAAGATAATAGGATGAATAAAATACTCTGGATATTCCAAGTTTTGCATACACTATCTAGCAAGAAATGAATGACATTGTCGATCTTGAAATGAAGCAACCGCCCTCGCAAACAAACACCAACATATTATAATTATTCATGAATATCGAAATCACACCAACTTCACGTTGCTTATCAAGTACCGTCGCTACATTTAGAATTTAGACTAGAAGTAAAAATTTTTAGCTTGCTCGTAATTATGTCACCCTTCTGCCTATACCTGACATTAGTAATTCTATTAGTATATTTTAGTAGTAGAGTAAAAGCACTCAATTTCAAACATAACCTTAAAATACCTTGTCCAGAATGATAATGCAAGATGCAAGAATTAGAACTGAATACTCAATCTAGAATGCTTTTCATTCACCTTTGTCGAATGCTTCTGGAGGAAGTAGCTAAATTTTAAAAATGCCAAAGAACTGATGGCATTATTGAATATCAGGGAAGAGGGTAGAAATTCTTCCTACAATCATACAACAATATATCATCACTTCCACATAATACTTGAAACATCTCAGTGTGGCACAAGAATTGCCGCTATTATACAATGCCCATGAACATCATCCATTTTTCATTGTTGTCAAATCAGCTTTGTAAGATAAAAACTAAGTTTGACGAGACTTGAGAGAGAAAAATGGAAGATAGAAGCAGGGAATGTTTTTATTTTCTCGCTTGAAGATTTTGGTAATGGCAGCCTGATCTATATACAAAGTGCAAAAAGGCCAATGTTAAAAGACGGACGGACAAAGGCTTTTTCACTTTGTCAAGGTAGGGAGCATGTTGATGTGGGTTAAGGAATCCTACAAAACGAGGACGGAAAACATATCTGTAAACAAAACTCTGTGTGTGTGTGTGTGTAAAGTCATTAAAATTGGTTAGGAACTACGAGTTTGGTGAAGATGGATCTCTTGGAGAAGCAAAGACCTTGCCCTATTCACAGTGTTAAAGCATAGGCATATATGTTCCTCAAGATCCTTTAGCTGGTGTGTGAAATTGAGTTGGTTCTTTCGTAGCTGTTTCAATACCTCTTGAATGGAATGCCGGTCTCTATCCCTCTCCAATCCAAAACTGACAAGCTGCTTGTCACCTTCAATGGCAGTATATAATCGAGCAACAAGCCGGTCAATGGTATCAAGGTCATTGTTTAACACGTAAGTACCTTTCTTAGCAGCATCAAGTTGTGCCACATGAGCAAGTTGTCTTTTGGTAAGGCCAGGAGAAAAATAAGCAGTACAGAAGGGAGCAGCAACCAAGGCAACAAGAGCGTGAGTAGCAACCGCTGCAGCAGTTATAGTAACTGCCACAGCTGTGCCAATGATACAAAGAGTGGTGCCAGAGGTGGCATGACAAAAAAGACGAACTCTGGAGTGAGATTTTCGGAGATTACGTTCAAGTTGTTGTCTCAACTCAGAAAAGCAACGACGCATTTCATGGAAATTGTGGGAGTCAGGGCAGGGAAAGGGGTTGTGAACACTGTTAAATTGAAGGAAGACTTCAAAGGCCCTATCACATTGTGATTGAGTGATTGAGTGATGGTCAGGGTGCAAAATATCGAGGAGCTCATGTAGAGGAGCATAGAGTGCATGGGCACGGTAAATGCTTTGGCGAAGGAGGAGGCAGAGGCTTGTGGTGCTCTCACTATGATCAAAATAGGTAGAAACAAGGCGGGTTAGGGTATTGGGCTTAGCATGGCTAAGAGCCTCTTCTATGCATTGTCTGTTCGGTTGAAGAACTTGTGACAAAAGCTGTTGGTGCGGATCCCTGTCTTCATTTATATGTTCAACCTGCATATGAGCTTCTTCTTGGTCATGGTTCTGATGGTTGATCTCGTTGGGGTCAAGAACTTGAATCCTGGACCACATTTCATTGTAAGAATGGGTGTGAACAGTGTTAGAGTATTCCCAAATAAGGTTGGGTGAGGGCTCAGTGCCGGCTGCTGGTGAACCATCTGTTGAATTCCCTGCAAATATTTAACAAAAAAAAATCATTTTTTTGAGTGCAGATAGATTTCATCATTCTCAATTAAACACAAAGAAATAGGCGGCCTAACCTGCCAAAAAGAGTAATCATAAATTCATTACAGCGAGACAAAAAAAAAAAATAGCAATGGCAAACTTAAAAAGAGGCTATTAACCTAATACAGCGGAACTTGTTAAAAACAAAACGAGAAACAACAAACAAATGCAACCCAAAGTTAAGAAAAAGATTTCGTGACTTATCAGTGACAAACAATTTCCCCAATTATTACTAAGGGAAACTCTGTTGTAAAAGCACAAAGTAATACTGACACAATCATGATAACGATTTTAATATAACCCGCAAATTCTCCCTTGCATAAATTTACAATTCCTCTTCCGAGCAGACCAAAAACCTTCATGCCGATTTGCTAAGAATCGTACAACATGATGAATTTTAAATGCCACACGAATCAAAGAAAGGCATAAATAATCTCTGGATCAAATGCCTCTTCTGCACTAAAGAGAAAGTGAGCAACTACTGAATCTCAATTTCTTTTGCACATCTTCAGAATACAGCCTATTCTTAATTTCCCATATCTTCTTCCTTCAATAATTTAACTGCCCACAAAGTCTGAATTCCAAATAAAAGCTCAAGCAAAATTCAATCACACATTTACACAAATATATGACGTATATGGAAGAAGCCGCTGTCAGAAGTAAAATTAATTGAACATAGAAAGTTAAGATGTCGTTACCATGGGAAAGCGGAGGGTAACCATTAAGATCGACTGCTTCCGGAGAAACTGGTATTGATGATGTTGATGGTGGCGATTTAGTAGAGAGACACTGTAGCATTGCGAGCAGGTGTGGACGTCTCTCGTTTATGACTAAAATTTATACGTCAAAGTATTCAGCAAGTGATACAGATTCTGTAGAAACCAAAACTCATCCGAGAAGAAGCAGAATCTGTAAGGTTACTAGTGTTATTATCAGTCCATTGGAAGACATTAAGGTAGAAAATCTGTGCTTGTAATGGAATGGAGAAATTTGTTCCGGGTGTTTTATCTCTTTCGCTAAATGACAGTCACGGTTGGCCGTCTGAAGCTTGAATGGAAGTAGCCAAAATGGGTTTTATTAAATTGTTGGGTTAGGCTCAATACAAAATTTAAGTGATTTTATTGGGAATAATTCTATACATTGGCTGCAGTTTTCTCATTACACCCTACATCTATGAACCAAAGCATCATGAGTACTCACATTACAAATTTCACATGCCCGCAATTTCTTTACATTATGGCCCATGGGCAGACATCATTGTTGGTAATGGTTCCCCAATTTCTGATAATAAATTGTGCATCAATTACTGCCTTATTGGGAATGTTACTGCGAACACCCTATCAATTTTCTAATCATTATATTATAGTGTGAGTTCAATTGGACGGAATCATTTTTCTGATTGGACTGTACATTTTTATTCTTGTTTTAACTCTTTTATTATAATTTTTAATTTTTAAAAATTTTATTATTATAACTTTTAAAATTTTGTTATCATAATTTTTAATTTATACAAATATAAAAATAAAAATTGCTAACCCATTCTTATTTAAATTACAATTTTACCTGCGATGAGAATGATAAAGTTACCTCAAAAGTTTCACAGCTCTGTATTCTCCTCAATGTCTCGATCATTTTCTGACAAGATTTTTATCTCCCTGTCTTGAAGGAAATCAACAGAATTGATCTTCAAAAGAAATAGGAATAATAAACCCAGCAACACAAACTTTTCTAAAACTGAAAGTACCAACAACTGGGCAAGCGATATAACATCACAGCAACTCCAGCCCCTCACTTTTATATTAACAACAAATTATGGTTTTACAAGAAGATTTTTAATACATTTATAATGGGAAAAAAAAAGAAAAAAATTAATACAGATGTTCTTTATACAGTTATCAAACAGTTGAACTTCTTCTCTCATGTTTTCGGAAAAAAATAAAAATTACTGGAAAAGGGAAAAAGAAAAGAAAAACATGTACGTCACAATAATCACTCTCAATATTGCAAACAAACAAGTTTCTTTCATTTTGTAGCTCTAAATAGCTGGCTCCCAAGCGTCACCGTTGGGGTTCCTTCCCCCATAACTGTTGTCAAGTTCATCTCTTTCTCAAGGGTTCGATCAAGTTCCATTACTACATAGCTCATTGAAGGACGACTCTCACTTGAAGGATCTAGACATCGGGCAATCAACCGTATGAACTCTTCCATCCCTTCAGTTGTGAAGCTATTCCCCAATCTCTCATCGATGATATTCCCAACATTGCTAAAATCTTGACTGTTCTGTACCTTTTAAGCACAAACAACAAATTTTTAGTAACAGACAAGCACTTCAAAATATGTTGGACTACATGGCAGAGGAGCAGATTTACTGGAAAGCAAGATGACAAGTCGAAACACAAAGAGGGACAAGAACATCTGTGAGCACATGCACATGTCAACTTGCTAATTTGGAGCAATCTATCCTCTCAGTAGCCCGAAACGAATAGTGATTATTTCTTATCCATGCACTTCATCATCTAATTATAAAGCCAATAATTTACAGCATTAATGGCATGTAGGGCTATAGGTTCACATTTGTGGTGAGTAGCATAGGGTGAAATTATGCAGTTGATCACCTACCAATTCAACCAGATTCTGACTGGAATCAGGAGACAGTGAATCTGATGCTTCCCGCCCACTTACAAGCTCCAAAAGGAAAACCCCAAAACTATACACATCACTTTTTTCAGAAAATCTTCTGAACTCTTTCACCCTGCATAAGTGGACAGTAAAGATAAGTAGAGTGATAGACAATGTACGACATGA
>JAVXUL010000001.1:4997844-5011248 GCA_035590515.1 Trichilia minutiflora | reverse complement strand
AGGCAAACCTCTACATGTCCGGACACTCCCCGATTTTTTAATACCTCAAGAACCCAACTCTCCATATTCTTATGTTTGACACGAGAGCATATGAGATTGACCATCCTTCCAACAAGGATCGCCATGAGGATCGCAAGCATGATGTCATGGGAAGTTAGAATAAAACTCCAAAGATACTGGGTTCCTCAATTAGAAACAAGAGATTCATCAACCGATTGAAAACAGGAAGAACATCAAAACAAGAGAAGCAGGGTGCGTATTCTGGGAGGTTTGAGAAGAGTATTTGACAGTCACTTTCACAACTTTATTCAAAGAAAGGGAGGTATTTATAGGCAAAGTCTAAGAAGCCTCGGTCGTTGATTTTGATTTTACGGACCAGAGAACGCCACGCCACCCGAAGATAGAACCTCAAGAGTCGATTTTCTTTGAAATTCAAATAAGGTGAGATCCGCCCCGACAGATAATTATGATAGCCCGGATATCGTGGTCTCCCAGATTGACCCGACAATGAGGAAGGGAAACGTGTAGGGACGATTGCATTCACAAGGAGATAACGAAGATGTAGCTTCAATCGAGCCAGCCAAGCAGAAATTGCACAGTTTTCAATTAAAATGATTATTTAATTAAAAATTAGAGAGCTTAGTGTTGGAGGATTTTATCGGAGCCCAGTCCAGCGGCCCAGGCCCATCTTCACGCCCTTGTCCAAGCCCACCAAGTGATCGTATCCAGCAGGCTCCCTTATATGGTGTCGTTCCGAGAAGCTGGTCATGCCAGCATGAAGGTAGCCGAATCGCCTCGGGCACTCTGCCTAAGACAACCAATCAAGAACTCTTCTTCAAGTTATTTGCTGCCAACTCGCATTTGGGTCAGGGCTTTCAACAACATTTATCCTCGGAGTCGGGGGGTCGGATCAATAGCCTGCTACGCAGCAGTACGGACTTGCGGACACTCGGGGTACGCCAGCCCCCACCCTTCCACCTTCTGGTGACACCGAGGCTACAACCTGCTGCATAAAGGTCTCCCGAGAGCCAGGGGATTTCACTTTCGGGAGAGCTCGAAGCTTCGCTCGGAGGTACAAACATTCGGGGGCTCAGGGATGACGTGATAAAGAACAGTGTCACAATTCCCCACGCCCTCTAATTTTATAACAGGTCATCCTGAGCACGTCAACTATGCAGTAACACGTGTCCAGGGATACACACTCCAAGATTTTTCATATACAGCATCCAGAAATCAAGAGAAGGGGATTCGATTCAGGACCGGATTCATTCAACGGGCATTGAGAGAAATCCACTGTGAGACATTCTTTTAACTTTCAGTGCATTCAGGCATCATACTCAGGGATAGAACATTCCATGTCATTCATACCCTTCGTACATTCTTGTTTGCTTGCATGCACACCTATTGCACATACCAAGTAAAACCCTCTTAGACTTAAGTATCGGAAGATTTTTACCGAAAAATCGGCTTTATCCCTGAGGTGCTATGTGTGTTTTGTAATTTTAAGCTCAAGGACGAGAAGAAAAAATCTACTGATATACGGGATCGAGGACAAAGCCAATTTCTTGCATCAACATATATATTTAAAGTAATTGAGTTAAATCAAATTCAAATATTTTGGATGATTATGTATATTGAGAATATATAAAATGTTTTTATAAAAAAAAGTATTAGTATATTCTTCTAAGTTATTAATAAGAGTGTGTGTGGCATTATTTTAATTTTTAGGGGGGAAAAATATCATTCTCCCTTATTAATAAACATTCTGCATCTAAAATGCTTAATAATGATACGTGATAGTTGTTATGTATAAATTTCACACACACAAATGAGTCAGGTGAGGTAGCGCTTGCCATAGAAATGACTCAAATGAGACTGGATTCAACCGCTCATTCACTTTCATTCTCGATAGTAGCGTATTAGTCGAACTCAGTTCCGCTTGCTCTCTAATTAGTCTCATCCTCCCCTGACCCTTTACCTGGAACAGTGCCGAGCAGTGATTCCACCTTCCAAGCTAGTTCCTCCTCAACAGGCCAGAACGAAGCAGCAGCCTGTGAACAGACGCCTGGATCATGATCCGAGATGCCTGATAAAGTAGTTATTTTAAGAGTTTGATAGTTTCTATCTTAATTAATTATTATTATATTGATGAAATTCGACCTTAATAAATGTTTTTAAAACTATATTGGAGCTAATTTATACAATAAATTAAAAAAAATTATATTAGAACTAATTTATGCAATAAGCTAAACGATAAAGACTTAAAAACCTTCATCCTGAAGGAAAGTATAATTTTAAAGTTTTTATTTTGGCATAAATTTTATATTTCAATAATTAAAGTTGGGAATTCAATAATATACATATTTTTAAAATCTATATTGCTCATTGGATTCTTAGTGCTTCTCAGTTCTCACACAAAGGGAACGAATTCATGGGGAGAAAAAAAAGGACAAGAAATTTATTGCTTTTCAATTTTTTAATAATTATCACACAAATTAAAAGGGTTGAATTCATAATGAAAAGACATAAAAACCAGGCGTAAACTAGCCTATTACATGATCCTCCAACACAGTATACAGATGAATGAATTAACGGAAGCAACAAACAATGCCCATATTTTAACAACATTTTCGCTTCTGATATTTTCCAAAAACTTAGTTGGTAGCTGTTGCTTCGATAGGGACACTGTGCAACACCACAGTCTCGACGGTCAAGCCAGGCCCGAACCCGAATAGAACACCCCAATCCAGGCCTTCGCCTGTGGTGGTTTTCCCATCCTCAACGCATTTCTTTCTCATGTCATCCAGGATGAACAAAACGCAGGCACTTGACATGTTTCCGTATTCACTCAAAACATGTCGGGTAGCTCTCAGTTTCTCTTCTTTCAGACCCAGTTTTGCCTCAACCTGGTCGAGAATTGCCGGACCTCCGGGGTGTGCAATCCAGAATATTGAGTTCCAGTCACTGATGCCGATGGGAGTAAATGCTTCGACCAAGCTTTTCTCTATGTTCTTCGAAATCAATCCCGGAACATCTTTCAGTAAATGGAAGGTGAGACCAACTTCTCGTAAGTGTCCATCAATTGCCCCGTCGGAATCAGGGAGAATTGTCTGTGCAGCCGACACGAGCTGGAATAATGGACGCTCAACAGAAGTATCTGGATCAGCACCGATAATCACAGCAGCTGCACCGTCACCAAAAAGAGCTTGACCGA
The DNA here is from genome assembly GCA_035590515.1 of Trichilia minutiflora. Classification (NCBI taxonomy): domain Eukaryota; kingdom Viridiplantae; phylum Streptophyta; class Magnoliopsida; order Sapindales; family Meliaceae; genus Trichilia; species Trichilia minutiflora. The sequence goes on along the minus strand of JAVXUL010000001.1, from coordinate 5,008,034 downwards.
CCAGAGAATCTAAGTGAGTATCTACCGGCCCGCGGAAAGTGACGGCTGTGATCTCAGAACATACAACAAGAACACGCGCACCCTTGTTGTTTTCAGCCAAGTCTTTCGCTAGACGAAGCACGGTCCCGCCGGCAAAGCAGCCCTGTTGATACATCATCAAACGCTTAACAGATGGTCGTAGGCCGAGGAGTTTTGTGAGCTGATAGTCAGCTCCAGGCATGTCAACGCCAGAAGTTGTACAGAAAACTAGATGGGTGATCTTGGATTTGGGTTGACCCCATTCTTTGATAGCTTTTGTTGCAGCTTCTTTCCCCAGTTTTGGAACTTCGACCACCACAATATCCTGACGTGCGTCGAGTGATGGCGCCATATATGCGCAAATATTAGGGTTTTCCTTCAGAATTTCCTCTGTCAAGTGCATGTAACGCTTCTTTATCATGGATTTGTCACCTGTAAATATCAAATCAAATTCTGCAATTAGCAATCCTTACTTTCTTATATAGTTAGATATTTTCCTCAGAGATCATTCACGTAAAAAGCAACTAAAAAGAATGTTTAATCGTTAATAAACAAGAAGCCGAAAAAGCAAATTAAACAAAAAAGCCAACAAAAGCAAGAAGTAGATGATGATGAAAATAGTAACGTACACATGCGCTTGAACTTCTCTTTAAGCTCAGTCATATGATCGCTCTTGGTGATCCTGAAATAGTAATCAGGATAATCAGCCTGGGAAACACAGTTAGATGGTGTAGCGGTGCCGATGGCCAAGATGGTGGCCGGACCCTCAGCACGTTGGGCCTTCCTGATCTGTTCAACCGACGCCATTGATGTTAATTAGCTAAATTGATCGCTATCCCAAGATTGAGTACTAAGAATTGTTGGTACAGCTTTTGCTTGACTAATGACAACTTTGTAGTGATTAACGACATAAAGCATTAGCATGGTTTTTATATATATATAATTATAATTGATAATGTTGGTAGGTTGGATAAACGGGCAGATAACAACCCACGTGACCATGGTGTTAGGCTGCTTATGCGGGGTCGTTGTGAGGCCACTTGTCTCTGTTTATTTCCAAATTCTGCTTGCTTTCGATTGATTTACACTATTATATATAATATCTACTGCTTTTAACGTTTTCTCTTGTTAATTTACCCAAATTAAGTTATATTGAGGATCACTTAGTTTAATTTTTTTAATTAATATTTAATAATTTATAACACAATAATTATAACTTTTAAATTATTATGTTTAAATATTAAACATTGCAATATCCTAAAATACTAATTAAGAATTTTATTTCAAAAAATTAGTTATAAAAAATCATAATATCTCAATTTCCACTAAACCCAAATTAGATAATGTAATTGTGACATTTTTCATGTAATGAAATAATTTCTTAACATTACTTAAATTAAAGAGCAAATACAATTGTTTTTATGATTTTGTTTTCTTTATATCAATCAAAAACTTGTTAAAAAAATTGCAAACAAGTGAATTGTTTAACCTTACTATCGATCCAAATCTTTTAATAAGCAAAAAGAAACAAATTAATCAACGTAAAAAGGGATCAAAACCATATATATGATCGATCTTTGATCTTTATGTTAGGTTGGAGTTGGTTATGGAATCAATCTAGGGAAAAGCGTTTCTCTTTTCTATGAAAGTGACTTTGATTTGATGCTTTATAATTTCATTAATAGATGCAATTAGAAGGTCCTATTCATCATTTCATTGCAAGTATTTCTTTTGTTACTTTACATACATTTTAGGTTTACCAACAACAGAAGAAACAACTTCATTTTTTTCTCTCACAATTTTAATATTATATATATATATATATATAAAATTAATTAATTAATAAATATATATATAATTAATTAACTCTGTATATAAGTAATCGTGGAAGCTGGAATTGACACAAATTTCGATTGAAATTTTGGCACGAGCACTACATCGATCATTTTATTTCTTTAATATCTTTTCTTCCTCTTCTAATATGGAATTGATATGGATTGGGCAGGAGGGTTGAATAGGTAATAATTAATTGATGTAATACTGTTTGACCTTAAGGAAATTGTTCTCCTTTCTATTTATTTATTTATTTGTTGGGCAATCGATTTATTCCTTAACTTGGAAATTAAACATTGTTTGTCAGTTAACTAAATTTTATTTTACGAAGAAGAGAAAGCATTGAAGCTATCTACATTGTTAAATTAACCCTTCGATTGGTTATCACGTGTGTTTTGTGTTAGGTTTATAGCGGTGGCTATACCAATTTTGCTGCACGTTCCGGTCTCTCCTACCTTTCTAGTTATTCTATTTCTATTGGCATATTTGAAGACAGAATATGGGGTATATATATGTTTAATGGATTCGCATCATTTCTTTATTTTAAAAAATTATAACGTGATATTTGAAATATTAAAATTTATTACCTTTAATTTTGTCCCTTTTTTATATTAAAAAATACTTTTTTTTTCAATATACATCTAAAGAAAGTACTAATTATTGTCTAAATATTTTTTCAGAAATTGAACATGCAGGAGAAGTTAGAAATATAAATCATGATAAATCTCCACATATATAATTTGGTAGATAAAGATATATTGAACAACTATCTTTGTGTTGATCTTATATTTGAATAATTCAAAGAATTTATTCTGTAGCATCCCGGTTTGATGAGGGTGGAAAGTAGCATTGGGACCGAATGAATCTGTGTAAGGAATGATTTTTGACAGATTTTTAAGATGGTAGGGATGAACCGAATCCCACATCAAAATATGAGAGAAAGTTACTGGGCTGTATATGTAGAGTTGGAACCAAGTTGTCAACAAGACCTTTTGGGATGGGTGGTGGTTTAACTCCAAGAACTACGCAGTTAAGCGTGCTTCGACAAGAGCAGTACCAAGATGTATTACCTCTTGGGAAGTTCTCAGGATAACCCATTATCAAGAACAAAACCGTGAGAACACAAGAGTTGGGTGACCTCTTGGGAAGTTCTCAGGATAACCCATTACCAAGAATAAAACTGTGCGAACACAAGAGTTGGGCAAAAGCAGATAATATTATTGACAGACTTGAACCAGATGCGTATCAAGATGAGTGACCTCTTGAGAAGTTCTCAGGATAACCTATTATCAAGAAAAAAACCATGAGACCACAAGAGTTTGGTCAAAATGGATATTATTGTTGACAAACTTGAATCAGGTGTTACATATTTTTTATAAGAACTTGGAATAATAAAAAAATTTTAGTCAAACGAATATTATTGTTAACAGATTTGAATTAGGTGTTACATATTCTTTATAAGAACTTGGGAATTTTAGTCAATTTTTATACTGTAACATTAGATAATTTTGTATTAAATTGGATATCATGATTTGAACATTATAAAAGTTGGTGTTTTTTATTATATACAAAATAAATAAATAAATAAATAATACATAATTTAGTATTTCATATATAGAAAGGCAATAACCTAACGAGTAATGTTACTCATATTTGTCATATGATATTATTGTTTGATTGAGTCATAATTTTAATTATTAATAAAACAATTGTACTTGTTAAAATAAAACCACGTTGTTTACTGTATATATAAATACCGCAAATCTTATTTCCTACAAACATTCGAGTTTTGTCCGCATCCCTTCCACAAGAGTTCCGAATTGTTAGTTTAGTTCCAACCAAGTTACTTGGTGCGCATGGCTCATGATTGCTTAATTAATTGGGTTAGGTACTACGTATGGGCCATGAGGGTGCTACGTCTGCACAAGCAAAATGAATGTTACACCACTTCTTCAGCTCTACCACATCATCAGTCTTAATAATTTTCAATACCCATCGTTGTTTACTAATTATACATCATTCAACACAAACATCAGTGACAGATAATTAATACATCGATTCGACGAAAAATAAAATAATATTGATATTGCAATCAATGGGTCAAGATTCCAAAGATTAGGGATTGAAGATATTTGCTTTGTACCATTAGATCATCATAGATATTTATAATATGAGTTAGATTTTATATAAAAGGTAAAAAAAGTATATAACACAATGATTGAATTAATCTTAACTAGAAATAATATTATTAAAAATATAACTAAATTTCTTCTTTTTTTTTTATAACTCAAACCATTTGAATTTCGTGGTGATTAATAGATTTTGTTTGACTAATCTCTATACAAATACTAATAGAATATATTATTATCTAGACATCCTATTTAATTACGAGTAACTGATTAAAATCAAATCTAAGATATAAGTTTAAATCATATATCTCAAACTTAATTCATCATCAATAAATTACATTCATAGGTGATATAAATATAAATAAGCTTCTTTTCTTTTGTGTGTGTGTGTGTATATACAATGAAAAACACCAATTCTCATGTGCTCAAATTATGACATCTAGTTGAATACAAGATCAGTGTCAAATATAATCGTTCAATGTATTTAAAGATCACCTAATATTACGATACAGAGATCGATTAAAATCCCTTAACTATCTTAAACTCTTACAAAAAATATATCCTTCGATTCAAATAAGAAAGTAGTGCAAAGAAAACAATCCAATATGTTCATAAGTAATCTTTCTCGCCAAACTTTTGGTTGCTTGGTATACAAAGAGAAACCTTGATAGTGTAAAATCTAAACGAAATTAAAATTAAGTAGAATTTACTATTAATTTATAATATAGTCATGGCTTTTGAAAGATGATACGTGTATAATTTTATTATTTTGGATTGGCTACAATAAAGAAATGGCTGATGGTCTTTTGCGTTTCAGTATCGTGCTCCTCAAGTTCAAAACTCATTCATGACGCCTACATGATAAAGGTTAATTTCAAACGTAAGATGAATTAACAAACTTAAATTTTATTTATTATAACATTTGATAAGTCGGATGATATGGGGTTAAGGGCAAGTTCATATTCTAGAGCCAACAAGTTAAGAAGTCGTAGGAAGAAAATGAAAAATAGGATGATTCCTTTTTCTTTCTTTCTTTATTTTGTGAGTGTTATTTCAAACACCTTGCTACTGTTGGGTCAGGGCATGGAGTCTGTCCTTAGAGCAAACCACGATGCAAATTAGCTAATTACAAGAAGTTAATATGGGGTTAAGGACAAGCTCATATTCTAGAGCCAACAAGTTAATTCTCTTCTCTCTTTATTCTTGCCCTTTTAAGGGTACTGAAAGTTAAGTCATTTTGGTTATTATTTCTTAGAAAGGTGGCGGAAACTTGCCTTTGTAAAGGAACAGATCGTTACTTGGGTGGTTATTATTTTTAAAAGGTAACTAAAACCTGAATGGCATTCACATGATTCAAAAAGTTCTTTTCATTACACTTTTTTTTAAATTTATTTTTTTAAATTTTCACACATATTATTGTTTTTATTTTAAATTGAACCTATAAATTATATTAATTTATATGAATAACTTGTGCAAAGTGTATGATCACTCGGATTCTTAAATAAAAATAAGATCGTTTCTCAAAAATTAGGTTTCTTGTTGATGATGCATAATGACAGTGAAGTATAGATACTTTTAAATTATTACGTATTAATGTCATATTTGTATCGGACACGAATCTTTGACATGATAAAATACTTATAGGTTAACTTAGATTTATTTTTAAAAAATAAAAAATTTATTTTAAAATAAAATTAGAAAATTCCATTGAAGATTCTTTTAATTAATAACAATTGAAACTCATTACAAAAAACTTATTTGTATATTAGTTTAGGTTTTCCTTAAAACAAAGAAAAAATGTAATTAGAAATTACAGAATAAGTTAGGTTATTTTATCGATAATAACAGTAAATAAATATTAAAAATTTAAATTTCATAATTCAAAAACATTTAATATTCTGTAAGTATAATTACTTTTTTTTTATAATTTTAATTTTTTTTAATTTCGTGATTTTAACAATATAAATTTATTAATTAATTTTGTTAATGCTATAAATTATTAATTGCAACATAAAAATGCTAATGAAAGTAAAAAATATTAATAATTGAAAGTGTTAATACATCTTTTTTTTAATAATTTTTTTATTATATTTCAAAAATATAAGTGATTGATTATATATTAATTATATTTTTTATAATAATAATATTAATATTTAAAATACTTACGATAGAATTTATTAAAAATTTTATTATATAATAATAAAATTTACATCTATATTAATTATTTTTGCATTAATAAATATATATATATATACATATATATATTATATCTTGTTGTACCTGTGTCTTCATTTTTTTAAAAAATTATTGTCATTTTATTCGCGTCATATCGTATCCGTAGTCCGTGCTTCATAGCACAAGGATGAAGATTTTCTCAATCAGTCTTCGTGAATCAAATATAATTCAGAACACGCTAAGCAAGTACATAATATATGTTAGGCAGGTCCGGAAAACACATAATGCCATATTGCTTGTGCCTTGATGATTCATCCGAAATGATTAAGTTTATTAGAATGTACAAACGTGGCAAACAGTTCATTCCCAGCTTTTCTTTCCCTCAATGCCTGACTCAGAAAATCTTCGTCAGAGAACTTGTAAGACATCCTCTGTCTTCACTTTTTTGAGTGCAAGCAGAACGGTGGCATGGTAGAGTACATCTGCCTCTTCCCTGCATAGGTAACAGTTACAATAAGAAATCTATAATTTAAGTACTTATATACAATTTATCGAATATAACTTATAAGCCAACATATTTTCATTTATTATACACATATGACAACCCCTTAAAATTTCCAAAATGTTCGAAGGCTATTTAGCAGCAGTCCACTTATCTTGATGTTTTTGAGTTTCTTTAGCTCCACTTCTAGTATTTTTACAAGAGATACAGGTAAAAATCATTGCAAGTACTATATTTATTTTCCAAATCAAAACATTCTAAACGGTACTTTTCTCAACGCGAAAGCATAATTTTATACCTTTGTGAAACAAAAGATTTTCCTCCAAAGCCTGATAGCAATATGTATGAGATTTCAACCTTACTCATTCTAACATCCTTTCCAAATTTTGAAAATTTAAGACAAGATTATTATTATTTTTTTAAAAAGCAAAATAAAAGAAAAAAATAGTGACAAGGTGAAGTAGAACGTAACAAGTATAAAGCCTGACTGAACAGAGCAAAAAATCAATTCTGTCGAAGCCCCGGTGATGTTTCAATTATATTACCTGATTTTTGAGCCTAACAATTTTTCATGTAATAGTTGTTTAGTCCATGAGGGCTTTCCATCTCGTGGTACTGCTAACTCTGCCTCGCGCTCAGAAATTGTTGACTCTAATGAGTATAGAGTAGTCAATGCTAACTTATTTCCTCCAGTCTGTCAAATAGGAGTAAATTCAATAATAAACATTAGAAATCGTCTACTGTAATGTGGGAATAAAATAAAATAAAACTAACTAAATGAAATGTGACAGATGTGTACTTGTTGATCTTTCAGCATATCAATAACTGATGTATAGTAACAGGTTTCCAATCCGGTGTGGGAGGTAGGATCATCAGGCTTCTTCCCTAGGTAAATAATCTGGCAGAGAAGTTCTTCATCAGAATACAGAATATTGACCTTAGGCCTAATTATTCATACTACAGGTTGTGATAAGCATCCAGAATCATGATCACAATCAAGAAAGATGTCATGCACATTGATGCAATTCTTAGAGCTCTCGCCTTCCATCTACAATGTTGATCGTGACTGACTGTAGAAAGTTGCTTTACAAGAAGAAATAGTTGTGGCCAGTGCATCTCTGTTTGCAAAGCCTTACATTAATATGGCTTCAGTGTCAACATTTTAAGCTATAACCACTGCCAGACCTTTCTCATCCCTCTTTTTTTTGGGATAAATAAAATTTGTTTTAGAAGGAAAAGCTGTATAAGAAGAGATGGGGCAAAGACCCCTATACAAGCCAAAAAGGCCTCAAAAGATGGCACAAATGCCTACAACAAAGTACAAAAGCCTAAATAAAGATATACAAAAAAAGATGTACAAAGCAACATCAAAGAGTTATATCTCAACCTGTCTAACAATGTCTCAACCTGATAATAAGGCTATCGGATGTTTATAAAGGAAAAAGTAGGGGAAAAAAATATTTAGTAGACACAAGACAGAAACATTTAATAAGTCCATAGAGAAAACTTAAAGTGAGAGGGAAAAGCATAATATTCTAAATATTGTAAATCTTAATAATAAGGTCATGCATGCATTCCTATTTAAAAAGGCTTTGCGTGTACTAAGAATTTCTATGTTTTTACTTACACTAAATCTTTATTATAACCCAACTTAAAAGCCGGGTTTTGCACAACAATTAATTCCCTATGTAAAATTTTGAACCACAATAGATATTTAGATGTAGTAGTTTCTAATTGATATTAATTCCCTGTGAAAATTTTTGAACCACAATGGATATTTAGATGTTGAGTCCAAATGTAGCTCATTAATCACTAAATAATGATTATTGGGCAACGATGAACGCCATCAAGAGAAATCCAACAAAGAGGTGAGGTTACCATCCCCTAAGTTGTTATTCCCCTTCCATTACTTTTCCAGACATGTTGAATCCCTATCATCTCCTGAAGGGTAAACGCACGAACCATGTCTGGTTGACACAAATAATAAGATATTGGAAAAGTAGAAGAACAAGTATTTAGTGTGTGGCCTGCTAGCTAATAAGTGAACTGCACCAAATGCATACAAAACGGTAAGGGAAATGTATACAGACAATTGTTATGTACCCATAAGAACTAGGTCCAATGTTTGTTTCACCACAAAGAGCACAACCAGATGCGAAACATTGTATACATGCATACAAACACACAAACATTTGAAGATAATAGCTAAGTAATTAATGCATAATTATAGACATGCATGCACACAAACATACATGAAGATAGAGAGACAGAGATTGTGAATATTTAGAGTCCAGATGTAGAATAATAATTAAACTTATTATCGGGTCATGATGGACACCTTCAAGAGTGGGTAAGCAGATAGATGGGAACCCATCCATCACATTTCCTTCCCAATGCTCCTTTTTCCAGACATGTAACAATCCCTAGCGCAATGGACAAGGCAAGCACCTGACTAGTCTGGTTTTATCACGTGCAACATTAAAAAAACAATGATGTTAAAATATTTTAAAAAAATAAAAGTAAAATAACTTAATGGGATGAGTATCAGTTTACATACATACATTGAGGGACAGAGATGTAGATTGTGAAGTCTAGATGTTGTTCAAATAACAATTAAATTTGTTGCTGGGCAATGACGGACACTTTCAAGACATGGAAAACACATAAATGGGAAACCCATGAATCATACGTCCTTCCCTATCCATTTTTTTTCCAAACATGTAACAATGCCCACCATAATGGCAAAGGCAGGCATCTGACTAGTCTGATAAATCTAGTGCACTCTTGGAAGAACTTTAATAGTAAAAAAAAAAACTTTAAGGGGACAAACATATGTCGTAAATTAAGTTCAGAAAAGTTCACAGCAATATACTTCAAGACATCAGCTGGATCACCGACATAACAATTCAAAATATCCAAGATTACACATCAAAACCTTCTAAAGACGTAAAAAAATTTTACCAATCCTAATCGACATTTTATCTGGAAGCTTGAAAATGCAACAAAAGAAAAACCATCATAAAATGGTAAGTGATTAGACATTGAGGTATTGTATTATTAAAGTACCTTTAATTCAAGATGGACATCATTCATTTTCTTTGTGGAGGCGACAACCAAACAACATCTTTTATTATTATTGCTTCTGCCATAATTACCAACAGAAAATAAGCCATGGCTTCTGCTAGTAAGTTTTACAGATTGAATACAAGGAAAGTATGCAACCAACATTGCGTACGCAAATGACAATCTACTATATTCTTTTCACATATGTAGCTTGCCAATCCTGAAAATGAAATAAAATGTTCACCAAATCAATAAAGAACCCAAGATTTATCCTCATAAATAGGCACAGCTATTGAAGTACATGATTCTAAAAACTTAAATGGTACATACACAAAAACAAACTCATAATTGACGTCACTAACCAACACCTCTCGTTACTAACTACAGAAAGAATTGTAGAGGGATGATTCAACAACTTGAGTTAATATTAGAGGGATTTGCACGTGAAGATGTTTGCTGCATTTGGTTTC
>JAVXUL010000001.1:4963453-4974930 GCA_035590515.1 Trichilia minutiflora | reverse complement strand
AATCAATTCCCTGGCAAAATCTACAGCTTTGGAAGCCTTCAGGTCTCAAACGTTCTTCTACTACAATGGACGAAAGTGGAACGAGCACAATGTTAAAATTTCTTGAGCAGACAGCTTTCAGTGTGAGCCAGCTTTTCACAATTTTGAACTCAACTGACCCATCTGATCACAACTCCGTGACTAGGGGAGTCAGTGAAGTGTTTTCTGTGTTAGATGGTATTTCAATTGAAAATAACCCAGTTAATGGGCGTCTGAAGGAATTTATTGACTCTGACTCGAGATTCAAGGCAATTGAGCAGTCCCTCTGTAATGAGCGCTCCATGGAAGAGCTTATTGAACTCTCCAATGAACAAAAGTTTCGATTTGATGATATTTCTAATGTCCATGAAAACACTGTTGCTGAATTTATGGCTTCCAGTAGGCGCCTCGAATTACTTAATGAAGAAGCTTCACGTGTCAGGGACATGCTTTCTCGAATTGAGAACCAGTTGTCTTGTTGTGAGGCTGAGACTTTTGATCTCAAGATTCGTGTGGATGTGATCTCCAGAGATATGCTGGAGGCCAAGAGAAGCATGCAAGAAGCCGGGAAAGCTTTGGAACTTCGTAAGCAGAGGGAAGAGGAGCACTGTGTGGCAAAGGCAGCACTGGAGAAGGCGAGAATTCAGCTTCAACAGTGATGTTGTTGTTTTATTTTTGTTGGTCTCTAATCTGACTACCCTACTTGATATATAATCTGATAAAATTTTGCATAAACAAACTTTCAGGCTTTGGGGAGCATTAAGGAAGTGTGTGGGTTGCATCTCAGGAAGCGGCGAAAGCTACAACCTTTGCAGCTAGAAGAGAGCAGCACATTGCAAAAGGCTGCAATAGGGAATAGCAAAAGGCAGCATGAAAAATGATGGTGTAAAACAACTTATATATATATACGCACTATGTTACTGACGAAGAACTAATGTTGCAAAACGTCTTGTTGTATGTGTAATTTGATGAAGATTGCTATATGTGAGAAAAATTAAAAAATAACACAAGCTGAATACATGGTTGTGTAAATTCTTGGAATCCTTCGCTCTTTTATCTTTGCTTCTATAAGCAGGATTATTGGGAGGTAGTATGAGTATGTGAAGTAAAAGAATCTTATATTAGAAAATTATAAGATAAATAAGTAATATAGAAGTGGAGTGAATTTTTACACTTAATATCTTAAGGTTTTGGATTGAAAGTAGTGTTTAAATTTATGAATGTATTTACTTATTTTATCAATATATATTATCACATCGGAAGCAATGTGAGTGTGTAGTCCAAATGGAGTGAGTTAGTTTAACTTAAAGTTGTAAGGCATGTATGTTATCCTTGGAGATGAGATGATTCAAGGAGAGTGGGTTAGTTTAACAAGTTGTAAGGCATGTATGTTATCCTTGGAGGTGGGATGATTTGAAAAAGATGTGGGTATGTGATTTAAGAAGAGTGGGTTCGTTAAACTTAAAATTGTAAGGTGTGATTCTTGAAGAAAAGGACACATTTAGTTTCATATTTTATGTGACTTTTGAGTGGAGTATTGATAGATGGGTTCTTAGCAGCATTGGTAGGTGTATGGTTTTTTAGAAATATTGTGGTATTGAGAGAGAGAGAGAGAGAGAGAGAGAGAAATTCTGTTTAAAGAAGAGCAAGTAAAATAAAAAAAAAGTTATGTTCTCTTTAGATTTTGGACGGATTTTTCAATCAGTTCTAAAAATGATTTGTTAGTGAAAGGTGAATGATCTTCCCAGTTCTAACAAGGATGTTCGTCGGTGAAATATAAAATTTGCTGAGAGATTTCGTGGTAGCTGTTTCTGCGCCCGCTGCTGCTTTATTTTTCGCGCACACATTCAAAGGCACCTAGTGAGTGCCCAGTAAAGGATAATGCTATCCCATGATGCAAGTCAGGATAATTCTTTTCATGTTTTCTTTAATTTATCTTCTAAAGAATCAAAACATTGAATTCTTCTTTTCCCATTCTTAGCTTACTACCTGCCCTGCCCTCAATTACTCTTTTTGAAAAGTCTCGAGTAATATTGGCATACCGTTGCATTATTTTAATTAAAATTATCTTTCAAGATGAGCGGCACATGAAAGTTTACTCCTTATGTAAAATATGTGATACATAGGTCTTATTTTATCTGTAATTTCTGTTGCATAGTAAAAAAATCATACATGCTCATATCTCAACCACAAAGCGAAGCGCATCGGGCCTCGCAACGATTCCTCCAACCTTGAAGCTATTTGGACGCACAAATTTCACGCTACAACGCACACCAAAAGAATATGCGTCATCCTACAAACTTTCAACAAAAGTAAAATAAAGAAAACAAAAATTATTTATTAATACCCCAAAGAAATTTGATGTCCCTTGTATACGATCTTCTCCATCCTGCCTCCCGCAGTTCCTTTTATCAACATCAGAATTTATTGCAATTTACTACTGACAAAAACAGGGGAAAAATCGTTCTTTTTTTTTTTGATGGGCACGTTGGTTCCAGTAGATTTGGCTGTTGATTACTGTCCAACACGAACGGAATGTCATCGCCGATGACCTGACTTGCATTTGTTCCAATCTTTTGACTTGCACCCCTTGGGGTTTGGTTGGGTTCTGTGTTCTCACTTTATTAATGGAGGCAAAGCCAAAAAATGGGCGCAATCCGGTGAAAAAGGCGGGTTCTGTAACGATGGAGCATGTTTTATTGGCTTTAGGTGAGACTAAAGAAGACAGAGAGCAGAGAATTCGAAGTCTTTTCAATCTCTTCGATGTGAAAGACTTTGGTTATTTAGATTATTCTCAGATAGAGGCGGGGCTTTCTTCGTTGAATATACCGTCTGAGTACAAGTATGCAAAGGATTTGTTGAATGTTTGCGATGCTAACAAAGATGGTCGTGTTGACTATCAAGAGTTTCGCCGGTATATGGACGATAAGGAGCTCGAGCTTTATCGAATTTTTCAAGCCATTGATGTTGAGCACAATGGTGGCATTTTACCTGAAGAGCTTTATCACGCGCTTGTTAAGGCAGGTCGGTTTCGTATTTAACTTGAATATTGCTTGATGGGTTACCTGTATTTCTTAGATTTGTTAAAAAGATAGTGATGGACATTTAGCAAAAAGGGACATTGTTTCCATTTTTGTTATGTGTAGATTTAGGATCAAGCAAGCTTTCTTTTTACTTTTTGAAGATTGAATTTAGCTTATGTAGTTTAGTTTCCGGGCTTATTTGTTTTGTTGACTGACTTTTTCTTTTAGCGGGTTGTGTAATTTTCTTTGTTCTATAAGCCACACCAGTCTCTTTTGTAGGAATTGAAATTGACGATGAGGAGCTTGCTCGCTTTGTTGAGCGTGTGGATAAGGATAATAATGGTGTTATAACATTTGAAGAGTGGAGAGACTTTCTTCTGCTGTATCCTCATGAGGCAACTATTGAGAACATTTATCATTACTTAGAAAGGGTGTGTCTGGTGGATATTGGGGAACAGGCTGTTATACCGGAGGGCATCAGTAGGCACGTCCATGCTAGTCGATATTTGATTGCTGGAGGAGTTGCTGGAGCGACTTCTCGTACTGCGACTGCTCCTCTGGATCGTCTAAAGGTTCTCTTGCAAGTGCAAACAACAAGAACTCAGATCATGCCGGCGGTAAGGGAGATATGGAGGGAAGGAGGCATCCTAGCATTTTTTCGAGGCAATGGATTGAATGTAATAAAAGTTACACCGGAAAGTGCTATCAGATTTTACACTTATGAAATATTGAAAAAATTCATTGCAGAAGTTAAAGGGGATGAAGGGATAGATAATATTGGTGCCACAGGGCGTCTTTTTGCAGGTGGGTTGGCAGGAGCTGTGGCACAGACTGCAATTTACCCGATGGATCTAGTAAAAACCCGGTTACAAACTTATGCTTGCAAGGGTGGAAAAGTTCCAAATCTTGGAGCAATGTCAAGGGATATATGGGTTCAGGAGGGACCTCGTGCATTCTATAGAGGCCTTGTTCCTTCACTTCTTGGAATCATCCCTTATGCTGGGATTGATCTTGCTGCATATGAAACTGTCAAAGATATGTCTAAGAAGTACATTCTTCATGACAGTGGTAACATTATCTTTTCTTCAGTCTTATATCATTTCCTGTTTCAGAATTTCCTTCATTTTGAATGCCAATTTTTACCCCTTTGTAGATCCTGGTCCTCTTGTGCAACTAGGATGTGGGACAGTTTCTGGAGCTTTAGGAGCAACATGTGTGTATCCTTTGCAGGTTGTGAGAACAAGGTAAATTGTGGTTGTAGTGGTGATTCAAATACCAAGCAGCTTTCATTTATTCTTGTTCATTGTATTGGGACTAATTTCACATCTCGTCTCAGAATGCAAGCTCAGCGCAGGAACACAGACACCGCTTATAAGGGAATGTCTGATGTGTTTAAGAAAACCTTTCAATGCGAGGGATTAAGGGGATTCTACAAAGGTTTATTCCCTAATCTGCTCAAAGTTGTTCCATCTGCAAGTATTACTTACATGGTTTATGAATCCATGAAAAAGAGCCTGGCTCTGGAATGATCACTATGTTGCTGTATTTGTCAACTTTCACAATTGACCCAACTGACCATTCAGTCAACAGAACAGTGGGAATGTCTCATGATGCAGACTCTTGAGGAGAAGAATAAGGTTATCTGATTTAGTTATATTATCGTTTCAGTTACATTACTGGTGCAATGTCTATCATAAAATACCTTGAACAGGCAAACTGGCTTCTCCATCAGTTGGTGGTGGCATGAAGCTTCTTTGAAGTGCCTGTGTTAGCACATATTATTTATGTGATACCAAAGCATAAGGTACGTTGTTCACTTAAAAATTGATTTTGAAATTTTTTGCTGGCGGCAATTGTTATTAAAATCTCTGTCACTGCTTCCTTACCCCAAATACCTGTCAGGCATGATTAGGTTAATTCCATTCAACTTACTGTAAGAGGAACTACCCTATTCTTTTGTTTCCAAATCTTCAAACGAAAATCCCTTGTGTATCTGTCATATATTTTGACAGATGATGTTCTGCTTAGTCGTTTTTCCCAAGTATTATGTATTGTCTACTGTATCATTTACTAATTGACAGTGTAATTTCATAGTTGGATGGGGTTTCAAAATTTGAAACTGTGGTTCACTCTTCTAATCTCTGTTATTATATATTTTGCTCCCTTTGTCTGAGGAAATCATTGGCAGTGTATGTGTTGAAGGATGATTCTGTACCCTTATAACTGGAAAATTGATATGGTTGGGATTTGGAAATTTTGTGCTTTGGCTGTAGTTGATAATAGTATGCTACATCCTTTCTGATATTGGTGATGATACTATTTAAGAGTTATTAAGAGAAAAAGTACTTTCAGCAAAAATCTTTCACATTGTTATTGAAATTGTTTCTGTAGCCATCTGAAAACATTTTTGATAGTACTAGAAAATAGAAATGCTCCTTCAGTTTCTAAATTCCAACTATTAATATGTTTTTTCAACCCTTTTGGATACAATTTTTCTCAAAATGTAACCAGATGATTTCGATTTTTTATCCAAACCGAAGATATATTTTTTTCAATAATATTCTTAATATCTTTTTAACTTTACAAAAGAATGAATTGTATTGGAATCACGCATCATATTCATTTTAAATTTAATTAATTAGTACAATACATTAATTTAATTTAATTTAAGAAGCCAGATCATATAATAAAATCTATATAGAAGGAGATACGATTCATGTTAAAATATATTTTTATATTTTATTTAAGTATTAAAAATATTAATATATATCAGAATACAATGGTTATGGGTAGACCAGTCATCAAAGCCCAAATTAATACTATAACATAACCCAAACGGCCCATCATAATTATTAACCCAATGAAAGGTCAAGATCTAACAATTATTCATCCAACGGTCATGAACAATGCATATCCTCTTTATATATATAATCATCTTATAATGGTCAGGACTCTCCGTCTGCTGGGGTACTCTGCGCTAGGGTTTCTGGTTTGCCTGTAGCATTTGCAAACATGGTGAGTCCGTTTAACTCTTATACGCTAAAACCTTTTTACCTTTCGTTTTTAGGTCTTCGGGTTTTACTCACTGGATCGATCTTTTTATTATCAAAGAATATTAAATTTTGGTATGCTTATATATATGCTTGTACGACTTCAAGTTAGAATTTTTTTTTTTTTAAATTTTGATTCATATGTAAGTAGTTTTCGTAGGCTTATATTTGATAATCAAGTTCTTTATATTCTGGTTTAAGGAATTGATAGATCTTATATAAGCAGAAGGAGAGTTTCTTTTGGGGTTATATATTACCTAGTGCTCTAGTTGACAATGATGGATTTAGGATACATTATTTTGTTCCTTGTGGTCGATTATGTTTATGCTCTGTTTTTTTCGTAGGTTCTCCAAAACGATATTGATTTATTGAATCCACCAGCGGAGCTTGAGAAGAAGAAGCACAAGCTCAAACGTCTTGTTCAATCACCCAATTCCTTTTTCATGGTATAAAAGAATTATTGCTTTATTATCTTTAAGAAATTGCAGTAGGCTTATTTTTTCCAGTTCTCCAGAGAGTTGGGATTTTGAAGCTTAAATTCTTTTATTTAGAAGAGGATTCTATTGTCAATTGCCCTTTTATTTAAAATCTAAGGGAACATAGATGTATGAACAGTAAAAAATGGAATTAACCTGTTAGATTTGGTATTATGTGGACACCCTTGGATTAAAATTAAAGATCAATCGTGAGTTGCTTTTGCCTTTTCTGAAAGCAAATACATAGTTACTCAATTGTATTGCCAAAGCAATTAACTAATTTTTTTTCTTTCTAATTTTGGTAATGCATTGAACTGACTGGGCTTTTCTTTCCATGCTCTTGATGAAGGATGTGAAATGTCAAGGTTGCTTCAATATGTGAGTATTGTGAGTTTTGTTTAGCTAAAAAGTAGGAAGTATGAGGCACTATTTTCACATCTTTGTATGGATTTTGACCTTCACTATTTGATTTGTCTTAAATGCAGAACCACTGTTTTTAGCCACTCTCAAACGGTTGTGGTGTGTGGGAACTGTCAGACAGTTTTATGCCAACCCACTGGTGGTCGTGCCAGGCTCACTGAGGGATGCTCTTTCAGGAGAAAGGGTGATTGAGTGGTTTGCAATCATGGAAGAAATTTGTCATCATCTTTTTGTTCTGGTTATGATGTATTAATTTTGGTAGAACTTATTAAGATTGACAATGGTTTTAGTGTTATGTTTCAAATTTAAGTTACTTGGTGTAGTGGATCATTTTCGTATGTTTGAAAGATTATGTTTTTAAGCAAATCTTTTGCCATGCTGTCTTCTTGAATTTGCCTCCCTTGAATGAGGATGTTTACCTTCAGGGATTATTTTCTAATATGAAAAGAAAATTCTTGTGTGAAACCTTTTGAGCTAAGACCTTGTGTAGGGGACTGAGTTTAAGAATCTATGACTGGATCATGTTGTTAGAATTATCATTATCATTGTGAATTGGATCCACTGAAGTTTTGTCGTCTATTGATTCAGTTGTGATCCATGTGTAGGTCCTCTTGAGTGTTTGATGTTTGAATCTTTAGCTCTGATAATTCATTATGGTATTCTGGGTAAAGAAAAAGTTTGGTTAATGCCGATGTGTCTGGGTCGTAGGATTGTGTTTGGCCTTCCCGAATGAATGGTTAGATGATTATTTGCTCCCCGATGATTACTTGTTACAGCAATTTTGATCCTTTCTTCTTCTTCACCCCTTATAAATCTTTTGATTTCTAGCCGAATACTCTAATTTGAATCCCTTAAATATAACTCTTTTTTGTAAGACGTTGCTTATAATCAATACTGCAAGAAGATTGGGGATTTGAATGTGTCATTTGGTATTTATTTATTTAAATGTATTGAAAGAAAAAATAATGAAAATATTTGGAAATTTGAAATGCTTTCTTAGCTACTAAACGGTTGAGACGAGAGGGGGGACTATTGTAGCGGTTTGGGTTTGGACTTGCCTTGAGCTTCTCTGTCTGTGTTTTCGCCCAGGGCTCCTGAGCCTAAAATGTCTATTATTAAATTCCCACGAAAATAACTCTGTGATCCAATGTTTTTGGTAGTGTATACGGAATTGATAGTTTTATGTTGAACTCGGGACATCTTGTAAATATCTAATGAGTTGTAAAAGGGGCTATGCGCCTATGCCATCATTCTGTTTCTATGGGTACAAGATCCCGATGAAGGGTCTTGAAGATCCAAAGCGAAATCAAGAGACAACTTTGCTGCTTGACTTGAGAGTGGCCAGCATCTCACCCTCTTGGGAAATAATGCGAAAGCAAAGAAAAGAAAAGGATTCAAAAAAGGGAGCATCAAAAACCATACATTTAAAAATTATTTTTAAAAAAGAATAATTTTAGAGATATAAACTTTTGTGTATAAATTGAAGTGACATAATCATATTAGTTGTGTTATGGTATACATCATTTATTTTTTGTAATTGTATTGATTATGTGATGATTTTATTAATAAGTAATAATATATCATATCAATTTTGTACATAAGAGTTTGTATAAAATATTTGTATCCTAATTTAGGATCGAGGATGGAGGGTTTAGGGTAACATCACTTAAAAAATACTAAACCAGAAAAAGAAAAACGTAAATATATTTTTAGTGAGATGATATTCATAAGATGAAAGAAATTCGTGTTCGTCGGCTGAGTGTGTATTCCGTTTCCAAATGCCCGTTTTCCAGAATAGAAGTAAATATTGACCATTTGGAAACACACAGTCTTTTCTTGGAAGAATCGATCCATCCATCAGCACACTTTGTGTATATAGGTGTATATCCGATAAGCATAACAGGTGTAACAGATGCTCGCAATGAGGTCCTCATGATGAAAACTTAAGATTATCATTCACTTAAAGTGATTGAAATTTATTACAACTCCCTACCCTACCCTACCCTACCCTACCCTAGCTTTAAAACACCGTTAGTTAACGCTAATTCATTTTCGTTTTCATTCAATATTCAACCAAAGCTAACCATGCATCAATAGGAATGAAAAAAATTCTGACAGGCTCCATTCTATAAAATGATCGTAGGGATAACGACTCAAGTGTAACATTGGTATGAAAGATGGACGTGCTTTGGAATTCATGATTAACAAGTTGATCAAAATTCATTCACGTACACTTGCGAATTAATAACAAAGAGAGGCCATAACATGCAGCCATACATACATACATATATATATATATATACAACCAGCTTAGCTTACCATAGCTTAATTCAATTCTTCTTCTTCTTCTTCTTCTCTGCCGATCCAGCTTTCTTAAAACGTAATTTATGGAGTTTCTTCGTACACAACTGCAGAAAAAATAACAGTGTATCCATGAAAATTGCGTCCAAAAATTTATGACCTTTTCTCTTGACACATCAAAGAAGTTATATTAATTTCCCAAGTCGTTCGGAATAATGGCGACGAAGAAATTAGTGTGTGTATTTTCCCAACTAACTGAAAGCTCTCTCACATGGATGATGTTACTGATGAGAAAATGGCTTCATGGAGTTGTCAACGCAGCGTTTAGTTGGGGGCGCCGAAATCCATCAGAAACTGCTAATTCAAAATTTTTGTTATAATCCAAAGAATCCGTTTGAACATTTACAAAACCCTAAAAAGTTATGAATTCTGTCTGTCCGACTGACTGAATCAAGATCTCAAGTCGAATTCATATAAATGGATTTTGATTTGTTGTTGGTTTGGTTAGTCTAGGTATGAACAAAGGTGTCGGCATGGTATCACCTCATTTTCACATTTATTATATGGAGGGATGAACCTCACCGTGTCCATATATTGTCCACTATGAATTTTACTTATTTTTATTTAATTTATTGTATGGTCATTATATTAATTTTATTTCCAAAATAATTCGATCGATTGTTGTGTCTTATATATGTAATGAGGATGAATATGAACACAACGAAATTAGATGACTAATGCTCGAGATAGAGATTACAATCCATTTATATATATAATCAATTATGCAGGCTAGCTTACTTAGGATTCGGGCAATACTAAACTTTAAATTTAGTGTTTATATTTAATAATTAATTAAAATTTTATATAGGAACAAGATATATCATAGGGATTATTTACTTTTTGCCTTACATGATATAAATTTTCAGTGTGAAATAATAATAATATGTGAATTTAACAAAAAATTTGTATTATGAAATATTTATTTTATTTAATTTTTTACTTCAAAAATAGATTAGAAATCTGATAATTGTAAATAAAAACCTTATTTTAAATTGAAAAAAGATAATTAAAAAGTTGATTTTTAAGCATATGGAAATATCCTTGAAAAGAAAGAGCATATGGAATTGAAGAAGAAGAAGAATACCATACATCATAGATTGTAGGCTCTAGGCTGGAAAGTGAGAACCCTAATGGTGTATTAAATTTCAAGGAAGCTTCACTTATGACTCTTTCTGTCTCTCTCTCTCTCTTCAACTCCTTTATCTACTTTTCGTCTTACATTATTGATTCACCTTTAATTATAAGATAACATATATATATAATCTATAAAAGAAAATAATAAAATATGTTTAAATTATTATTATTAAAAAAAACTATGAATCTTTTAATTTCAACTTGATTTTAATATAAATTTAACTTTTTATCTTTTATTTATGTTAATCTAAATGAATATGAAAGTTTTACCAATACATTCACTATATATATATATATATATGGGGATGGAATTTTTGTTCTAATAATTCGATTGCTTTACCTTTAAGTAATTAAGATAATCTAATGATCTATCCAAACGAAAGATTATTTTTGTTATATACTTTAAAAAAGAAAACGAATCTTTTAATTTAACCATTCTTTTTTAAAATTAAAGATAACTTTAATGGTAGATTAAATTTCAAAGAAACATTAATTAATAATGAATTTATTTATAATTTAATCTCTCATTGTGGTTAATTAATTATATTGTTGTTCTATATTTAGTTAAATAAGATAATATAATTTATAATGCATTTAATTTCTAACACACCCTTGAGAAAATCTTTAATTGATGAATGAAATGGTTGTAGTCTTGGTGGTCTGTCACAAACATATAAAAACAGAAGACAAATTTGGCTACATCGATATCATGATGGAGAAACTGTTTTGTGTTCATATAGTATCATAATTAGCAGAGAAATTTTTTTTTTCATATGATGACCTGAATGATTTTCTTCTAGGATTCATAAAATATTTTAATTTATATAATCAAATTAAATTTATATGATATTCTAGATTCACATGAAACAAAAAGAATTGATTTTAATTTTTTTTTTAAATTTCACATTTCCAAAACTCACCTTATATCATATAATTTTTGAACTCGAATAGAGGTTAAGTCATAAAACTGCTCTCAAATATATTATAAAATTAAC
>JAVXUL010000001.1:4951534-4963353 GCA_035590515.1 Trichilia minutiflora | reverse complement strand
TATATATATATATAAAATAAATATTTTTAAATGTTTAAATAATAATGTCAAAAAACTATAATATAAGACAAACGATAAACTTTTTGTCTGATAAGAGTACAAAAGCAGGAAAATTGAAAATGGTCACAGACTTTTTTAAAAAGTGTGCAGGCCTTAATGATTTCTTAATCAACAAAATTATTTTTTTTAATTACTTCTTACTCAATAACATCATTTTTTTTAAAAATTAATGTTCTTGTTATATTTAACAAATTTTTTTTATCAATTAATCTTAATAATGTCAATCAAAAAATTTATTAATGCACAATTTCTTGGAAGGCATCAATTAAGAGTATTAAAATAAAAAAAAAGAAGAGACAATCATAGAGAACCATCCGCTAAGATTCACACATTAAGTTGACTTTAATTTGTTAAATGTGATTAAACCCTACTTTTTATTTTAATTTAATAATTAGTTCCAACGTCCTTTTCCTCCTACAATAAAAAAAAATAAATCTAAAACATCTAATTATAAAATAAAATAAAATAATTAAATTAAATTAAAT
This sequence comes from Trichilia minutiflora, assembly GCA_035590515.1. Taxonomy (NCBI): domain Eukaryota; kingdom Viridiplantae; phylum Streptophyta; class Magnoliopsida; order Sapindales; family Meliaceae; genus Trichilia; species Trichilia minutiflora. The sequence goes on along the minus strand of JAVXUL010000001.1, from coordinate 4,962,808 downwards.
TTTCCTAATAACTCGACGCCTTTGAAGTCAACATTCGTTGTTGTTTTATAAATGGGATGCCGTTATTTACCGGCCCCGCGCAAAACTCTCTTTTCCTCTATTTTTTGGCTCCCACTATCTTCTTTTTCGTCCTGTTCTCTTCTTTCCTTTTTACTCCATAGATTCTTCATTCTCGCACAAAAATTGGTTCAATACCTTTCAGTTTCGGGGAAAGAAAGACAAAACAGAAGCTCTTAAACCATTCATTTATCATGGTTTCTGATTTTGAACAGAGATTAAGAGTTTCTTCATAGCAACAGATTTTTTGCACTTTCCTTTACTCCAGAAATTCAAATTATAATTCAGTAATTTCCTCCTTTTTTTTTCTTCTAATTTAAAGAATCGGTGGAGTGTTACTTTAATTTTATGATTATTTATTATTAATAATTAGATGTTTCTGGTTTCATGTTTGATTTTCTCTGCTGCAGTATATCATGTCTTTGGAAGCTAGAACAGGGCGTCACCGCCAACGTTATGACGAGGATAATCTTCGTCTTGTTTCTGGGTAATATTAGCTTCTCCTTTTCATAGCCAGTCGGAGATGCTTCTCTGTTTATTGTAAATAATAATAATAATAATAATAATAATAATTAATCATGGTGTTTCCTGAAACTGTTTCTCAGAACGAAAATCCTGAACATACTTTTTAAAAACATTGGATCCACTATTGATAAATTTGAACCAATCAGCTTGTAACGAGGCATTCTGAACATCACAGCTTATTTATCTTGTATTTAGTGTGGCATTTCCTATGCATCATAATTCAAACCAGTTGGCTTTACCATTGAAATTGACTTCATTTTCATGATTAATTTTATGATTTTTATGCAACCCATTTTGTCCCTTGTGTAAAAATTTCTGAAACAAAATCTTTTGAAAATCTACTGCATCTATTATTTTAGCCTTTGCTTCAGAGATTGGGGCCAGGCTTAGATGGAGTCTACCCTTCGATGTTGTCGTTATCTGTTGTTTTTAAAAATGATGACCGCATGCTCCGACCATTAATTTAATATAGATTATGACTCCATTTGGTTTGGTAGATGTGACGGTGTTTAAGCCAGAATTACTGTAAATAAAAGCTTAACATGTTAAACCTTTTTAATATTCGATAGAATTATGTCAATTCGAAACGAAGTCTATGTTAATTCATGGGCACCATACACTTGATATGATAAAACTCTGGTCTTCAATTTCCATTATAAAGTTTTAGAAATGTTTGAAATAATAACGATGAGAAATTTTTATGGTCATTTTTAGTCTGACATAAGCTTTAAAGTAGTAGATATTGAGTTTTGCATTTTGTTAAAATTTGGACTAGCAACTTGTCATCTTTTAATCATTCCCTGCTAACACCACTTGTCGAAATCTTTGAAAGCCCATTTCTTCCAATTTTTCTGTATTTGGTAATTGATGCTTGCTTGATGGATCTAATATGGCTGCTTATCGATATTGTTCATACGACAGATGCATTCCCTACAGGCTAACAAAAATTGCTGATGATCAAAACGATGAAATAGAGAACAAGATAGAAGTTGCCATGGTTTCTTCACCTAATCGTAATGATCTAGTGTTCCCAAAGGTACAAAATATTACTCTTCCTAGTTCTTTATAAGAATTGAAATTCTGAGAATTTGCTGCTGTTGTAGCATGTGAATTGTGAAACTGATTGTTCAATAAGTATTCACCATTGGTCTCCAAATTTAAGGGTGGATGGGAGGATGATGAAACTCTCCTTGAAGCTGCTAGTCGCGAAGCCTTAGAGGAAGCAGGAGTCAAAGGAATACTAAATGTATGTATATTCTTTCTTCCTCAAGCCTGATACTTCATTTAAGATTTAAGCGTTAGAGGAGTTTTTAATTATTATGATTTTCCTTTGGCATAATTATGATAACATGTTATCTGATAATTTCAATCCTCATCAATTTTAGGACTTAATAGTCAAAATTTTATCCTTGTTCAGGAAAATCCCTTGGGAGTTTGGGAGTTTCGAAGTAAGAGCAGACAGGATCTTCACAGCCTGGAAGGCGGCTGCAGAGGATACATGTTTGCTTTACAAGTAACTGAAGAGCTTGAAATCTGGCCGGAGCAGGAAAACCGCTATAGGAAATGGGTCAGTGCACAGAAATCAGAAACTTCGTATTCTTTGGGCATTCTATTGTTCAAAACTAACTGGAATTTTTGGTTTCCTCTGCAGTTAAACATCAAAGATGCCTTTCAATTGTGCCGGTATGAATGGATGCGAGAGGCGCTGAAGAAGTTTCTGAGAGTAATGTCAGAAGAGCCAAAAATGGCTGAGATGGAGGACGAGGTTGCAGAAACACAAACACTTTCAACGCCACCAGTATCCGATGTAATAGCAGATTGTCAAATTATGACTCCCAATTGTTGTGTAGCAACTACTGGTAGCCCACACCATAGCATTAGTTCTTTAAGCTCATTTCATTGGCAAATTTCACCACTCAAGAGGTTGCCATTGTCATGATCTATTCATATCATTGTCAGTAGTCATTCTGTGTCCTGTTTTACAGTAGGTTGGTGGTGTAATTCATAGTGTCCAATAATACTTTCCAATTTTAGTGAAAAACAATTTGTGGTGAAATAGTGTATTTACTTTTTATGTACTTTAGCTTTCAAATATTTCAATACTCTCTATCATCAATTCTCAATTCATTGACTGCAATATGTATTCCAATACAATATTTGTCACTAGAAAGCTAATTAACCTGCTATTCATGATCGAGTTTAATGTTAGAACCTCCTCAATACACTGCATCGATTGTTTCTAGAAATGGGTTCAAGTGAATGCAAAAAATAACATGCAATATGAAATTCTGGAGAAAATGTTTCCTTGTGATGTGGAAAGAGGACAGAAACAACCTTAGGTTGGCTTACAAAGTATATAGACTGGTAGAGATTAGAAAATTTCATCCAACGTACTGTTTGCAGAAGAAAAGAAAGGAGACACAAGGACCAAATTGCGGAAAAAGAAGATTCAAACACACCACCACAATAAAGACCACTTTCAATGTTTGAAATGGGAGATTAAGACAGTTTCAATTATGTCAAAAGGAATAATTAAACAGTTTCATAACAATTATAAACACAGAAAAAAAAATTAGAGGAATATTCCTGAGTAAAATCTAGTATCGTTTAATGATAGAAAGATTATTGAGGTATATATGCAAATCATCAAAGTTCTTCATAAAATTATAAATGATGTCTATGGACGATCAACTTATGAACCCTCCTAATTATCTAAGGAGGAATAGTAAGTAGTTCTCTTTAATTCCTACATTTCCAAATCCAAATAAGCAAGTTGACAAGAAGAAGAATCCAAAGGAAAGGAGCACTCCATGAGATAATGTGGAAAAAATAGATAAAAAGGAATCATGCTGCCCACTTTGATTGCACATGGGAGAAACAACTGAACATAGATTCATGTTCTTAAGTTTGGTGTCTCAAAAATATTTCTATCCATAATCAATTTAATTTCTCTATTTTGTCTTCATCATCCTCAAACAATTCTTTTTTTTTTTTAATTTATATATAAGGATTTATGAATTATTGATTAAGAGAAATAACTCCCATGTGTTATGTCAAATCATGTGATAAATTAAATTATATTTAAACATTATAATATGTGTAAAATTTTGGAACTATATGGCATAATCATTATATTAAGACACGCGAGTACGTGTAGAAGATCTATATTATAATATACATTAAGTAGGTCACGTATAAAAATATAATTAAACTACAGCTATGCATATGCAATTGCAATTGCTGACTCTCTTTCGAGCCATTGACTAGGATGAATTTAGACAACCTAATTATATAATTAACAGTCATCGAAACAAGATAAAAGTATGAATAATCACATATATTAATCTTTAACTAATTAATAGGAACTAATACTAAAAAAAAAAAAATCAAGATCTTATCAATCTGGCTCCCTCCTAATCCAAACCCCGATGAAACTTTCACTTATCCGTTTTACCAGCTTGTGCTTGCATTTCCATGAAAAGAGAAAAGTAAGTAGTATGGTAGATATACAAATCTAGTAGGTTTGTTGACCTAATTTTGTTTCTTTGAATGGTATTCTAAGTGTTAGCTTAGACAACACCATTCCTCTGAGTGAAAAACATGAAACATATAATTGCCCCATTTTAGAATTTTTTTGGTTTCTTCTATATATGAAAATATATAAAATATATTATAAATAACATGATATTAATTAAGATATCATTTATTTGTAAACGAATGTGAAAAAAGATACATAAATAGTTTGGTGAAAATATTTTTTTAATATTATATTTTTGTTGAAAATTAGTGAGTAAAACTCCATCAAGCCTTAAATATGATTAGTGAGAAGTTAAATCTATGAATGAATTGATTGATTATTATAGTGTAAGCTAAGTAAATAATGGAGCATGCATCTAGTGAGACATTTGGTCAAAGAGATACTTTCAGTTTTGCATTTTGGTCTCGATAAACAAGATTGTGCTTAGTAATTGGTTTCTTCAAAAAAAGGCAAAGCCTACGTGTTTGCTCTCACATGCTGCCCAACGTCGACATGGTCTTTCCCTTAATTTCGATTCCTTCTATATATTAATCCCCAATCATAATTAAAAATTGATGCAAAATTTTAATAACCAAAAAGCGGTAATATAATATAATTCACAAAATAGGGAGCTTAGGGTTTCGAAAAAGAGAGAAGGCTGTGGAACTTATCATGCATTGATTTAATTTTATGGTTCAAATTGGGTGCACATGGCTGAGGCAGGCAATTATATTTCTTCAACACCCACTTTAGTAAGAAAAAAAAACTCATAAAAATAGGATTAAATAACCCTCTTTATTAATAAAATGATTGACTAAACCAACCCTTCTATGAAAATCAACAGAATATTATAATTTTGGGTTTTGTTTTTTCATGATCGCATTTGCCAAATCACAAGAAAATGAGTCCAAAATTATATGGTCATTTAATTAACATTACTTTTATCCACCACTTCATCTTTCAACTTAGGAGGATTAATAAATCCAATGGATGAAAAAGACCACAGAGATACTCTGACATGAGAAGGGGGAATGTATATACAGGCTCTTCAAGATTAAAAAAGTTAATTATCTTAATTAATTAAGGTAAAAGGTATCTAATTTTCATCATATTGATCCTTTGATATGGGATATATAATCTTTGGGTTGATGCTATTCAACCGATATACCTCATGATTCGTGAATCTTGTTTCAGCAGTATTCATAAAAATGATTGGTAAAAGATTCATGACTAGATTTAGTTTTTGGTCAAAGTATGAACAATGTTAACGATACTATTGTTCTTAAGAATATATTTAATTATAGTATTGTTCTTAAGGTTAGATTATATATGTTCTATAAACTTGTATTTAGATATAAATAAAACTTTTAATGACCCAATTCATTATTTATATCAAACTTAAAAGGATACATCATGGAACGATCATGGTTTCATTTTTTTCCCCTCTTCTTATTTTGTTGTAATTATGTTGATATGATATGGTACCCGAAATATATTATCGAAGAAAAGAGATGAAGGCGTCCACCCATTTGCAGTGATCATTTGGAAAGTGCATGCAATTGATGCTTTTTACAGTATCATTTTGAGTTTCAGGAAACTTAGATACATTAATTAGTGTTAATTTGATTTCTTAATTAGATTGTGTGTGGTATCCATGATTAGCTCATCCTTATTCATGTAACTCTACGATTATTTGGAAAGTTCACATGTAAGAATTTTGGACTATATACCCATATCTGCTAATTAATTAACCAGCAATATAGAAAGTAGTTGTTAATTGGAATTAATTTATAAAACAATTTAAAAAAGAAAAAAAAAGTTTGATTGGAGAATAATCATGAACCAAAGTATCCAAGAGAACATGGTCATCATAGTTATTAAGACTTCTAATCATGTGAACCCAGTTCTTATTTTTAATTTTCTTTCTGTTTCATGGACTTTTTCTCATCATTTGAAAGTTCAAAAATCATCATTTCTATGAGATTTAGACCATGAGAAAGGTATTGATTCATGGATTTTTTTGGCTTTCAATGTTAATTGTTGACATAACTGCACTCATTAACCGAAAATTGATTTCCAATAGAAGAATGCCAAGGCCAAAGTGTTGGCATTGCCATTTATCAAAGAAAATCTTGTAATTGACATATGAGTTAAATTATCTTAACAAATGATATGATAAGTGTAATGGAATTGATTAATATATATCATCTCCTTCACCAATCATATCAAAACAAAAATATAAGTATGATTTAGAGAGAGATTTAGACTGAATACATGCACACTATATTTAATTAATAACCATAAACTAAAATCCAAAATAAGTTCATGAGTAGAATTGAATGATGCTGTCACGACAAAATATTATCTGAATCCTTTTTTTTTTTTAAAATTCTTTTAATAAAATAATTCAGTAAACCATTTTTTAAAGTCAAGAACATGGAAAGATTTAAACTTGGATCGAAGCCTTCACATGAATCATTAGAAAAATATCCCACGAATTAAAAATTAAAATTATTTAAAAAAAAGCATCAAATGATCGCTCAAAGACAAAATGGTAAAAAGGTATGACAAACTAAAGCCGGATATTACTATATATACATAAATATGTAACGACTCACATTCACATTCACATTCACATGCAAGCAACACAGACTAATTAACCATATATCAGCAAACACAAGTAATTCAAAGAGAAAGAGAAGAAGAATTCTAAGTAAATTTCTCTCAAAAACTAAATTCTATTCCTCTAATTTATTCTTCAGAAATGAATTCATCTTCCTCAAAGAGCAGCAAGAAGCAAACACAAGCCCAGGAAGCGTCAACTACAGGAGGAAGTAGTAACAACAGGTTCTTGGGAGTAAGAAGAAGGCCGTGGGGAAGATATGCAGCAGAAATAAGAGACCCTTCAACGAAAGAAAGGCACTGGCTTGGAACTTTTGATACGGCCGAGGAAGCTGCCTTGGCCTACGACAGAGCTGCTCGTTCCATGCGCGGTCCTCGCGCTCGAACCAACTTTGTTTACTCTGATATGCCTGCAGGTTCTTCTGTCACTTCCATTATCTCCCCTGATGAACAGCAATCTCTGCAGCATCATAACTTCTCTTCTTCCTTCCATGTCCCTCCTTCTCAATCAGAACCAAACCTTCAACCCATTTTCGATGAAGATCATTCCAGCAATATTAACGGTTACTTTTCTGCTGGCTCTGATGCAGAATTGCATAACAATAACTGCTATCAGCCATCTTCCAATATGGACACCAATAGATTGTCTTCTTACCCTTATTCCTCTGACCTTCCTCCATTACCCTGTGATATCTCAGATTTTTCTGGTTATTATAACTCGAATGGGATGAATTCGAACTATGATCATATGGGTCAGGGAGTTTGGAACGAGTCATCATCAAATTTGCTTGGATTTTCAGAACAGGGCAACTTGACAAACGGGTTTGATGCAATGGGAAATGGTTCGTACGTTGGTATTGATTCGAACGATTATGTGCACAGCCCACTTTTCAGTAGCATGCCACCGGCTTCAGACACAATCCCGGATAGTTTTCATTTGAGTTCTTCTTCTTATTTCTTTTGAATATTAATTGTTTATGAAAATATATTTATATCTATCTATCTATATGTATAATATTGTCTGTAACTGTTCTGTGTCTGTATTTGTGGTTTAAGGTTTCATGGTTTCTCTGTGGTGAGACTTGAGAATGTGTTTCTAAGTTTGGGATCGATTGACTTAATTAATTACGGTGTTTGTTGATTAAGTCATGTTCTGAATTCCTGCGTGTATTTATAGTGATAGCACTTGTATCCATGTTCTATTATTTAAATTAATGGAAGAATTTTTGTTTTTTCCTGCTCGATTTTTATCAGGGAAAATTAGTACCGGGCTTTGTAAGTCTACCTTGTATAATTACAAATACCTTCATTTATAAAAAGTAAGTAACCAGCCTGTCCATATCAAGATTTTTACCTTCATTTCTAAATAGAGAATAAAATTTTATAATTTTTCCCTTGTTTATTAATTATATAAAGTTAAGAATTTGAAATTTTCAGACCCTATAAATAATGAAATGTATAATGTTTGTTGAATTGTTTCTGTACATGTATCTAACATAACCTCTCATCCCTTATAAGATCATTATAATGATAACGGACAGGATGATTTTAAAATACTATGCCTTTGTTGTAAGGGAAGAGTCAAACTCTTTGTATTTTTTAAAGACAAAATGAACAATTTTATGAAAATTAATGCTTGTGTTCGAATAACATACCATTACCAAAGTATTCTAAATTGTGTACTGATGCGAAATGCACCATGGAAAATGTTAAAAAATGCGTGGTTCCCTAGTCAATTCAATTGGCAATGGATGAATTTTGGATTTGGAATTAGTCCATGAGCACATTATTATCGGCGAGCTATGACAAAGAATTAATGTTCTTCGCCACTATCAAAGCCATCCGAAACACACGAAATATTACCCTAGGCAATAACAATTTGACCTTTTTTAATTTTTTATTTTTTTACAGCATGTAAAATTTAAAAAATAATATTACTTCTCGCGAGTAACTGTTTTTTTTTCCTTTTTTAATAGTATTTTAAATTTTAAATTGTGTATATATTAGAGCAATATTTTTAAATGACTTCAATTAAAGGATATTTTAATCAGAGGGGAAAAAAAATATTTCTAAGAGGTAAATGTTGTTGGAACAGTTAAAAATAATTTTGAATTACTAAAAAGTATTTTAGTTATTTAATAAATTATTTAAAATAATTTTTGATAAAATCAGACATTTTACAGCAACTTTTGATAAACAAAAAATGAAGTAATTTTTTTTTATATTTTTATCATAAATATATTTTTAAATATACAACTATATAAATAATAAAATGCTAAATTAATCTTAAATAATTTAATAAATTTTATCTCTAATAAAAATAATATTATTAAAATTTTAAATAAAAATAAAAATAATATAATTAAATGGTACATATTATTGTGTTCTGTTTGATATAAGAATTAAGATATAATTAAGTTGAATTATATATATAAATTATTATTAAAATTTTGATTATTCTATAGTTAAATAAATTTTATTTATAATTTAATACAATACTTTTTTATAAAAATAATTTTTATTTTTATTATTTTTATTTTATTATAATATTATAATTTATTAAACACATATTAATTATGTTTTAGATTTTATAAACTTTAAAAATAAATTTTATTAAATATTCAACTAATTCCTTCTACAGCTAACTTTTAAACACAGTTTTTAAAAAAACAACAATAATTTTTCGCTCGTCCGTGATCCTGAGCTCATTTATAAATGAGTTAGAGGCATGGCAGGGGCGTGTGAGTTACACCCAGGGTATGGATTATGAGAAGCTTTGGCGATTGATGTCCGTTGAGAGTCTAGAGGCGAGATACTCATCCTTGATGCCTGCTCGTTGCTATAAATGAATGGACAGATTTAGATTTTCTACTAGAATTATGTTAATTGTCATTTAGTCAAAAGTCTTATACTGTTTTTAGTTATTTTTGAGAGTGCTTTTCCGCGCTCGTTTCTCTCCCTATGGTGTCGGAATCTGAAACTTCACCTCCTGGAAACCCTTCTTATGTCTTGGGATTGTTACCTTGTATTTCAATTTTTGTTATTTACTTGTCATATAAATTTCAATTTGAATGGTTTTTTCGTTTGTTTTTAGTGTTTCATCTCAGTTTTACGTTTCTAATGTGTGGTTTTGTGTTTGTTGATTGTTGCTGAGTACTTAATTTCAACGTCTTAATTCCTTACTCGTTATTAAACTACTCCAAAGCTTCATTTCATTATTTTATTTGTGTTTTCTGCTTAATTTTTGTTTATTTCACTGTTTCAAGTGAATCAAACTGTTTTTTTTCCAATTCGAGCTTGTATTTTCATTGATGGATGCTGATTTGAGGAGTTAGTAATTGGAGTTGTATTGCATTAATCAGCTGCATCAGTTGCTACTAATTGAATTACTGGAATTTATTAATTATCACGAATTTTTTACTATTCGATTTCATTTTTTTTGTATCTGAATTGATCGTGGGTCCTTTTCTGTTACTCACGTTCTTATTTGTTAATTTGGTTTCTGGAACTTACTTTGTCAATATGCAACTTGGTTAAAATCTGTTGGGTAGTAATTGCGTGTATTCATGTCTCAGAACATTGAATTTTACGTTTTCTGGGCGAACTGGTAAAGATGGCTGACTTTCTCTTGGAGGAATCCTTCTCTCCATCACAGGTAAGTTTGGATGTGGATGTAAATTGTGTTCACTATGTTTTGCAGTTGCATATTTACTGAATTGTTGGATTTAGTAGTGCAACTCAACACATGAATCTTTTGTGTTGAAGTTTTTTCTTGATTGTTTATAAATTATCTGAGTTCCTTAAATGTCAGATACTGATTAAATCTTGTATGATGGCAATTCTGTTGTACTTGCTGAGCATTTCTGGGTTTCATCAGGTACTGAAGCTATGTTTGCTGACCTTGGTCATTTCACTGCCTTGTCAATTAGGGTGAGTTGGGTCTTATTTTCTCAATCAACACAAATCTGTTATAAATGTTTATATGTTTTGGAAAATTGCATGATGTTTTACCTTTGCATCTCGGATTCACGTTTGTTGTATACCCTTGTTTGGTTGTGCAATACATGGGTCAGGCTGCTTTCTTGTCGAAAAACCTTCATCGCATTCCAAACAGTTTTTATGACTCTATACCTGGTCAGTTCATATTGAGGAAACATAATATTGCTTCTATAGTCTGCTCTCAAGTTTCTGTAGGTTTAATTTAACCTTCTGTCTTGCTGCAGAACCTGTATTTTGGCCTGTCTTTGTCATTGCCACTCTTGCGGCTATTGTTGGGAGCCAGTCTATTATCACTGGTACTTTCTCTATCATCAAACAGTGCCATTCTCTTGGTTGCTTTCCTCTTGTCAAGGTTGTACACGCCTCAAGATATATATATGGGCAGATATACATCTCAGAAATAAACTGGATCCTGATGATCCTTACTCTTGCTATAACTATTGGGTTTCACGACACAACTTTAATTGGAAATGCTTATGGTAAGTCTTTATTCATTGTCACACTCTCTATACGTTGGTATTAGTGTGCTGTCTAAGATTTTTAGGGTGAACTTC
>JAVXUL010000001.1:4929847-4951434 GCA_035590515.1 Trichilia minutiflora | reverse complement strand
TTTTTTTTAAAAATTTTTAATTTAAATATTTTTTTAAATTAAAAAATTAATAAAATCAGAATCAGATTAAAACTGAATCGAAATCGGAATCAAAACTGAAACCGTACGATGAATCGGCCCGATCCGATCTGATCCTATCTATTACTATTCTACTCTCAATTTCGGTCTGATTTCATGAAATTGGAACTATCAAACTGATCCGGTCTAAACTATTTAAGCTTTCGATTCCGGTTTCAATTTCATGAAATCATCAAACTGATACAGACCGACGAGTCGGGCCCGTTAAACATCCCTAATTAGAGCAATATTTTAATTGGAGGGAAAGAAATTATTTCCAAGACGTAATCCTGAACTCGTTTGAAAACGAGTTAGAGGCGCCACAGGAGCGCGTCACATACACATGAGATATGAATTATAAGAACTAAGAAGTTTGGGAGATAGATGTCCGTGGAGAGATTAAACACGACACGAGTTGCCTATCCTGTATTTGCTGCCTGCTCGTTGCTATAAATGGAATGGACGGATTAACACTTTCTGCTAGAATTACAGACTTAATTGCCATTTAGTTAAAAGTCTTCGACTGTTTTTAGTTGTTTTTTTCTTGAGAGAGCTTTTCCGCGCTCGTTTCTCTCCCTATGGAGTCGGAATCTGGAACTTCACCTCCTGGAAACCCATCTAAGGTTAGGGTTTTGGGATTGGTACCTTTTATTTCAATTTTCGTTATTTCCTTATCATGTAAATTTTAATTTGAGTTGTTGTTTCGTTTGTTTACTGTTTCATTTCAATTCCACCTTTCTAATGCTGTGTTTTTGTGTTTGTTGATTGGTGCCAAATATGTAATTCAAGGTCTTAATTCGTTACTCGTTATTAAACTACTCCAAAGCTTCATTTTCATTATTTTATTTGTATTTTCTGCTTAGTTTTTGTTCATTTCTCCGTTTCAAATGAATCAAACTTTAAAATTTTTTTTTTTCAATTTCAAGCTTGTATTTTCATTGATGAATTCTGATTTGAGGATTTCGTAATTGGAGTTTATTGCTTTAATCAGCTGCATCAGTTGCTACTAATTGAATTACTGGAATTTATTAATAACAATGAATTTTTTACTGTTTGATTTCCTTTTTTTGTTCTGAAATTGATCGTGGGTCTTCTGTTACTCACCTTCTTGTTTGTCAGTTTGATTTCTGGAATTAATTTTGTCAATATGAAAATTGATTCAAATCTGTTGGATAGTAAGTGTGTGTATTCATGTCTCAAAATCTTGAATTTTAAGTTCTTGGTGAAGGCCGAAGTTTATACTTTTGTTTGTAGATACAATTGTAGGTGAATAATGAATACTAACAAGGCAAATGGTTTGTGTCATCTTTATTCTTAGAATGATAAGGGCAATAAGCTTTATCTCTGGATCCAAGTGCAACTTGCGTAATAAGTCAACCATTCGAGCATACTGTGTGCGGCATGCTGTTTTTTGCTTCTTTTTTCTACCTTTGAAGTGATTGTAAGGTTTATACTTTATACTCTGTACCATCAAGTGGAATATATAAAAAAACTTAGTTTGGCATTTGTAGGGCATAGACTTATTTGAGAGCACTGTAGGTCATGCTGTTTATATCTCCAGTGATATATGACTCTTTGTAATTGACAAATACTATGGGAAACTTAGCTAATCTTTGATTCTATTTCTCCTCGTGTCCATTGAGCTATACAGAAGCAGAGACTAACTTATTTGTACATGTTAAAGATGATGATTGATGCTACCAGTTATCAACTCACCATTACAAATTGCGAGACAACAAGCTCATTGCTAAAGATTCTGAGTTTGTGATGAAATAAACAAAAAATGTAGTTTTGGTACCATTCATATATCAAAGTCTCGGTGTTTTCTGAGATCCATGTTAGTCATTATATTTGACTTCTTGATCTGTTTCAGAGATTTCAAGTATCCCAAATTTTGAAATTTGTTTAGGTGCTCTTAGAACTGTTTCTAAATTTGTTTTCTACTTTAAAAATCCCAGAAAAAATAAAGGAATATTTGGTATGTATTGAAAATGCATCTTCTAAAAAGCGCGAATTTCATTCTCTAGAAACTAAAAGCAACTTTACTTTTTTTATGTGTATTTGAAAAAACAAGATGATGAAAAATTATTTGTTGTAGTCCTTGTTTTCTGTTGTAACTTATGAGGTGTATCCTCAATTAATGATGTTAGGAGCAGTGAAAAGCTAAATTTTGGCTTTTGTGGATTATTTATTTTGGCGTAATATAACACAATTTGAGTATCCTGCTATTTTGTTATTGTTGTTGTTCCTCCTCTCCCCGTCCCTCCTGTGCACACACACACACACACACACACACATGTGCACACACGGAGACTGTATTTGATAATGTCCTTATTAGTTGAAGCCTATCTGGGTTTGTGGCTTTGCAGCTTTCATGGGTGAATCTCTCCAGAAATCTATTATTAGCGTACCAAAGTCTTGGTGTAGTGTATGGAGATCTGAGCACATCACCTCTCTATGTTTATTCCAGTGCATTCACAGGGAGGCTGCAAGATAACGAGAATGAGGAAGCAATATTTGGTGCATTTTCCTTGATTTTCTGGACTTTAACACTAATACCCTTGCTCAAGTACGTTGTCCTTGTACTGAGCGCGGATGATAACGGTGAAGGTGTGGTGAGACTTATGACTTTCATATTCGTATACTTTATTCTCTAAGCTTCAGAGCTTATACATTTCCAATTCATGTCAGGTGGCACATTTGCTCTTTACTCACTGCTGTGTAGGCATGCAAAGTTTAGCTTACTTCCCAATCAACAAGCAGCTGATGAGGAGCTGTCAACCTACAAATATGGCCACTCAACTCAGTCTACCAGCTCTTCTCCTCTTAAGAGATTGTTGGAGAGGCATAAAAAGTTAAGAACAGTCCTACTTCTTGTGGTACTTTTTGGCGCTTGTATGGTCATAGGTGATGGTGTGCTCACTCCAGCAATATCAGGTAATTTCCTAGTATGGGTGCTAAAGTCAGTTAGCCCAAGTTCATAGATATGGAATTCATATGCCCATTTTAATTATTGATTGATTTCATGTACAGTGTATTGGATACCAATTTTTATGATAACTGAAGAGAGACTAAGCAAACTATTTGGTCTCATTTTTCATTATTGCATTTCGTTCTGTATGTGGAACTTGCTATCAACTAGGGAAGGGCATTCTTATTGTACAACTTAATATATACAATACAGTTAACTCATTAGTTAAAATTTCAGAGTGTTCTGCTAGCTTAGCCAATCCTGGGTTGGGTATAAATAAATTGGATCGTCCAGTAACATTATACTTTATTATAGGATGCATATGACCTGTGATGTTTATTATGGACCAATTACTAGTTAACTGCCAGCTGCAGTGGTGGTGGAATCTATGGGCTATGGGCTTGCAGTTTTTTGTCATTCTTACTTGTCACGGTTCAAAATGGATTGGCTTTGGTTTTATTCATTCTTCCAACTTGTTGAAATTTATCATTCCAAAATCCAAATCATATAAGCAAGCATGTTATGCTAGTAAAATTTTCTTGATATTAATGAAATTGCTTTACTGTGCTGTAATTCTGATAATTTATTCGTAACCTCCTGATTCTTCTTTTTAGGTTCATGGCTAGGTGGTATTTATATGATTAAATATTTCTTTTCACCTGCAGTTCTAGCATCGGTGTCAGGCCTACAAGTTACAGAAGACAAATTAACTGATGGTAATCCAGTTTTCTCTTTCTTTTACTTCTATTAAGTTTTCTGTTCTTTGCTCTGATGCATGTTGACACTTTGATGTTTCACGAGGACATCATACTTGGTTGCTTTTGACAAAGTATGCTACCTATTTTTGTAGATGAACTGCTTTTGCTAGCTTGTGTCATATTGGTGGGCCTGTTTGCCTTGCAACATTTTGGCACTCACAAAGTGGCTTTCATGTTTGCGCCGATTGTATTTATCTGGTTGATTTCAATTTTTGCCGTTGGCTTGTACAACATTATGCATTGGAATCCAAGGATAGTGATTGCAATGTCTCCACATTATATTTTCAAGTTCTTTAGGGAGACTGGTAAGCATGGTTGGCTATCTCTTGGAGGGATCCTTCTCTGCATAACAGGTAGGTTTGGATCTGCTTATAAACTCTGTTTACTATGTTTTTGCAATCACATATTACCTAAATTGTTGGATTAATAGTGCAACTCATCTTATGAATCTCGTGTTGAAGTTTTCTCTTGGTTGGTTATAAATTGTTTGAGTTCCTTAAATGTCAGATGCTACTAAATCTTGTATGGTGCCATTTCTATTGTACTTGCTGAGCATTTCTGGGTTTCATCAGGTACTGAAGCTATGTTCGCTGACCTTGGTCATTTCACTGCCTTGTCAATCAGGGTGCGTTGGGTCTCATTTTTTCAGTCAACACGAATCTGTTATAGATGTTTGTATGATTTGGAAAAGTGAATATGTTTTACCTTTGCAGCTCGGATTCACATTTGTCGTATACCCTTGTTTGGTTGTGCAATACATGGGTCAGGCAGCTTTCTTGTCAAAAAACTTTCAACGCATTCCAAACAGTTTTTATGACTCTATTCCTGGTCAGTTCATTTTGAGAAGAAGTGATATTTTTCCTATAATCAGTTCTCAAGTTTGAGTTGGTTTAATTTAGCCTCCTATCTTTTTGCTGCAGAACCTGTATTTTGGCCTGTCTTTGTCATTGCCACTCTTGCAGCCATTGTTGGGAGCCAGTCTATTATCACCGCTACTTTCTCTATTGTCAAACAGTGTCATTCCCTTGGTTGCTTTCCGCGAGTCAAGGTTGTCCACACCTCAAGACATATATATGGCCAGATATACATCCCGGAAATAAACTGGATCCTGATGATCCTTACTCTTGCTATAACTATTGGGTTTCAAGACACAACTTTAATTGGAAATGCTTATGGTAAGTCTTTATTCATTGTCACACTCCCTATGTGTTGGTACTAGTATGTGTACTAGTAAACTGTTTAATTTCAGTGTGAACTCCGCTTAGCCTGTCCTGTGCCTGCTCATGACTGTATCCATTCAGAGGGGACTTCATCAATATAACTTCAGTTTTTATGGATATGTTACTTGCATGTTATTCTGATTTTACTTTATATTTTTGGTTACTCAGGACTTGCTTGCATGACAGTTATGTTCATCACAACGTTCCTTATGACACTTGTCATAATCTTCGTTTGGCAGAAAAATATCTTTCTGGCTGCGATATTCCTTGTATTCTTCTTGTCCATTGAAGGTGTTTACTTGTCATCAGCACTTATTAAAGTACCTCAGGGAGGATGGGTTCCTCTTGTGCTCTCATTTATCTTTATGCTTGTTATGTACATCTGGCACTACGGGACTCGCAAGAAGTACAACTTTGATCTGCACAACAAAGTTTCATTAAAATGGTTACTTGGTTTGGGACCCAGTCTTGGTATTGTCCGTGTGCCTGGGATTGGCCTTATATACTCTGAATTGGCAACAGGAGTCCCTGCTATCTTCTCTCACTTCGTAACAAACCTTCCAGCATTTCACAACGTGCTAGTCTTTATTTGTGTTAAATCAGTTCCAGTCCCTTATGTTTCACCTGAAGAACGCTTCCTTATTGGCCGTGTTTGCCCGAGGCCATATCATATGTATAGATGCATTGTGAGGTATGGTTACAAAGATATTCAGTGTGATGATGGTGACTTTGAGAACCGGCTGATCCAAAGCATAGCAGAGTTCATCCAGATGGAAGCAGTAGAACCACAGATTTGTGGTTCTGAGTCTTCTTCATTGGATGGAAGGATGGCCGTTATAAGCACAAGAAATTTACAATCAAGCACAAGCTTGATAATATCTGTGGACAAGGATGTTAGTTTGAGCAGCTCAATCCAGAGCAGCAAATCTTTAGCTGTCCAGAATTTGAGATCTGTTTTTGATGAGGAGAATTCAATTAGGCAGCGGCAGGTGAGGTTTCAGTTACCTCCAAATCCCGGAATGGATGATGGAGTTAGGGAAGAGCTAATGTATTTTATCCAGGCCAACGAATCTGGAGTTGCTTACATAATGGGACACTCATATGTGAAGGCTAGAAGAACGTCGTCGTCGTTTTTGAAAAGGTCTGTGATTGACATCCTGTATTCATTTCTTCGGAAGAATTGCAGAGGCCCTGCTGTGGCACTAAACATACCTCACATTAGCCTCATTGAAATCGGTATGATATACTATGTCTAGTTGAGAAAATGAAAAGATGGTGGCCATAATTTTGAGAGGGTGGATACCGATGCATTGTTAGTGTTTCATTCCATTGGAAATGAAGTGGGAGGAAATGTTGAAGGCATATATGTTAAATAGATTCTTCTGTTGCAGGTAGTTCATGAAGAATTTCTCCCAAAAAAAAAAAAAGGTAGTTCATGAAGAAGCTTCTTTTTCTCCTGTTCTTTTCATCTCTGTTGTACATATAACTTTGTCATTACCATTAAATGAGTTTTTTTCAGTCTTTTCCTGTCAATGTTGTACTGCCATGGCGTTTTAGGCAAATTCATTCTGCTGGTATGTGGGAAGTGCGGTGCTAATTGAGAATTTCTCCATTCATTTTCAATAAAATAGAAAATAGAAAATAGGAACGAGAATTTTGTCTTAGTAATCATTATCCCCTTAGCCGAGAATTCCGGTTCTTCTTGAAGTATTTTTTTGGTTGGTTTATCAAATCTGAAGAATTTTTGCTATGGATTTGTTGTTTATGCATGCGTGGTAATTGATGAGAGGTGTGGGTTAATTAAAAATATGATTCATTGATCGCGTCGTTTCTGTTGATGGAATGCCATTAATTTTAGATGTGGGTATATAAGTTATAAAATTATTTTTGGTGTACTATAAATTTTGGTTTATTTACATGCAAGAGGGAAGAAAAGTATTCATTTATTTTATTTAAAAATTTTGATTCATTTATTTTTAAATATTCAAATTATGACGTTTAGCACTCAAAAATAAGATTAAAATATAAGATTAACGTTAGATACAATTTTTGTGTTTTTTTTATATATAGGGAATCCTAATCTATCGAACTTCAGATTTTTTTTTATATATATAAGAAATCCTAATCTATCAAACTTAAGATACACGCAAAGCAGTCGTCTCGTGAAAGTTTTTTTTTTTTTTTTTATACATAGGAAATCTTAATCTATTGAATTTCAAATTTTTTTTTTATATATACATAGGAAATCCTAATTTATCGAACCTCATACACACACGAAGCAGCCGTCACGTGAAAAGGGTTATTCATGGTTACAATAGACTCTTATAAAGAATACACTTCCAATGGATCAAACTCAGAACAGACACAAAACAACAACCGTTTCTTACGAGATAGAACCACCCGACTACACACCTTGAGTACACAGTTATTTAATATATTTAAAGATAATCTCGTATTATGATATAAAAATTAATTAAAATTCATTAATTATCACAAACTCTTATAAAAAATACATCTCCTTCTGAATTCAAACACGAAATAAGTATAAAAGCAATCATTTAATATGTTTTTATCTATCAAATCATCTTTAAATATTAAAAAAAAAATCATCCATGATTATTTACACAAATATAAAGACAGCTTGGGAGTGCTCTTTTTTATCAGGAATTTTTTTATGGTAAAAATAAATAAATAAAATTTCAAAATATATTTATAACAAAGAAAATAAAAGAAAATAAAAAGACACTTTTGTTTATTTTAATTAAACATATATATTTATATATAGCAAAACAAATCCCAAACATACTCTTAAGATTATTTACTTAGCTTAGGTGGGTGGCAAAACAAAAAAACTGCAAATAGAAGAACGAAGTAGCTTTTAATCATTAGACTACCTAGATGGCAGAAGTAGCTTCATCTATCCAACGACCATTACCTTCCTCCTTCAACTGTCACAAGCTTGATCTTCAAAAAATGAAAGCACTTACTAGAAATAATCGAAGTCAACCAATAAGCACTTATTCGCTTACCAACTCAGGGCCCTTTTCTTAACATCACTTCCATACACATAACCGTATATATATAGGATATATGACAGACTAATTATATATGAAACAATAAAAGATAAAATAATATATATATATAGATAGAGAGAGAGAGAGAGAGAGAAACATAAATCAATAGATCAGATGAAGAAGCCGATTTCCAGATATGGGATTTGGTTGTTGCTATTGTTGTTTTCCATGATGAATGTTGAGCTATCAACGTCTCAAGGCAGTAATTCTTGCCTGAACCGTCTTGCTCCTTGCCTGAGGTATCTTAACGGAAGCCGAGACATTCCGGATAGTTGCTGTGATCCTCTGAAATCTTTGATCAAGTCCAATCCAGAATGTTTGTGTAGTATGATAAGCAACAAAGAGAGTAGAGGAGCTGAGCAAGCTGGCATCAACGTGACGGAAGCCCAGCAGTTGCCAGGAAAATGTGGCCAACATGTCAACCCATTCGAATGCTTAACAGGTAAAATTATTAGAGGAATATGATATATCATATTCTTCTCTTCTGTTTGGTGATATTGAATTTGATTTTGATTGTACAGATTCTCCAAATTCCAAAAACTCAGTTGATCAAGACTCTTCCGCTGCTGGTTCTGCCTTATGGTTTGATCAATACTTGCAGAGATTGATGGTGACTTTGCTGTTATCCATGACTATAATTAACATGACAACCCATGCATATGTTTGTAAACATTATGAGGGGTAGTTTGGTCATCAAATTCTTATAAATCTACTTTTGTTATTTTCATTTATATTGGATGTTATTTTGCTGAAAGAAATTGTATCTCTTTGGGTCAAATAAAGGTTGATTAAAATGTTTGGCACGTGGAACATATGTGCAAGAAGAATTAATTATTGGAAATTACTATATATTATAATTGGTTGCGTATTGTTTGTTCACAAAAAGTTTTTGAGTAATATGGTCATAACCATGTAAAAAATGCTACAATTTAATAGCATCTTATACCCAACATCCCACAGTTTTTGTTATTATCATTATTATTTTTTGAGTAATTTTATTTTTTTATTCGATAATATAATTTTTTAAAAAAAAAATCATAAATTTCAACATTATAAAAAAATTAAAATAAAAAATATTAAATTTCTATATAAATTAAACATCAATTAAATAAGTCAAACTGTTTCATAATTTTAGCATTAAAATTTAATAAATGGGGTTCTTTATATTTTAAGCATGATAATCTAATAAATTACTGCTACACTCAATAAGTATAATAATTTTTCAAATTCATAATAATCAATTTTAATTTGGCTATTTATTAAATTTTAGGATAATAAATGGGGTTATTTATTCATCTATGAACCAAATCAATCGATCATATTTATTTAATTTGGTTTGATTACTTCTTTTTATATTGATTATCAACCACAAATATTTAGGTATTAAAGTAAATGGGATTGGGAACCCAATCAATGAACCTAATGCTACAAATTCATTATTTGAATATAATTAAATAATTTAAACTGAATGATTTATGTTTTCTTTAAACAAAAAATGGATAATTTATAAAAATAAAATGATAAATTTTCATGAGTTTTTTTGTTTTATTTTAATTTTATTTTTTAACTACAAATTCGAAGGCTTACACTACATAATTTGCGAAAATATTGTGCGTATTCTGAAACATTAGGGGAAAGATTAGTGGTATGCCATCTTTAACGATGAAATGAAAGGGGTTCAAACTTCGAGCCCAAGAAAAATCTTACATCATTTTCTGTCACTAACGACAAACATATCTTCCACACGCTTTATCCACGAACTCCGCTAGCACATACGCACCAGAATTGTCTAAAACCCCTCCAAAAACCCCCGTTGATTATTTATCCACTCCTTCCCCTCACTCTCAGCTACACCACCACCAACTTTTCAGGCTGCAAATGTTCCAATTATTCAAAATCTTAATACCCTTTTGAATTTTAACTTGTTCATTGTCATTAATGGCTTCTTTCTTGTCAAACCCACTTGCCTTAAAACTCAGCACGGCTTCTCCTAAGCTTAGGAGCTGGAATCTACTCCTCACTGTCCAAAAAAGAAACAAAAAGAAACATTCTTACCAATTCAAAGCTGTGTACGCGCCTGGCCTTTCAATCTCCTTGCCCACTAATAAGAAACATTCCCTCAGAAAAGAAAAGTACGAAACGGAGCCAGATGATATTTCCAACCTCAACGAGAGAATTCGAAGGGACTACGGGAAGAGAGAGGCTACAAGACCTGTTATGGACTCAGAAGAGGCTGACAAGTATATTCGGTTGGTGAAAGAACAGCAACAGAAAGGACTGCAGAAATTGAAAGGTAAAAATGCTGGTAGTGGTGATGGTGATGGGGCTGGTGGGTTTAACTATAAGGTTGACCCGTACAGTTTAATGTGGGGGGATTACGTTGTACATAAGAAAGTTGGTATTGGGAGATTTGTTGGGATTAAGTTTGATGTGCCTAAAAATTCAAAGGAGCCTATTGAGTATGTGTTCATTGAATATGCTGATGGAATGGCTAAACTTCCTGTTAAGCAGGCATCTCGTTCACTTTATAGATATAATCTGTAAGGTTTCCTTGTTCTTTTCTGCACCTCTTTTTCTTCTTTTTTTTTAGTATTGTTATACTATCATTTTTAGTTGTACTGCTCATGGGAAATGCTAGCATTTGTTGTATAAGACTCCTATATTAAGATTGGTTCATATGATGGTCTTAAAGCCTGATTGTTTGGGATCTTAGTCAGTGTTGCTAGATGTTTATCGTACCTACCATTTTGTATTGATGATTATCTTCTTCTTGGTGGTTGATCGGAGCCACAATTGTGTTTTCTAATTGAAATTCAGCTAGTTGAATGCTTAAATTTGTGCTTCTCTCATATGTATGATTTTGTTTATATAGAAAATAGATAATTTATATAAAAGTTGTTCAGTGGACCACCAGAAATTGCTTCATTTTGGCATATTTACTGGGGACAAGCTTAACTTCATTCAGAGTGAGAAAACAGATAAGAGTAATGAAAAGGGCAGTTAGAATGAACTATTGTGAAATCATTGAAAATAGCAAACCTCATGCTTTGCTCCCACGTATATGTATTGAGGTAATCCTTTGCCTTTGGTTCAATTTTGTTTTTGTTGTTATGGTCCAGGCCAAATGAGACAAAAAGGCCTCGAACACTGAGCAAATTGAGTGATACTAGTGTGTGGGAGAGGAGAAAGACGAAAGGAAAGGTTGCTATTCAAAAAATGGTTGTGGACTTAATGGAGCTGTACTTACACAGGCTCAAACAGAAAAGGCCACCCTATTCTAAGAATCTGCCCATGGCTGAATTTGCTGCCCAATTTCCTTATGAGCCCACACCGGATCAAAAACAAGTATGATCCCAAAGTACCTTTATTCTATTAATGTGCTTAAATTTGTTATTAATATCAAATTGGTTTTCCTTGTCGTGCTTGTATGTTTATGTTTATTTTCTTTGGCTTTTATTTTATCACTCAAAGAATGTATTAGGTAATGATTAGTAAGATTACCATTTTAATTGTTCTGTAAGGGGCTTATCCTCATTTTCTTGTTATGGTTAGACTAAACGGTGTGGCCTTAGCATTAAGGATTTAACAATTTCCAAATCTTGTTCTACAGTGGTCATCCAAAGTCTTGGGACACACATTTTCATAGAGTGGTAACTAGGCTTTTATGATCTTAAAAGAATGCGGGACATTTTTTATTCTTTTCCTCATTACAGGCTTTTATTGATGTTGAGAGGGATTTGACTGAGAGGCGAACTCCAATGGACCGATTAATTTGTGGAGATGTCGGATTTGGTAAAACTGAAGTTGCACTACGTGCCATCTTCTGTGTAGTCTCTGCAGGGAAGCAAGCTATGGTTCTAGCACCAACTATTGTTTTAGCCAAACAACATTTTGATGTTGTTTCAGAGCGTTTTTTGAAGTATCCTAATATCAAGGTTGGACTTCTGAGTCGGTTTCAGGTATGCAAATATATCCATTGGACTATCCTCCTTTTTTTTTTCTCTCTAAATTAAACAGACTGTTAGTCCTGTATTATACAGTCCAATTGGACACCTATATTGGTCCAATGCATGTCAAGAGTTCCTCTGTTGATCCTGTAAATCTAACATCCTTGCCACAATTACAGACTAAAGCAGAGAAAGAGGAGTATTTAGACATGATAAAACATGGTCATCTGAACATTATAGTGGGAACTCATTCACTTCTTGGAAGTCGTGTTGTATATAACAATCTAGGCCTTCTTGTGGTCGATGAGGAACAGGTTTGTCTGCAAGTTCTATTGATGTTATCTGATAAGAGTTATTGCCTTCTTGACCTGCATTTACTTTTTTACTTCTCTGATTTTGTCTTTTTAACTTTGTCTTATTGCTCCATTTCTCCGATCTCTCCTTGATATTCTTAAATTGTACGTACTGAAATAGCTTGTAATTGTCATGTCTGATCCTGTGCAAAGTTTCCTTGGTTTGCAGAGGTTTGGTGTCAAACAGAAGGAGAAGATTGCTTCATTTAAAACTTCAGTTGATGTCCTTACTCTATCTGCAACACCTATACCACGAACTCTTTATTTAGCATTGACTGGATTTCGTGATGCTAGGTAACATTTGTGGTGACAGTAAATTAGGATATTTGAAATAAACCGTTTGTCTTCCACGTCTCTTCCTTGCTCTTCAATTCAGTTCACCATCTTGGATTAGGTGTGAGTGAAATAGAATACAGTAGCTAATGTCTAGTTGTAGGTTTGAGAGAGGAATGAGTGACTATATTCACTAGAAAAGGTAGATTGACATATTTTAGTTATTATGTTTGCTTTAGAAACCGTTTTGAGAAGCTTGTGCGGACAAACTGCATGATATTGTTTGATTAGTCATCTGTCACCAAAGAAATGAGCTCTTTGTGAGAATTTAGGGACCTCAGTGTGTGGAAAAGCATTTGGATTAGCAACTTCCTGGACTTTTGTTCTTATATTGTTGTAATTTCTTTTCAGCTTAATTTCAACTCCACCACCAGAAAGAGTTCCTATAAAGACACATCTTTCTGCCTTCAGTAAAGAGAAGGTGATATTGGCTATTAAGTATGAGCTGGACCGAGATGGCCAAGTTTTCTACGTCATGCCTCGCATAAAAGGTGAACCCTATGCTAAGGATAGCCAATATAAGGTTTCTCATATAAATTGTTTGATGAATGTTTTAATTATCATATCATTATTTGATTTGCAAAATTCGTTCTTGATCTTGTTCCTATATTCTTATAAATGATTAAACTTATTTTTCTATCACGGTAATGGGAAAATATTAAGCAGAATTTTTCATTATCTTGTCTCTATTTTTCTGTCAATGAGTATGCTTATTGTCTTGTCTAAATTGTAGAATCAGAAGAGGATTGTCTTGTGAACTAGATATTATGATAAAGTGAACAAAAGAAAGTCGCCTACTACCAAATATAGAACTCTTTTCATTTGACTGCAATTAGGATTTTGGGTGTTTTTCTCCTCGAAGGATTTCTTTGTGCTTGCCTTATGTTTGTCTGTTTTGATACAAGTATCATTACCATTCTTGTGTAACAGGACTTGAAGAAGCGATAGATTTTCTTCAACAGGCATTTCCAGATGTTGATATAGCTCCTGCACATGGGCAGGTATTTCCCCTTTTGATATTAGACATCAGCAGTGTGCTATCATTATAGTATCTCCAATTTGGCTCAAGGATACAAAATTTGCATTCTTAAAATTATTTGCATGCCACTAGAAATTGATTGGAATAGATATAAAACGTCTGTTATTTACGTCAGAATCTCCAATTTACATGACAGTCATGCCTTGTTAAGAAGTTGACATACCCAAATGGTTTACAATGACTGATGTGACACATTTTATCTGTGATATGCTTCTTCATGCAGCAATACTCAAAACAGCTTGAGGAAACCATGGAGAAATTTGTACAGGGTGCTATCAAGATTCTTATATGCACAAATATAGTAGAAAGTGGGCTTGACATTCAAAATGCAAACACCATTATTGTTCAGGATGTCCAACAATTTGGCCTAGCACAGTTGTATCAGGTCCTTCTCTTTGCATTTCACTCCTAGCTTAAGTTTATTCCTTCATACATTGCATTCTGGAGGAGCAACACTAGAGATCTTTGTCTTGGAAATAATCATGGAAGAGAGGAATTAGCTTTCTGCTTCTAATATAGAATTTTGAATGAAAATTAGATTGCTCTATTTTGTTTGCTGATTAACACAAGAATATATAGCTCCCCACTAATATACCAAAAAGACAACTAATCTCCCTGATTAAAGGGAAATAAATATACCCAAAAAATTATTCCCTAAAATCCCTCTTTGACCGCCGAGCAATAATATGACAGCCTATCTACATGCCTTATATAGTACATATTAATTACAATTATTTTAGGAATCTTCCTATACTCCCCTTCAAGCTGGCGTGAAGATGTCACTCATGGCAAACTTGCTGGTGAAATTTCCAAACTGTGCCTTGGAAAGACTGTTGGTGAAAATATCTGCAATTTGGCTACTGGTTGGTATGTAGGACATGCATGTTACACTACTGTCCAACTTCTCCTTGATGAAGTGTTTGTCCACTTCTACATATTTTGTTCTGTCATTAAAACTGGATTGTGAGCAATTCAGCATCCAACTTCTTCTTCATTTCAACAAGATCATCCCCTGTCATGATTATATCATCCACATATGCAATCAAGATTTCTAATTTACCTTTAGTTCCGTGTTTGAAGAACAATGTATGATCAACTTGGCTCTGTGAGAGGTCATGTCTCTTGAAAATGTTTCCAAAGCACTCAAACTAGGCTCTTGGGGACTGTTTTAAACCATATAGGGATTTCTTTGCCCTTTCCAAGACATTCTTCAAATCCGGGCAGTAAATCCATCTAAACTTCTTCTTGCAATTCTCTATTTAAGAAAGTATTTTTAACATCCAACTTATAGAGTAGCCAGTTAGAATTAACTGCAAGAGAAAGGAGTATTCTGTTAGAATTTATTTTAGCATCAAGAGCAAAGGTCTCTTAGTAGTCTATACCGTGAGTTTTGAGTGAATCATTTTGCTATAAGTCTTGCTTTGTATCTTTCTACATTACCATCGGCTTTTCATTTTCCAGTAAACACCCACTGACAATCAACTGTCTTCGTATTAGTTGGCAGGTCAATCATACTCTAAATGTCATTTTTTTACTGAGAGCGTTAATCTCTTTCATTAATGCCAACTTCCAATTCTGATCACCTAATGCTTCCTGAATAGTTCTTGAAACAAACAGAAATTCTGATCACCTAACCTTCACCAATTGAATGTAGTGGGTTCCTTTCCAATGATTCAACCATGTACCTTGTCGAATTCAATGTTCAAACCAACAAGATATTTGAACACATGATTGACATCTACCATCTTCTTGTAATAATTACAATCTTCTGATGATTTCCATTTGTAATCGTTTAACAAGTCAAGATCTTGCCAGATTCTCTTAAGAGAATTAAAATATTTTGTAATAGAATCATCACCTTGGCGAATTTTTCCAAGTTGTAACATTAACTCGTGCACCTGGGATTTGATTCCTGAGGTTGGAATACATCTGTGACACATTATCCCAGAGGCTTTTAGTGGTGGAGTAGCACATGTAATTGACACCAATCTTCTCGGCCATGGAATTAACCAACAAGGTCATCACTATTGAATTTTTAGCATCCTGAATGGCATAGGCTAGGTTCTTTACGTCAGGCTTCTTTCTCACTCGTATAATGTAGCTGTTCTTACCCTTCCCCTGATGTACGTTCAAACTAACTGTGACAACTGGAGAAAATTGTTGTCGTTAAGTCAGATAGTTGTTATTTGAAAAGTGTGATTTTCAAATGGGGATGATTTAGTATTTAGGCTGAGATGAAGACAAAGATTATAGAGATTGAGTGGATTCAGACATGATTTCATACATTGTGGAAGGAAGGAGCAAATTCAAACCCTAGAATTCTTTCTCTGCTCTGATACCATAAAAACACAGAATAGGATTTTGAATGAAAATTAGATTGCTCTGTTTTGTATGCTAAGTTACACAAGCATATATAGTTTCCTGCTAATGTACAAAAAAGATAAATAATCGCTCAAATTAAAGAGAAATAAATACCTAAACAATTATTCCCTAAAATCCCTTTTTGACACCCGGGCTACAATATGACAGCCTTTCTACATGCTATATGTAGTGCATATTAATTACAATTGTTTTAGGAATCTTCCAACATAAAGTGCTCATATGAAATAATTATATCTATTGTTAACTTTCTGTGTTTAACTGAAGGCTGTTTTTCTGTATTTATCTGCTGTTACATTGATTTATTTTAGAGACTATTACTCTTATTTGTTGTACCTGTTTAAGAATTGATGATCGGCTAATTGCATGTGGTATAACTGTTTTTTCCTTGATGCTGCCACTTCCTCTTCCATCTCCCACTCTCTTAGTTTACATGTATATTTCTATACCTACTTAGTTGAAGTTTGTGCGAGACCTAAAGCTCCTTTTTCTTTATCTCATCTCATTGATTTTTTTTGGGTAACATGTGTTTAGATTGTTCATGTACGCACTTAATGCACTGCAGTAATAATAACATAAAATTAAATGGTTTTGGATGCTCTTCGTCTTCTTTTGACGTTGTTCCTATGATATATTGACGTTGATAGTTGCGTGGAAGGGTGGGGCGGGCAGATAAGGAAGCTCATGCTTACTTATTTTATCCTGATAAGTCACTGCTTTCTGACCAGGCACTGGTACATATTTCAATGTCAACCTTTAGCTGTACTAGTTAATATATATATTTGATTCTCAAATCCATTAAAAGATGATATGTAAATGTAACATTCATTATCATTTTTTTTTTCTCTAGGAAAGGCTTGAAGCTCTTGAAGAATGCCGTGAGCTTGGCCAAGGTTTCCAACTTGCAGAGAGAGACATGGGCATAAGAGGATTTGGAACCATCTTTGGTGAGCAACAGACAGGGGATGTTGGAAATGTTGGCATGGATCTGTTCTTTGAAATGCTTTTTGAGAGCTTGTCCAAGGTATGTTCTGGTTCATGATCCACTTTCTCATCCTTTTCTGAAGAAGATGCATCTGTGTGATTATTTGCAGAATTTTACCTCCACTTGGATGTCCTTTTGTGTTCTTTTCTCTGTTGTGCTTTGCTCATCTACATGATGAAAAAATATGATATAAATACATTTTCTTACTTCCTTTTATATCTCAACAGTCAACACTAAAATGGCTGATGGAACTGCTAGTCACCCAGAAACTCATATGTACATCTATATTTACAGATCACTTTGTTGGTTGTGTATTTGCTGTTACTATTTTCATTTTTTGTGCTTCTGCATTTTGATTTTCACTGGTTATACTCCTCTTTTTTTATGGTTTCCAGGTTGAAGAATACCGTGTAATGTCAGTTCCTTACCAGTCTGTGCAGGTAATATTCTATTCTCTGTACTATTTTCCAATAGAAGATGAACTATTTGAATAATCTGATGCTAGTTATCTGTTCATTACATCTACTAAGAATCTTTTTTGTGGAACAAAATGAAAGGCTACAAGTTTTTCTTTGTTACTCTCATTTAGATACTGTAAATTTGACTTGAAACTTCTGGGTTTCTTTGAAATACTCTTTTTATTTTTCCTTTACTCTTGAAAATATTAAGCTTATAACTTTGAAATGGAATAATTTTGGAAATTTGCAAAATACAGCTAGAGGCCTCTTTGTCTTAATGGATCTTCTAATGTTATGAAGGATGAGTTAATTTGTTCCAACCACTTTTCCTACCCAAGTAAATGAAGAAGTTTCACTTTGTTACTTTAATAAGTTACTAAGGTATGATAGGCTTGTTTGAAGAAGAAATCTCCATTGCACTGAGTTGATGATGTCATATGTATCAGAGTTAGGTGAATGTGTGCAGTTGAGGTTTTAAAAGGGATTAGCAAATGCATGCCTACCAATACAATCTGTTGGGATATTGTCAGAATGTTCGGAGTAGCATAGATGTAGATGTGTCAACAGTGAATTGCATCCATGGATGTTTTCTTCGTGGGTTTTGGTCTTAATCTATGAGCGTATTCCAATTGATAAACTTATTTTTGTAAATTAAATCAAGATAAGGTTAAAAAACATGTCCAAATTTCACAAAACATTCATTGTAAGTGCATGACTGCAAATTAGTTTACTTCCGTTTTGTTTATTATAATTCCAGATTGATATAAATATAAACACTCGTCTGCCTTCGGAGTACATTAACCATTTGGAGAACCCCATGGAAATTGTTAATGAAGCTGAGAAAGCAGCTGAGACAGATATCTGGAGCTTGATGCAGTTTACAGAGAGTCTGCGCCGCCAATATGGAAAAGAGCCATACTCCATGGAAATTCTACTAAAGAAGCTTTATGCAAGGAGAATGGCAGCAGATCTCGGAATCTCTAAAATCTATGCTTCAGGAAAGATGGTTGGCATGAAAACAAACATGAATAAGAAGGTTTTCAAGCTGATGACAGATTCCATGATGTCTGATGTCCACCGAAACTCTCTGGTCTTCGAGGGAGATCAAATAAAGGTAAGTTGTAATCTTGCTTACGGTGATTCAGCTATATTATGTGTGGTCTTTATTTTGTCCGCTTAGCTGCTGTTCTTCCGCAAACTAATGCCACGAGTAAGAAGATAGTAATTATGCTGCACTTCATTGTATTGCACAGGAAGTTTCAGGAAAGAGAATTTCAGTACTCTGTATTTCAAGTGTGTAACTGCATGAACTATGCATTCCACTTAGCTAAACACAGTACAACTATTAGTTTTGACTTATTTTAGTTTCTGGAAACAAAATGAACAGAGGATTAGAACTGGTAATTTTGGTTTCTCTCTTTTCGTTCCACTTTCTGGCAACTAATGGAAGAGCCACTGCATACCCTACTGATGTGATTCTACCTCTGCTGCTGATTTCTGTCTGTAGTTATTGTTCCCAATTATGCCCATTTTTATTCAGTTGAAGAAAGTCCACCCTTCATGTTTTGTGTTCATTTTGCTATTAAATTGTTTCATGGAATTCGCTTCTTGAAAACATTTTGGAGTTGGTCTTCAACTTTCCACTTATACAAGGGTCATATTAGTGATACATCCTTTGCACGAGATTATTTTTTATTCTAAAATTGAAGTGATATTTGAATGTTTTCTCTGGAATCTTGAACATTGCTTTAACATTATATTCTAATGCTTTATGTTTGTTTTTCTTTTTTCCATTTTCCCTTACTAGGCGGAACTTCTCCTAGAGCTACCAAGAGAACATTTGCTCAATTGGATCTTTGAATGTTTGGCTGAGCTTCATGCTTCACTTCCGGCCCTCATTAAATATTAGTTGTCTTTAGAGGATAGTTACATCAGTTCTAACTTCCATCTAATTTTCTACACTTCGTTGCCACCCGCATCAAAATTGCCTAGATGTGCTGTGCAAGTTCATTCCAAGGGAAACCGGCGGCGATTTGTCTTTGGCACCGAATGCTATAGGGTTGTTATCCCTCTGATATTCAAAAGCAGCGATATCATTCCATACATCACACAGATGCCCAAAATCAAACAAAAATGACTCAGCCATTACTAATATAATTCTTCTGCAGTAGCAGGATCTGCTTGATTGTACTGACCAACGTTTCAAGGTAAGGTAAACTACAAACAAACACTTCCACCTGTCCAAGCAATGATTGTTTCTAACTGACGCTCCCTTTACAGGATATGTATAGATGCAGTGATGATTGCCCATTAGTTTTCCTTTATGCTTCAAAGAGTAGAGCTATAATCTGAGAAGACTTCCAGTTGGCTTTAAAAGGTCTGATACCACATGCTTAGCATCTCTACCCGATCCCCTTCGGATTTTTGGAAGCAGCATTAGAGTGCTCATCTTCCTTACAAAGCTCTGCTGTTTTTATTTGTGTAACCTGGTTGGAAATTATCTTAGTTTTGAGAGAAACATGGCTGATGCAGGAGCCCTTCTACATACTCCGTAACACCCGGGTATATATAGCAGACTGAATCAATCAGAATTCTTGTATGAAGTTTGATTGATTAGAAAAATTGATTAAATTCTTGTATGAATTCTGATTGATTAGAAAAAGCTTCCGTTACATTTGCTAATTATATCGAATATTTTATTTGTATTGTAATGAAAATATTTATTGACTTGAAACAGTGAGAAAATATTTTTCATTCTTTGTGTTGGTCGTTTGCATTTTGTTACACCAATTGATAATTACTCAAAAATTGCTTGGCTTAATAATAATAATTATTATATTTAATTGAGTTGGTTTTTTTATAACAAAAATTTGTTTGTATTTCTTTTCATTTTTCATTTGAGTTTAGATTTTAAGATATTAAAGTATTAATACAAAACGTTGAAAATATGATGTATAATATAAATATTTGATATTTGATTTGATTAACTTTTTTTTTGCAACGCATGGGCGACGCTTGAGGACCCCAGTAGCAAGTTACTGCAGTGGATTTTGTGGATAGGAGTAAATTTGGGATTATGTGATTAGATTTATAATTCTGTGTTTTTTTGGGTGTATCGATAATTTAAGTAGAGATTGTAACAGTGGGATGTTATATTAGTCTAATATTACACTAATTTTTTTTTTAAATTAATCGAGATGTGTGTAAGTTACTATGAACACCCCGATCTTAAAAAAAATTAAAAAAAAACAACTTTTTTTGTTTGAGGATGTGATTATAATTGGAATTCAGGATAAAAGGGACATTAACAATTCCTTTTTACCATAAAATAGAAAACTAGGCTAGTTCCACGTTACACGTAAATAAGCTAAACTAGAAAAACGCCAATACGCATTTCTACACCAAATACGCGTTGCGTTTTTTTCACGGTCGAGCCCCTTGGATATAGATAACCTACTGCATCAAGAATGCATTGCAATGACGCGCTGAATTATTTTCAAAGTTTTCTTCTTCTTACACAGGGTTTGCCTTTGTTCTCATTGATGCTGATTTCATGTCTGAAGGTGTCGTGGATACTAGGTTTGGTTGGAACCTATTACTTTCATGCAAAAAAAAAAAATTATTATTTCCTACAAGTTTTGATTCGTTGAATTTTGATTCAGTGTTGTTATATATTTTAGGAATTCATTATAGTGATTTTCTGTCAAACTCATTCTCAAGGGTTTGCAAAAATTGTGTTTATTGGTCTATGATTTTTTTTTTCCGTTTAAAATGTTAATTTTTTTAATATTTTATTAGTTGTAAACACATCTGCCTAAATTATGGCATGTGAAAAGATCCTTTTTGAAGCAAACCTTTGTTCCTATGTCGATGTGTTTGTTTATAGGGAAATATGCAAAAATGGTCACTGTTTAAAATCATTAATAAAAAATGACCCAAAAAAACAGTAACTTTTGAAAAAAAGATTGATTGACGAAAATACCCATAGTTTACT
The DNA here is from genome assembly GCA_035590515.1 of Trichilia minutiflora. Classification (NCBI taxonomy): domain Eukaryota; kingdom Viridiplantae; phylum Streptophyta; class Magnoliopsida; order Sapindales; family Meliaceae; genus Trichilia; species Trichilia minutiflora. Next base: position 4,929,866 of record JAVXUL010000001.1, on the reverse strand, counting down.
CGGAAGTGCACTTCCGAGT
>JAVXUL010000001.1:4916055-4929747 GCA_035590515.1 Trichilia minutiflora | reverse complement strand
TTATGCCCTTTTTACGTACACTGCATAGAGACCGAAATTAACTGAAATTACAAACAAAGTACATTTTATATCAAAAATAGAAATATGCATAAATGGAGAAAGTTAATCATACTTTAAGTGTAAAATGATAAATTTAACTCTTAATATACATACACTTTTATGTACTCATCAGCTGTATAAGGTACTGAGGCGAGAAATACCAACATTCGAGGTCCCCAACCAAGAGGTAGATAAAGAATTCCCTACCTCAGATGCTGCAGCAGAGGAAACCCACGTCGATCCTCCTTCGTCAATAAGCCAAACTCTCATCAGTCAACCTGTAGACCCCGTAAAAGACCCGCAGTCCAATCCACCTGAGATTTCAGAAGTCCCAGAAGTTATAAATAAAAAAAAATTAGAGTCGGGTGTCTTGTAATAATAATAATAGCTTCCGGTCTTTGTTTGTATGAATTGAACACTTTAATGAAATATTGCCTTTCTGAATTTGATTTCAGCTTATATGGAATCTTCTTTCCTTTTAACCATATCTGACATAAAATACCTATCCGAGCATATAACTTAGAAAAATTTTATCATATATATAATCAGTTCAATATAGATATTCGAGCAAGTAACTTAGAAAATTTTCACAAAATATAATAAGATCAGCTCAATTTGGATATTCGGGCAAATGACTTAGATAAATTTCATCAAATATTATAAGATCAACTCAATCTGGATATCCAAGCATATGACTTAGATAAATTTCATCAAATATTATAAGATCGGCTTAATGTGGATATCCGATCAGATGACTTAGATAAATTTCATCAAATATTATAAGATCAGCTCAATGTGGATATCCGAGCATATGACTTAGACAAATTTCATCAAATACTAGATCGTGTCAGATAGTATGTAATAAAATCTAACATAATAAATATGCTGTTGTAATAAATGTGCTCATTATGAGAAGACAAAAATATGATGCCAACATATTAATCTCATTAATCATTGACGTAAACTGTATACACAATCAGAGAAAATTAACAGGTCTATCCATTTAACGATCCGATTCAAGAAATAATGAAAAGTAAAACAAACTGTAAGTAATACATGACTTCAAATCATGGACGATGTGGTCCCGTACATGAATGAAATTGGGGATGACGTGATCTCTATAATTGGCCTCGGATATTAAAATCCAAAGAGCCTCAGATTAATATGATTCCTCAAGTTGCATACATCCTTATCACGGAGACGACGTGGTCTTATTGGCATAAGGTTTTCTCAGGGATGACGTGGTTCCAACAACTAGCCTCGGATGACATGGTCTATATGACCTCAGAATGACGTGGTTTTATAAATTGCAAGATATCCTTAGTGTGAAAACGACGTGGTTTCATTGGTAGAAGATCTTCTCAAGGATAACGTGATCTCAGTAGCTGACCTCGAATGATGTGGTTCATATCGCCTCGAAAAGACGTAGTTCCATAAGCTACTAAATATCCTTAGTATGAAGATGACGTGATCTTGTGGCATAAGGTCTTCTCGGGGATGACGTAGTCCCAATAGCCAGTCTCGAACGACGTGGTCTATATGATCTCAGAACGATATGGTTTTATAAGCTACTAAATATCCTTAGCATGAAGACGATGTGGTCTCGTTGACATAAGGTCTTCTCGGGGACGATATGGTTCTAGTAACTGGTCTCGGATGATGTGGTCCATATGACCTCAGAACAATATGATTCTATAAGCTACTAAATATCCTTAGCATAGAAACAACATGGTCTTGTTGACATAACGTATTCAACTTAAAAGATTTAGCTATCCTTGATATAGGAATCGGATATAAGGAGAGTATTAAAGAGAGAGGCATAATTGAAGTTCTTCATAAAGTAAGTATTCAAGACACTAATCGTGGGCTCAAAAAATTTATGTCAAGAGGGTCGGATCAAAGATAATACAGTTTTAATCTGTCAGAATTCCAAGGCTTTTTGCCTGGGATGTCTTTCGGGGTCTCTAATTTGTAGACTCCTGGTCTGAGTATTTGAATGACTTTATATGATCCTTCCCAATTGGCTCCAAATACCCCTTCACCCGGGAGCTTGGTATTGAGAGTTACCCAACGGAGGACTAGATCTCCCCTCTGGAAGGTTCTACGTCTAACTTTTTAATTATAATATCGGATCACCTTCTGTTGATGAGCTGTTACCCGAATTACGATCTCGTCTCTCTTTCCTTCTATAGATCCAACTCTAGTCTTCGACTAGCTTCATTCTTCTCTTCATTATAGTCTTGCACTCAAAAGTTCGGGACATCAATCTCTATCAGGATTATGGTTTCACACCCGAATTCTAATAAAAATAGAGATTCTCTTGTTGCTGTCCTAGGAGTGATTCTGCAGGCCCAGAGTACTTCAGGTAGCTTGTCAATCCAAGCTCCCTTATATTCTCCAAGATTCTTTTTGAGTGCTTTCTTGACTACTTTATTGATAGTTTTCACCTGTCCATTGGCCTGAGGATGCGCTGGGTTAGCAAACCTTAGGTCAATAAAGAAATCCGAGCATAATTCTCTGAATTTAGCATTATCAAACTGCTTTCTATTATCAACCACCAATATTTGTGGGACTCCAAAATGGTATAGAATATTCTGCTTGATGAAGGTTGTAGTCTTTTTCTCTACTATACTGAAGAGCAATTCTGTTTCCATCCACTTCATGAAATAATCTATCGATCACAATGACATATTTGGTGTTGGTTCAGGCAGTTGATAGTGGTCCAATCATATCTAGCCCCTATTAAGAGAAGGGTCAAGAACTTGAAAGACAAGTGAGTTCTTCCGGGGACTGTCTCATAATATCTTCATGAATCTGACATTAATGGTAATACCTAATCAGCCTGGAAGCATCCTGTGAAATTGTAGGCCAATAATATCTTTGCCGAATAATTTTATACATCAAAGAACAAGCTCTACCATAACTCCCGCAAGTTCTATTATGGATTTTTTCGAGAATCTTATCATTCTCATCTAGCTGATCTGTTCTTTATCTTTCTTACCGTATTTCTGTCAGCTGATAGTTCCCCATGCTGAATATAAGACTTTAGTTTCTTCATCCACTTTGGGTCAGGGATTTCTTGCATAGCAGCAACAAAATCTTCTTTGATATCCACACTTCTCTGCGTCAGGATTTCAACTGACACAGAAGCTAGAGCTTTTTCTTTAAATCCCGAGGTCAATTTTACTAGGGAATCGACTCTAGAATTTTCTGTTCGAGAGAGTTGTTTCACTGTGACACTTCGGAATGCCTCCATTAACTTTTTAGCTTGGACCAGATAAGTCTGCATATTGTCCTCCTAAGCCTGGAACTGCCCATTAAGCTAATTGACAATTAATTACGAATCGCTGTTAATAATTAAGTTTTGGGCTCCTAAGACTTAAGCTAACTTGACCCCGTTGATCAATGCTTTATAATCTGCCTCGTTATTGGTCACTTTGAAATCAAACCGCAATGAGTACATGACTTCTTCTCCATCAGGCCTCTTCAAGATTATTCTTGCTCTGCCTCCTTGAAGGCTTGTTGCTCCATCGACATGCAGTTGTCAAATACCCTCCGAGACCATAGGGTCGAGGGCACTATTCTCATCTCAGGTGTCATCAATATCCGAGACCTGTAATATAGCCAACTGTTCTGAGACCGTTAGTTTTGCCACAAAGTCTGTTAGAGCTTGTTCCTTAATAGCTTTTCGAGCCCGATAATCTATATCATACTCATTGAGTTCAACAGACCACTTCACCAGTCTCCTTGACAAATCTGGTTTGTGAAAAATTTGTCCAGGGGTTGATTTGTCATTACAACTATCTGATGAGCCTGGAAATAAGGGCATAAATTTCTGACAGCAACGACAAGTGAGAGGAAAAACTTATCTGGTGGAGCATATCTGGTCTCGGGATCCAGCAAAGATTTGCTTGTGTAGTAAACGAACCTTTGCACCCTAGTCTCACCTCTTCTGGGTTACAGGCTTAAAATTTGAGCTCACCATCAACCGGTGAGAAATAACTCGAGTACTGATTCCTGACATATCATCATGGGACTAGGTAAATACATCGACATTCTACTTTAATACTTTAATCAATGATGCCTTATGCTCGGGGGTCAAATTAGACCCAATCTTCACAGACCTCTTGGGCCACTTGTCATCTACAATAACTGATTCCATCTCTTCAATTGATTTGCAGATGAAGACTCTTTAAGCTGGCCCATCTCTTTATCCGCACCTTCCAATGGCACTTCCTACTGATCACCTTCTGCATGTCGCTTAGTTGTTCCCTCTAGTGGACGCTTATGAATACAATAAAAATTCTTAGAAGCGGTGGCAAAGCAGGATCGAACCTTTCTCTGATTTTCCCTTACAACCCCGATTCTATTTCCTACTCTAAACTTTAACTTTATATAATGAACGCTTTCCACTACCTTTGTAGATCTACGGAATGGCCTCCCCTAAATCATAGAGTATGGCATCTTCAAATCGATGACCTAAAATTCTACTATAGTAATCTTCTGATATGGTCTATCACCCATTGTTACTGGTAACTGTACCATTCTTAGGGGATATACACATAACTCTTCAAATCCATGCAGGGCAGTCTCGACAAGTCTTAACCTTAGATCCTCGATGCCTAAGGAATCCAAGGTTTCTTTGAAAATAATGTCGGTGAAACTCCTTATGTCAATCAATATTTTACCAACCTGAGAAGTCCCCACCATCAGTGTAACAACCAGAGTATCGTCGTGTGGGTAATGAACTTCATACTCATCCTCGTTTGTGAATAATATCAAGATTGAGGCCACTCTTGGTCTCTTTTCTGCACGTATATTCAATATGTGCGGCTTAATATTTATGCTCAAAAGAGAATACCAAGAATAATTCTTCCTAGAGTTATTTAAATTTTCAGCCAACATAGGACCTCCTGTAATCACCATCTCCTCATTGAGCTTATAAGCCTGTCTCGGGTTTTGGACTCTATCATCATCTTAAATCACAACTTTGATCAGGTAGTTATTCCTAATCAAAACCTCAATTTGATTCTGGAGATCGTAGCAGTCGTTTATTAAGTGTCCCACCTCTTGATGGAACTCACAGAATCTATTCTTTGATTCTCTAGTTGGCTTGTTTTTTATCGGATGGGGGGTCTAGCAGAAGGGTTCTCTGCCTCTTTACCTCCTCTAAAATCTAAGAAAGGGGTGCATTCAGAAGAGTAAATTTTCTCTTTTCTTTTGCCTGAGCCACTCGTCTTAGGTCATCTCTCTAAGGCGATCTTTTTTCCCTTACATAAGGCCCCTCTTTAAGTCTGTCATTTTGATAATACTCGGGGGCTCTATCTGTCCTGCGGTTAACCTCAGAGAACTTTCTCTTGTCATTTCTCCATTTTTTATTATCAGGCTTCTTAAATCGGTTGTTATCTCTCGGGGGAATCCCCGTTAGTTTCTCCTCCTTCATTTTCAGCATTACTTGATTTTTAACTTCAATCTTATCGAGTAATTTTCTTCGAGCAGCTTCATACGTTCTCACCGAGGACTTGCATATAGAATACCAAGCCTTGTCTATTTTTAGCCCTTATTTCAACCTTTCTAATGCTAAAGGATGATAGAAAGCTCCCAGCTCGAGCACTTCCTCATGATATCTCTTGGCAAAACTCCTGAGACTTTCACCATTTCTTTGTTTGGGTAATAACAAGGAGCTCAGAGTTTTGGTACTAAAAACTCCTCTAAACTCCATGGTGAATATATCGTATAACTGTCCGAAGTCTCAGATGCTTTCTGAAGTCAAACCCATGAACCATTTCTTTGCTTGTCCTTCTAGGGTCAGTGGGAATAAACAGCACATTTAGTCTTTACTCAGACCCTGGACAAGCATAATCTCATGGAAGAAATTCATGTGTAGTGATGGGTCCGTCTTCCCAAAAAATGGAGTAATCTGGGACATCTTAAATTTCTGAGGCAAAGTCTGGCCCAACAGTTTGGGGGTAAAAGGTGACTTTGAGTATGACCCCGTTTGTTGGATAGACTCAGTTGGTGTACCTCGGGGACGCATCCTCTCACTGTTAATTTTCTCCACCAGTTTTCTCACCAAGGCCTCCACATCTTTTTGCTTGGTGTTAGTCCCCCAATCCTCTTCATAGCACGAATGCCTGTGCTTGAAAGCTTCACGGTCTCTCCTCCTTTTCTGCTCCAAAATCATCCTCATATCACCTGAGGGTAAGCTGGTTTCATCAATTTTCTCATAGATTGCTTCTGGGCTCTGAGACACCCATGTAGATTCAGGATTATACCTCTTATAGGCTAGGGAAAACATGCATGCATCCCTTCCTCCCACCTTCTTCAGGTGGGGCTCTTCAACAGTTCTATTCTTTTCCTTCTTCGTTGCTGTATACTTTTTAGTCGGGGGCTTCCTCTTCATCCCTTCATCATTCTTCGTCATGGCTTCTGATTGGGGAATATTGCTTTCCACAGTTTCGTCAGGTACCTTTGTACCCAGCATGCTTGGTTGCATCATCTTCTTCATCTCTAATCTTTTTTTGACTAACATCTGTATTTGCTGATCCTTCTCTGCATGTCGCTGTTCACTGTCTTGGAGTAGCTGCAGGAAACGGGTCATCTCGTCCATCTCCTTTGAATGGTGTAACCTACGTACATTACCTTCACTGGTATTAGATCGAAAGCTTTCATGCTCCGAGATCTCATGCAAGGTGTTGTTAGCTCCATCTGCTATAGCGGTAGCATTAATGAAGCCCCCATCCGTTTTCTTCTCTTCCAATATATGTCTCCTGATTAAATAGCCTCTAGTATTCGTCATCTTCGCTGGAGTTGATTGTTTTTTGGTTTTTTGTTCAAGTTCCCACAGATAGCGCCAAAGGTTGATGGGAGAAGTTGTGATCGTCTTCAACTTATGGCATCAGCTTGTCTTCTTCCTTGAGCTTCGATTTTGTAAACTGCAAAATAATGGAAACCTCAGGGGTAAAGTCGTTTTCCCAGTGAAAACCCTCCGATACTTAAGTCAGTGAGGGTTTTGCTTGTGTGTGAGAGTGAAGAGAGCGAGATAAAATCAGAGAAATCGTGTGTGTTTGGGTGTTTCTCTCTCTATTGTGTGTTGTGTGAATCAGTGAAAAAGTTTTCTCTAAAAGTTAGAATGTACCTCCCATTATTCTTGGATTCAGTTATATTAAAATCATAAAATTTCATACATATGGACACGTGTTATCGTACAGTTGATGCGTCCTAAAAGCTTGCTGTGGAAATCGTGGGGTGTGGATGTCGTGGTACTGCCCCTGCCACATATGTCCCGAGGCCCCGATCACATATTCCCCGAGATAAAGCCTCCAGATTTCCCGAGACCTAACTTTCAGATTCCCGAGGATCTGAGTTCCAATGTGCTTTCTGAAGATGTGTCAGGACTTTGTTGACACCATATAGCAGTGTTATAGATGTTGTCCATGTTACAGGTGTCCTGGGGCTCCGATGTTATACACAGTATATGCATGATTAAACCCCCGAGATGGAATCTCGGATAGTTGTTACTGACGATAAATATCTCGAGAAGATTCTCTGATTAATGACCTCGAATGACTTATCCGAAGTGATTCTACTATTTTCACTGTTGGAAGGAGAGGTCTTGGAACGTCGTCGTATTCAGGGGTTTATGGGAAGGACTATGTCTGTATGATGGACCTGAGCCTATGAGATGAGTCTTGATAAAAATACCCAAACAAAAACATATATTAATTAATTTCATTTATAAATATCATAACTTCATTTCTATCTAGGTATGAACATCAATCATTGATAAATTCTATAAATTTCCTTTCGCTTTAAGTTATAACTACGTTGGTTAGATTCTGAAAAGCACTCTTCTTAAATTTCATGTAATAATGAATCTGTTTTACATTAATTTTTAATAATAATATTAATTCCTTGTTTAGCAAGATTTCAACTATCTCTTAGGAGTTAAATTAGTGATGGGTTCGTTAACTCCCCGTGGATGGATAAATGATGGAGGTAGAATTTGAGTGATTTTTATATCTTATTTTCGATTTTTATTTTAGAATTTTTTTTATTAAAGCGCAAAGGAGATCAGGTTAGGAGTTTTATTCTGTAGTTGATATCATTGTACATGATCTTTACACATATACTCTGTAATTAAGAATGACTGTTAGGTGATCCGTAAGATCCTGTCCTCAAGAAATACATCAGTTTTATATTTGATTGAACGCATCAATGATAATTAGGTATAATAGTTTTTTATATATAAAAAAAAAAGTTATTTAAGTTATACATCAATTTAAATTGGTCCTTAATAATTTATTAATCAGGAAAATGAGATTTATTGCGTAAATAAAAAATGAAAAATAGTGTGAGAGGAAACTAAAGAAAGATCTCTTCTACGTATGCAACACTGGAAGAATCTGGAATTTCTCTAATTAATTTTGTGTAGCTGTTATATGACACGTGGCAATAAATATCTAAAATCTATGCTTCAGGAAAGATGGTTGACGTGAAAACAAATATGAATAAGAAGGTTTTCAAGCAGATGACAGATTCCATGACATATGATATCCACCCAAACTCTCTGGTCTTCGAGGGAGATCAAATAAAGGTAAGTGGATGACATTGTTTACAGTGATTCAGCTATATTATGTGCGGTCCTCATTAGTTGGTTTAACTGCTGTTTCTTCCACACACTAATGCCACAAGTGAGAAAATAGTAATTATACTTCGCTTCATTGTATTGCATAAAAAGTTTCAGGAAAAGGAATTTCAATACTCTGTATTTCAAGTGTGTACGTGCGTGAACTAGGCGTTCCACTTGGCTAAGCACAAAACAACTATTAGCTTCATTGCCTTTATAGCAAGCTGAAGCAAAAGAAACAGAGAATTTGAACTGGTAACTTTGGTTTCTTTCTTTTCCTTCAACTTTCTGGCAACTAATTGGTGGAAGAGTCGCTAGAGTGGTGTAATTCTGCTTATGCTGCTGATTTCTGGCTGTAGTCATTGTTTCCGATTATGCCCTTTTTTATTCAGTTGAAGAAAAGAGCCCATCTTTCATATATTGTGTTCATGTGGCTATCAAATGGTTTCATCAAATTCCCTTCTTGAAATCATTTTGAAGTTGGTCTTCAACTTTCCAATTGCACAAGGATCATAGTAGTGGTGAGACACCCCTTTGCACGGGCTTATTTTTTTCTAAAATTGAATGGATATTTGAAAGTTCTCCTTGGAATCTAGAACATTGCTTTAACTTTATATTCTAACGCTTTATGTTTGGTTTCTGTTTTTCCATTTTCCCTTACCACGCAGAACTTCTCCTGGAGCTACCGAGAGAACGATCGCTCAATTGGATCTTTCAGTGTTTGGCTGAGCTTCATCCTTCACTTCTGGCTCTCATTAAATATTAGTTATCTTTACAGGATCATTACATCAGTCCTCACTTCATTTAATTTTCAACACTTCCTTTGATACCCACATCAAGATTATCTAGATGCACTGTACGAATTCATTCAAAGGGAAACCAGGAATTTGTCTTCAGCTTCTAATGCTTTTGGATTCTTATCCCTTTTATATTCAAAAGCAGAGGCATCACTTCGCACATCACACAAAGATGTCCAAAATCAAAGAAAAACGCCTCAACCGTTACTAATATAATTCTTCCACAGTTTCAGGATCTGATTGACTATATGGGCAAATGTTTCAAGGTAAACTACAAAAAAACTCTTCCACAATGCCCAAGCAATGATTGTTTCTAACTGCCTCTCCTTTTGCAGGATATGTATAGATGCAGTGATGGCTGCCCATTTGTTTTCCTTGCTGCTTCAGAGAGTAGAGCTACAATACGAGAAGACTTCGTATTGGCTCCAACAAATCTGATTGTCACGGAAAACTTAAGGAATTCCCTTTTCACTTAAACATGTGAAGAATTAAATAAATATATATAATATATGAATAATAAAATAATGATTTTTACAAATCAATTTTTAATACAAAAGACTCCTTTACTTTAATTTAAAGGATAAAAATCATGGAATCGATTTTAAAGTAATTATTAATTTAAAATTTATTATTTATTTATAGTGTATTTTATTTATTTTATTATTAAATTAAATTTTATTATTATTAGATTTAATTTAATTTGTTTAAGAAAGTTAGAAATTAATTTTATATTTTTATTAGTAACAAATTAATTATTTTATTTATTTATTTATTTATAGTGTGTTTTATTTATTTTATTGTTGAATTAAATTAAATTTTATTATTATTAGTTTTAATTTAATTTATTTAGTATGTTATTTATTTAAAGTGTGTTTAATTTATTATATTATATTATTAAAATTAAATTTAATTTTTGCATTAAAAAGTTAGAATTAAATTTAATTTAATTTGTGAGTTAAGAAGTTAGAATTTAATTTAATTTTTGTATTAGAAAGTTATAATTTGAAATAGATAAAATGACACATCATTCATAACAAAAATCCTAGGAATTTCTTTATAATATAGATGATCCAATACCTCCATTCAAGCATTATGCAAATGTTTGAGAAGAATAACCTTATAATACAATAAATCTAAGCTAACCAATAATTGCTGGTAGTAGTCAAAGTAGACAGTTTAGGTTAGAGATTTGATTAATTTTTAAAAAAAATATCGAATTTAATAATGTTCATTATAAACTTTGTGGTGCGGTATACTTATACAAAAAAGGGATGGGTTAGACACTCTTAAAAGATATATAGATAAAAAAACATTCAAGATACTTACAAAATTTATAAATACAGACACAAATCAAAACAACTAATAGGATGGTTAATGGTACTTTTTGTTTTGGCCCTACTGCATCGAAAGATGCAGTTTGTCAATGGTTGATCGTAAATGATCAACCATTCATATAAAGTGAATCTCCATATTTTATAAAAATAATGTAATAATATCAACCTACTTTTAAGAAAGTACCTATGATCACAGCACGGATATACGTACTTTAAAAATTTACAAAGATAAAACAAACTTTAATTGCTATTTTATAATCAAGTAACCGTATATTTTTATTAACATCTAATAATTGAAGAGATGTCAATGATTTGTATTATATTTGTGTTACTTATCATTGAATTGACAAAAATTAGCAATTAAATAAAAAAATTATAGGGTTTAGATATTTTGAATTTTTACATAATACTAGGGTCATTACAAAAGTTATTAAGAGTGTTATACAATAATTTAGAATTACAGATAAAATTCTTTACATTTTATTTGATAATGTATCTAATAATATAACTGTAACATCCCGGTCTAATTAGGGCAAGAAGTGGTGCCAGGGCAGAGGGAGCCTGAGTAAGGAGCGACTTCTGATAAGCTTCTAGGATAGCACGGATGAACCAAATCCCACATCGGAATGGGAGAGAAAGTTACTGGGCTATATATGTAGAGTTGGAATTAAGTTGTCAACAAGGTCTTTTGGAATGAGTGATAGTTTAACTCCAAAAACTACGCAGTTAAGCGTGCTTGGATGAGACCAGTACCAAGATGGGTGACCTCTTGAAAAGTTCTCAAGATAACCCATTATCAAGAACAAAATCGTGAAGCCCCAAGGGTTGGGTCAAAGTGGATAATATTATTGACAGACTTGGACCAGGTGTTACAATTAGTATCAGAGCCAACTTTCCTCCAGTATGATGGTGGTGGTTCGGGGTTAAACCAGGCAAAAACTGGTGGGCTTGTAACATCTCGGTCTGATGAGGGCGAGAAATGGCGTCGGAGGCGAGGGAGCCTGAGCAAAAAGCGACTTCTGACAGGCTTCTAGGATGGAAGGGATGAACCGAATCCTACATCGGAATGGGAGAGAAAGTTACTGGACTATATATGTAGAGTTGGAACCAAGTTGTCAACAAGGCCTTTTGGGATGGGTGCTGGTTTAACTCTAAGAATTATGTAGTAAAGCGTGCTTGGATGAGAGAAGTACCAAGATGGGTGACCTCTTGAAAAGTTATCAGGATAATCAATTACCAAGAACAAAATTATGAGGTCCCAAGGGTTGGACTAAAACGGACAATATTGTTGACAGACTTAGATCAGGTGTTACAATAACAACTATTTTTCTTCGTAAAAATACACTAAACCCATACCTAGAGGGTAAATTTTTTCATGATAGTTGTGCTTGTTATATATTTAACTTATGTGTAGAAGATGCGTGTGAAATGATGAAATCAACCATTAATGCTATTAGGAGTGTTGTTTTTCACATAAGATTGGCTCCAGTTAGAGCTTAGTCATTCAAAAAATTATACCATCAACACGAGTTAAAGGGCAAAAAATTAATAGTAGACATGCCTATAAGGTGAAACTCCATCTATGAAATACTTAAACATGTTTTGCCTTACTGAATTTCAATTATAAAATTTTAAAATATGAAAATGAACAGTTATGAATTAACTGAAAAGCATTTTCAAATTACAAAAATTATCTCGCAGTTCTTATCAACACTAAACGAAGTCATAGAATTTTTATCTGGATAATATTATCTAATAATACATCACATAATTTTGATATTATGTAGTATTACATATGTATTTAAATAATACATAGAACATTCAATATTCTCTATAGTCATGTCGGTCATGATAGAAAAATTTAGGAAGTATTAACTATTAAGACGACATGCCACTTTTATATTGCATTGCATTATATCTAGATCATAGGATGAAGGTTTCTGGTTGTGAAACCCTTATAGAATAATTTTATTCAGTTTTAGATGTAAATGATTCTGAACATTTAAGTTATAAAACCCAAAAACGGATCCATCAACGTAAAAAAAATTTATCATCCACTCTTTCAGGTATTTTTCACTTATACGAGATTGAGTATTTTACAGGTAATACTTTTATTTCTATAGGTTAAGAGGATCCTTTTTCCTCCTCTTCAATCTCCATTATTTTCAACAACGGCTTTAATCTATACATAGAAGTCAACAAGAGACCAAGAAAAGCGTCATTATCATTCAATAAACTTTTATACTATTTGTAAGGTCTGATTGTTGAACCAAAATTAAATTTTGAAATATTAAAATGGTGAAACAAAAATTACAAGTTATATCATATCTTAACAAGAATTACAAGAGAAAAATCACCAATGTTGACGGCTTCATCAGAAAGTGTATTCTTTTTGATATATTGAACATTAGATGTATATAGAAGTACAATAACCCTAAAGGTATTGAAGATGCGTATATGTCTCAAAGATTGGATCAACGAAGAAAAAGATTACAATAACTTCAACAACAATCAACTTCTATAGCCCACTTTAACTACGAATAAGATGAAGACGAAGACAAAAACTAATGGTAGTTAATTACTTGTAATTAGAATTTAGATTTTATAATTTTTAATGAGGTAAAGCTCAATGTCTCCCTCTTTGTAATATTTTTTTAATTCATTTATTTATATTTTTTGTGTTATAATATATGAATATGATTGAATGTAAAAAAATTTATGAGGTTAAGGCTAAAATGTCCCCCTTTTTGTATTTTTTTAATTAATTAATAAAATTTATACTATTAGATGTTTTTTTATATAATTTTTCAAATTTCAAAAATATTTTCTATAAATATAATAAAATAAAAATTATTATATATAAATTAAAATAAGTTATAACTAGTTTAAGTTT
>JAVXUL010000001.1:4896418-4915955 GCA_035590515.1 Trichilia minutiflora | reverse complement strand
CCGAATTTTTAAGTCAAAGGCAAAAATCAACGACACTATTCAAGATGGTTATTTTTGATTGGCAACTATGAACAGTGACCATTTTTGATTAATTCCCTTGTTTATAGAGAGAATTTGTAATGTTGTAGATTGGTGTTTGTTTGTAGAGAAAGTGGAGAAAACGAGAGAAAAATTGTATTCAGTTAAATCTTCACAATAGTTTGTTACACAGAATAATTTTTCCACCTTATTTCACTCTAATGAACAGATTATATACGCAAGATTACCTCCAAGCCTAAGCAGATATTTATACGCTATTGCCGCCTCATCAATCACATTTCCATCTTTAGCTTCTTGATTTGTATTTGATTTTGCTGACTTGCTTTGACACTGATCATATATTTTCACATTTATATTGTTTAAAGGCGTAATTCTATTTACTGATACTTTCAGTTTTTAATTTATTACTGTGAACGCCATCATTGTTTTGTTTAATTTTTTTGTTGTGGAAGTGGATTGTCCCTCATTCATGTGGATAAAAAAATTAATTAATAGATAAATATATTCTATTTTTTTGTACGTGCTTCTTATTTTCATTATCTTATATTTTTGGAACATTTTTCCGAGAGCTCTTTTATTGTATTTGTTTTTTTTTCTTTGTAGTTATATTTCTTCTCATTTCATTTTCATTTTATCATGTTATTATTTTGTTTTTTTGTCGGCTCATGTTGCCTTTTGATGTTTGGGCAAGATTTAAGATTACTTTGTTGGTTTTGTACAGCTTTATGATTTCTTGATGATGGTTGGTTTGAAAAGCCAATTAATAGAATTCTTACGAACCTGATTGGCAGTTACTATCTCTTTAGTTGCTTAATTTGTTGTTTATTTGAAAGTTATTTTATTTGCGGCAGTAAATCATTGCATAATTTTTTCTCATTAGTCTCGGATTGCTCCTGATAATGGAGAAGGTAATGTGGAAGCATTACCATTTTGGGTAGTAGTTGCTCCAGCTGTAAGTGATTGCATAAATTTTCCTTTTTGCTCTTGGGTGGCTTATGATAATCATAAAATGGACACATTATGTGAAAGCATTATCATTTCATGGTAATAGTTGCAGCAATAAATGAGCAGTTGCTCTTGGGTGGCTCCCTGAATAATCAATAATATTCAAAAATTATGGTTCCTATAAAATATACTCATAAAAGCAGACAAGATTATGCTTTTCAGGAGATATGCATGTGGGGAAGTTAAAATGAAATGGCTATTTGCATTCCAATTTCCTCTCCCTTGTGGGCGATTTTGTTCAGTAATTAATTGCAGAAATTTGATGGTACTGCAATGAGGTTTCTGTTCAGGAAGCTATAAAATTTCTATTGCTTTTACTCGCTTTCAGCTTTTCATTACATTTTTCCCCTGGTCTTTCCTCTTTATTACAAGGATTGAGATATTTGTGTGGAATAAGGATTCCTTTGAGTTTAGAAAATTATGATTACAGAATTTTTGGTGTTATATATGTATGTGGGGCAGTTAAAATAAAAGGGAAATTTACTTTCTGATTTCCTGACTCTTGCGGTTTTATTTTTATTCAGTAATTAACTGCCGAAAATTTGTTGATATAGTGATGTTTCTGTTAAGTAGCTGTAAAATTTCTGTGGCTTTTCCTTACTTTCAGCTTTCGATTACATTTTATTGCTCATTTTTGTCTTTCCTCTTTATTTTGCTTCAGTTCCAAGTGAAAACATCAACACTATGACATTTTATGCAGCAATTAATATAATAGCACCTGACCTTAGGGGCGTTGTCAGGGCTCTATCAAACTAAGATATCTTGTCATCTAATTAGGCTAACTTTATAGTAACTCTTAAGCAGACTCTACATGATTGCGATAATAATTACTAGATAAGACCGCTTTGATTAATTAGAACTTATATTTTACTGTTTGAGAGCTACATATCTTAGTTACCGGTGTCTCTTTATAGTAGTGTTATGCAAAGTGGATTGGCTCTCAAATTTTCCTTTGTATTCCCCTGAAAAGAATTTGTCATTGTCACACTGGCGGCATAACTTACTATTTTTCCTTGGATTCAATGAAAGATTATTTTAGAAGCCTATAAAATCATATTGTCAGTATGGTGATTTACCTTTTGTTTTCTCATTTTCATGTCAGAGCAAGTCAGATATCTAGTTGCATTTTTTTGTTCCATTAATGTTTTACCATTGTTTTTGAAGCAAATCTTTGTTCCTATGGAGATGCTTTTATAATCTATTAAAGGCACAATTCAGTTTTCTGATGTTTTTCAGTTTCTAAATTTTTGTGAAGTTCATAATTATTTTTTTTAGTATTTGGTATTTTGGGGTTTATCCGAGAGCGTAAGTGGATGGTGCCTTTGACGTGGGTTAAAAGCTACTTCCATATGGAAGAAAATTTAGAAAGCTTGCCTCGATAAACCAATGCATAGAATGCTTTGATATTTTGTTGATTATGGTTGCCTTGATAAAACAATCATAAGAGTGCTTACTAATCATGATTGATGGTTACTTTCTACCTCTTTATAGGCTTAATACATTGACCATTTAAAATTTATTTTATTTGGAGCAGCAAATGGTTGCATGATATTTCCTTGTTGCTATTAGGTGGCTCATGATAATTATGAGTGGGCACATTTTATGCAGGGATGACCGTTTTATGTTAGCGGCTGCAGCAGTAAATATATATGGTATTTTTAAATAAGGTTGCTGTCAGGTGGCTCATGATAATCATGCATGGACACACTATGTGCAAGCATAACCATTTCATGATTGTAGTTACAACAGTAAATGGTCGCATTATTTTTCCTTGTTGCTATAGGGTGGCTCATGATAATTATGAATGGACACATTCTTTTGCAGGCACTACAATTTCATGGTAGTAGTTGCAGCAGTAAATGGTTGGGTATTTTGTTCATTGTTGCTGTCAGGTGGCTTAGGATAATCACAAATGGACACATTACGTGCAAGCATTGCCATTATTTGGTAGTAGTTGCAGCAGGAAATGATAGCATAATTTTTCCTTGTTACTTTCGTGTGGCTCATGATAATGATGAATGGATGCATTTATGTGCAAGCATTACTATTTGATGGTAGTTTCTACTTGTTGGATCCTCTGAGTATAGTCTCATCACAAGAGAATCTTGTTTTCTCATACATGTATAATTTTATATGTGATTTTTAAATATTATTGATTATTCATGGTCATTATTCATGCTTATGATAATGGTGAATGGGTGCACTTATGTGCAAGCATTACCATTTGATGGTGGTAGCCAATATTCTACTTGTTGGATCCTCTGAGTATAGTCTTATCACAAGGGAATCTTGTTTTCTCATATATATATATATATATATATAATTTTATACGTGATTTTAAATATTATTGATTAATCATGGTATGCATAGGTGGAACATAGGGCCTGATCTCTGTTTTAGACATAGTATGTCTGCATAGAGGACTACATGCTAAATTGAAGCCAACTTCTCATATTACTTTTTTCGAGTCATGTCAATTTGATATAATGGAAGATTCCTGGTGACGTTAATTGAGTTATCCGATTAATATTGCACTTAGTATGCAAGTATAACTTTTTTTTTTTAAAATCTCACGTGTTTGGTTGCTGATATACTCTGAAGAAATTTTTTGCTTATCAGTGAACGAGACAGCTTAAGATTGTTGCAGTTTTAACAACTGAAATACAGGGCCATTTCGTGGTCCTACTTTTGTTGTGCTGTTTTTGTCAACCAACTGGAACGACAGATGCATCACTTTGAGAAATTGCTCTATTTTATAAATATAATTTAGTGTGCCTGGCAGTAGTTATGCATAATGTACAACAAGGATTGAGGTTTATGATTTTGCAGCTCCATGATAAAGGTTTTGAAATTGGTGACGTTGCGTTGCAGGAAAGTGGTACATTGTGGTTTGTACAAAATTTTCCCTTAGAGCAAAATGTTGGACGGCAATATTTGGAAGACATGATAACTATCAGTCATGGAGTCTTTCAGTTTTTGTTTAATATGTTCCTAACTTTGTATTCCAATCAATTCTTCGTTTATATTGATGGAAACAATTCCAACTTCTTCAGGTTAATCAGCCTAAAATCTCATACCTTGAGGTGAATTGTGCGAGTCATGATAATCACAGTTGTAGAACTTTTTCATCGTCAGTCTATGACTTGACAATTTCTTGGTAATTAAACTATTGTGGATATATGCTTGCTGTTATTTAGGTCTCTGATAATTCATGAACCAAATAATAAAATATGGGAAATAAGTTTTATTATGTTTTTCTTTCGTCTAGATATAAAAGCTATATTTACAAATTTGTGTTATTTTACAACTCAAATAGGTTTGGGGATGAAATAATAAACTCACTGGAGAGGTCGGGGGCTGAATGGTAGTTTGATTGTTCTTGGGTACCACTATACTGGCAACCAGCGGGTATAATTGGGAGCCACGTTACAATTGGATTATGCTATTATAGTGGAACAACCAACCAGGAAAGGGATACATTCGGGTTGTGTTTATATATATATTTTTATTTATCAAAATTAAAAAATGTTTTATTGCATAATTTATTCAAACAATTTTTTTTTTGGAAGTTATTCCTAGAGGTGGTTCTTAATATTGTTAAGATCGTATTTGTATTTTGATGAAAAAATTTGTTATTGTATTTAAATAAATATTTAATCTTTGTGTGGAGTGAATAAAGTATGAATATTTTGAATTAAGTTATTTGAATTCTTTGATATCTTTAAAAGATTTGGATTTATAAATTTTATTTATAAGTTATAATACTAGTATGTGTGTTTTTATGTATATTTTAATAGTAGTATTGTATATATTAAATATTAATATTTTAATAAGTAATCTATTAAATTATATAGTGATATAAAATAATATATAGTTTTTTAATAAAATAGTCTCAAATTGTCTTTATATTTGAAATTATAAGTTTTAAATTAATTTATTTGTTATTTATATAATAAATTTATTTATTAATTTAATTGATTAAGGTGTTTGATCTTGTTCATAATTTTCTTTTATAGTGTCGATTTTATTTGAATTAATTTTTTTTTTTAAATTACCATTAAATCATATTCACTTGACATGAGAATGTTCGAATTTTTTTCAAATCATCATTGAATTGTTTTTTATGTAGATATTTTAAATTCTTATTCTATTTATATTTTAATTAAATATAATACGAATATTTTTTGATTTAAATCATTCAATTTTTTTTAAATATTGTTTAAAGTGTAATAATTTTATCACTGTTAATTATATTTTAAAAAATATTAGTGTAAAGGTAATTATGTTTTTTCCCAAAATAATACTTTTACCCGACTTTAAAATAATATTACACATTTTTATCATTTTTATTTTAGAAAGCACTCTCAAATATATATTTTGGTTTTAAATATTAAATTAAAGAAAAAATACAATGGAATATTATTATCAAACTATCATATTTAATCCGTTTTATCTAAATTTTTCTTTTTTTTAAAGAGCAATTCAAAATGTAATATATATATATATTATATTCTTTCTCATTTATTTATTTTATTTTTATTTGAGTTTTTCTGATTTTCTCTCTTTGTGCTTCTGTTTTTCACGGACGCAGGGTAGAACTCGTTTGATTGAGTCGCGTTGGAACTCAGAGAAGAAAACAGAAGGGGGAAAATGAGCATTCAAGATCTACAGAATGGCTCTAGATCAACATCAAATTCGTCATCGTCAAAGAGTCCATCACAAACTGTGGCGGCCGGGATTTTCCAAATCAATACTGCTGTTGCCGCTTTCCGTCGA
The DNA here is from genome assembly GCA_035590515.1 of Trichilia minutiflora. NCBI lineage: Eukaryota > Viridiplantae > Streptophyta > Magnoliopsida > Sapindales > Meliaceae > Trichilia > Trichilia minutiflora. The sequence goes on along the minus strand of JAVXUL010000001.1, from coordinate 4,910,135 downwards.
CTAGTGGAAGCTATCGGAACTTCCAAGGACACTCCCGATCACCGACAAAAACTGTTTGTGCTCTCTCTTAACTGCCAAATTTTGGCAAGATTCGTTCTTCATATAATTCTTGGATTCATGCTTTTCAATTTATATGTATAATTCTTGTATTAATGATCTCAATATGGATTACATGGCAGGAATAATACAAGGCAAAGAATTCTGCAGTTAGTGAAAGAGACATCTGCCAAGCTCAAAGCACTCAGTGAATCCGATCGAGACAGTGGCGTTAATGTATTGTTTACTTACCAACTTCTATTTGCGTTTTGCGTTTTCTTCAGAAATTATCAAAATATGAGAAATCAATTAAATTTGATTGGTTATTCATCAATCTTCAGACAAGTAAGAAAGTTGAAGATGCTAAGCTTGCCAGAGATTTTCAAACTTTACTGCAAGAATTCCAAAAAGTGCAGCAGCAGGCTTCTGAACGGGAATCTACTTACTCCCCTTCTCTTCCCTCATCTTCCTTAGCAGCAACAAGAGCGTATGTATAGATATATACTCACTTGGTTTTTTAATTTCATCTTTTTTGACTTCAAAATCAAGTTGTTTGTCAATCTTTTTCGTCAAATGTTGGTGTTTTTGTGATCTCAGTGATAACTCTGGCTCAAATGAATATGTGGTGTCTGAGAACCAGCCGTTTCTTATGGAACAGAAGAGGTAAGTTCTTGAATCACATCTTTGCTCCAAAATTTTTCTTACTTTAGTTGGGATTTAGTTGTCAATGTTAGTATTGTTTCATTTTTTCATGTTTCATGTATGATTTAGTCATAGCAATACGTTGAAAAGTTGCACTATTAAATTTATGACTGTGTCAACAGTCAACTTCATTGGTCTTCCTTGAACAATATTTAAGTTCCATATTGGCGTTATTCTTGATAGTTCTAGTGGATGGAAAAGGTTTCTGAAAGCATGTCATTTATATTCTCTCTATGGAAGCCGGTAGTGGTGCATATATTACCAAAAATGTGTATTTAGTGTGTGTGTGTGTGTGTGTCACACTCTTCTTCAGGTTGAACAGGTAGTCAAGATCTCTGTCCTTACTTTTTGTCTGAAAGCTTGGATTTTTTTCCCCTAAACAGAAGTTTTAAATGAATTTCATTAACATTTATACGTAGACAGGAGATACTTCTATTGGATAATGAAATTGCCTTCAATGAAGCCATAATTGAAGAAAGAGAACAAGGCTTTAGAGAAATTGAAGAGCAAATAGGACAAGCAAATGAAATATTCAAGGACCTTGCGGTTCTAGTTCACGAACAGGGAGTGGTCATTGGTAAGATGCAGAATACCAAGTAGATGAGTTATTTTCCTTCCTATACCTAGCTTCCTTTTGCCCATCCACAGTTTATTATGTGTAATTGTTGTTTGATTCTACTATAACAGATGACATATCATCAAATATCGAGTCTTCTGCTGCTGCAACAACTCATGCAAAAGTTCAGCTATCTAAGGCTTCAAAAAGCGTGAAATCCAAATCATCGTGGGTAAGTAATAAATGCCTTCATATCCTATTAAGCTTAAGCATAGATTTGGGTTCTCAGATCATTTGGAAGCTGCACTTCCCAAATTTTAGATTTGTGCAAATAGGTTTAAATTGTGGACTCAGGAAAAAACTTGTTCCTAGTCAAATTTATCCTAAATCACATTTCCTTTTACTTTCAATTGTGGCAAAAGACAAGATACACTTAGACTTTGCATCTATGATGACCAAGAAAATGGAGAAAGAAATAGTTTATCCAAAATCACATTTCAGTTTATGTCATCTGTCTCTGCATACTGCATACATTTGTTTTGATGGCACTGCCATACACTCTGATGGTTTGGACAATGTGAGCGAACAAAGAGTTTTAACAAGGCAGCATCTGGTATGACTGTGCAGAGAAAAATGGGATCTGCAGTGATGCAAGGATAAAATTGTACCAGATTTATTGTTTTTGACAGTTTTGGCATTTTTAAATGTATATGCAATATGCTGCTTAAGTAGTTTCTCATTGAACGAGGGCAATTTAAGTTAATTTGCAGAATCATATGAAACTTGGGATTTGTTGAATCCCAATCTTAACTTTGAAGTGGTACTGATTTATAGTGAGCATGGAGAGGATAATTTGAATGATAGATTGTGGAGGTTAGCTTGCATGGACGGAATGTGGCATCATAGGCAAAGAGTGAACTGGTTTTAAATAATTTGCAGACGTTAGTCTTCAAGTAATCCAGTCCCTTAAATAAGAAGCATTGTTTATATGATGCTGAGCTTCTGTGTAGATGAATCCTAAGTTTTCCCCAAGTTTCGTTTGGCATTCTTTGAGCAGCAAGGTTTCAGCTGATGGCCTTTTTGCGCCATGGACTAAAACTCACAACTTGCCATTACTGGTTATATTTTGTCAGAAAAAGGAATATCAAATTAGCATTATGAGCATTTATCGAAAACAGGAAATAAAGGCACTTAGGAAGACAATCAGATAACAAACTGAGCCATTTAGTAGCAAAGCATGCAATGTGTTCAACGAAGTCTTTCTATTAATAAAGGTTTCCAGTTTTTCTTCAAATCCATTTTCACTTTTCATTGCAAAAGGATTGTAATGCAATATGAGCTTGGAAATGTGCCTTGCGACATTTTCAATCAAGTAATTATGTTTGGGGCTTGTTTACTTTTTTCTTCACTTACTAGGAAAAAAGTAGAAAAGAAAACGCAAGCAAAGCAACATCAGTAGGAGGCACCTTAGGATATATACTGGGGGAATACGTAAAACCGTATAACTTATGTTATAAATGCATACATATATGATGAAGAAAATATCTATCAGAAATTCCTGTATTTCCCCATTTACTCACAAATGTTAATGTTCTTGTTCTTTCACAATTCTCAGAAGAACTATATTTTGAACTATTGTTTCTGTACATTGTTTTTGCAGTGTTGGTGGGTTCTGGCAATTATTGTATTGGCACTGGTCATCTTCTTCCTCATCCTCATCCTATAGTGTGTAGTGTGCAAGTCTTTGGTGTGCCTTCCTGGATATAACTTTTTTGGATATTCTTTCATTGATCCCTGTAATTTTCTACAAATTAGGGTGCAGTACCAGTTGTCTATTTTCTTTCCTTATTGGCTCTTGGTTTGGTTTTGTGTGCAACTTCACTTCCCACGTTATTTACAAAATATTTGTGATCGAACAAGATATGTAATCAGATTATCTGGCTTTTGTTCCCTCCCATCTTGTACACATGAAAACAAGGTGAACTTCTCTTGTCTCCAATCCATTTGTTGAATAGATTGTCGTTTTTGAAATTGGACGGTGGACGGCTTTATGAGAGTGAGATTTTTGAAGTGGCTTCTCAATGGATTTAGAGCAATAGTGTTTTTCTAGTATGTCATTTACAATGGACTACTATGCTGAAGATATGCAACCTAAAATGAATATTTTTAGGACGTATTTATATCATGATATACAATTGTCATGTAGAACATCAAATTTTAGCCCCAACTTTTCATTTCAATTAATTTACATTTCAATAAATGAGTGGGTAATGATTAGGAATGGCAGAAATATCATATTCGGTCCGTATGGAAATAACTCAAATGATTTGTATCTGGATATTTTTAAACTGTACCTCTTAAAAACGGGGATAAGGTTAAGTATATGAATTTACGTTTCATTCCATTCGCGCAAATTTAATCATGGTTTCGAGGTGGGTATTTGCGTTTTAAATCCGCATGAGTTAAATTTTTAATTTGATTTATATATTATAAATTATATTTTGTGATTTTATTATTTTAGATTTGATAGATTTTGCAGTTTGAGTATTTTAAATATTAGAGAAGGAAAATTTAATTTTAATAAAATTGAAATTTATATATACATATATATATATATATAATTAAAATTTATAAATATATACCAAAATATTTATTTAAAATTTTTTAATTTAAACATTATTATCAAAAAAAAGTATTTTAAGTAAGTATTTTTATTTTTGAATAATTTTTTATAATATTTAAAAGGGTCTCACTTGAGAAATTGATGATTTAAAATTAATTTAATTAAATTTATGATTTAAAAAATGTTAATTTATAAATTCATCTAATGCTGAAACGAGTCTAGGTTCTACTATTTTCATCCGAATCCAGATCCGAATTTTCTAATATTCGGCTTGGATCTGGATTTCTGTCATTTTGCCATTGATAGTGATGATTAATTTAAAAAAACATGAATTTATTTATATCTTAATTTTTACTATAAACAATGACATTTTAATCAAATAAATTGTTATAAAATATTTTTAATATAAAGAATATATAAGAAATATTACTTTTATCACTTATTTACTTATAATTTTTAATTTAAATCATAAATTATTTTTTTAAATATCAAAATAGTTTATTATAAGGTTTTACAATCAATTAATGAAAAAAATAATTTTTTATAAAAAATTGAAACAGTCTAAAATATTGATTTTAGAAATTATCTTTGTATTTTATAAACATTGAGGATAGAGTTTATGACATACTATCTTCGATTGTAAGTATATTTTATTTTATTTTAATTAATTATATTTTAATAATTTTAATTTTATTCTATTTTAATAAATATTATTAATTTGTATAATATTTACTTTTGTTTAATTTGCAGATATATTCATATTTACTTGCAATAATATTTATAAAATTAGTAGATTATAATAAAATTAATTTATAAAATAATTTGTTAAGTTAATCAATATATTAAGAAAAAAATTTAAAATTTTATTTCAACATAAAATTAGGTAGAATAAATATTTTTATGAGTATAAAAAAATTAATATATTTAATACAAAATTTAATTAATGTTTATTGAATATTTATAAGAGTGTATAAAATAATTTTATTTTAAATATTTTTAATAGATATATGGAGTAGAAGGATGTTGAAAATATAAATTACGGCATAAATAAATTCACCCTTTTAAAAATTATATAAAATTTATTATTTACATGACACAGTGGTTAGGATAAAATTAAAGAATATATAATAACATTACTCAATATGAAATTACAATTTTTTCCACCATAAAATTTAAAGATAATTTCTAATTAGGTTGAATTTCGAAATATTATATTTAACCTAATTTATTTGTTAGAATTATTGAAATGAAATCGATCCAAAATTCAATTAATTTTAGATTTTTTTATTAATATTTCAACAATCCAAAATATGGCCCAGTGGGACGGTTATCAAAGCCATTATTATGAATATACGACTGCAGATACCTGTACGTACGAGAAGTTCTATTTACATTTTTGGTCATCGCCCCTGTTTCGACTTGGGAGAAAGTCTCTCCCCAATCCCCATCCTCCTCCTCCTCCTCATTAATTCGTCGTCACTGGATTCTCTTTCTATATCTTGTATGCTTGAACAATTATACAACAAGAAGGAAGAAGATCAGTAATGGCAAGTCTAATATACGAAATCTTCTCCTCATCATCTCTGCTTTCACTTGGTCTCTACCATACGATCTGCACAACTCGCAATTATCTCAAATCACCACAATCTTACTCGGCCAAACCCTACCATCCTCTTCCGTCACACCACCACCACCATCACCGTATCAAACACCTACAGATATACCTTATCATCATCTGTCTCGTCATATCTTTTGCACACCAAACCATTGTCTCGTCAGACTCAGACCCACTCCTCAAAGGTCGCACACCCGTACACCTATTCGCATCCCTTCAATCCGCCCTCGTTTCCTTTCTCTTCATATTCCTCGCCGTTTCTCTCTTGATTTCTGAATCCACTTCTTTACTTCCATTTCCTTCCGATCTCTTCTTCGCCCTTGGCGCTTCGGTCTTTTACCTTCAATACTCTGTCTCCTTTGCCGCAGCCTCTGTCCAGACTTCGGATCTCCAAGCCAAATGCGACATCGTTTCCGGAAGGATTTCGGCTCTGTCGTCCTTGCTGTGTGTTGTTCTCGCGTGTAATTCGAAGTTGTTTGTCGCTGACGTGGCATTAGGAGGTTCCCTATGTTTACAGGGATTGTGGGAGCTGCAAACTGGTTTGTCATTGTACGTGGAGGCCTTTATACCAGAAGGTTGTCATAAGTTACTGGATGTGGTGAAGGGTGTTGAAGGTTCGACGAAATGCGATTTGGAGGAGTCAAAGCTGAGAGCCATGGCGATTTTGGATCTGTTTTTTTTGGTTCATGTAACGTTTGTGTTTATTATTGTTATCGTTACTTATGCTGTTGTTGCCAAGACTGTTACTGTCAGGAGATTGGGTACTTATGAGGCCTTGCCCAATTCTTCGTCCGACCCTAATAGTCAAATTCAGATGAAGGCCTTGGCCGGCAATCAGGCATGATGTCTAATTCTCAACTTTAAATTATTCAAAAACGTGTCTGGGATTTTGTTTTCTGTATACAAAGTATGTACTTTTATTTTGTTCTCTGTGTTTTCGTAATGTGATTGCTTTGAGGAATCAATTGCATATGCTGAATTGGGTTACCATTTTAATGTGTTTGTTCTCCAAGGGTAGTCCTCACGTCTTATTGTAGTGTTGCGGCTTAAATGATGAACAGACCTGTTGGTAGTTCTAGTAGATATTAGCTTGAAGTGAGCTTGTGACTTTCACATCAATAAATTTGATGTTAAGATTCTCTTGTTATTCAAAATGATGAGATTCTTGTTTATACGAATAAAAGACTCTTCTTGATGAGTAGACTTGATAAGCAATCTAGTTTTGAGTGTGCTTCTGAAATTGCTGTGAAGGATGAGATTGTATTGTTAGGTTATTACTATTATGCATGGAGTTTTCAATCCAGATGACCAGACTCTTTCACAGATCGAGATTTCTTGCAAGGAAAATGTTCTGTTTTGATAGAATAGTCAACATTTCCAAGGGGTTCTGTTTCCTGTTCTAAATTTATTATTTCGAGATGATATATTATGGCTTATGTGCATTTGCAAGGGAAGCATGAATATGGAGTTATTAACTATAGTAAGATGCTTAATAAATATATCAGATTTATTTTCTCTTTAAGGATGACGACAAATGTTGTGAGTGTTTTGATGTCATAGAATAGTATGAGTGGCTTTCATGTATTGATCCTTCAGCATGACAGCTTATTTATTTTCATAATATACAATTAACTCCTTTTGCTGCATCTGTGGATTTTTTTCTCATTTTTTGCTTTTTGTTGATTCATGTTTTACTTCCTGCCATCGGTTCAAGTCCTGTCTTGGCACTTCCTTCCTAATCGATGATTCCAGTTTGATCAATACTGCTATTGATGGCTGCTGCCTTTTCTTTTTTTTTTTAAAATATATCTTCTCTTTGGAATGATTACCTATTTTCCTCATGGCCATAGTGTGTCGACATTTATTGATATCAAATTGTGTTATTTTAGTTTAAACATTTTCTTGGTCTCATCATTATTTCATCATTGCTTCTCTGTTTTCAAGTCTGTTTGTTATTTGGACATTCTTTTTCAATATTTATTTTCGTCCTTCTTTTCTGCATAGGAAGCAGAGAAATAAGCTGTCCACCAAAAAAAAAAAGGGAGGACATGCTGTATCGCCTTTTCTGTGAATCCTTGGCAAGAATTTATGATTGTTGATCTTGTACTGAAAGGCATTACTCTTTAATAAAATTAAATTTGTATTCGTGAATCTACTACAGTGCCCTAAAATAAATGTTGTGTCCTCGGGAAACCTGAATTCTCTCTCTCTGTTATGTAAAGAACAACTAATCTGAAAGCTGATTGAGGTAGGGGAAGACAAGTCATAGGTGTTGATGGTAAATGGAGCATATCACAAGATTTGAACCGAAGAATTTGGAGCAAGGAATCATAGTCAGCCTTAGATTTGCCTAAACTAACATGTACTTTTACTTGGTGGATACTGTTCAAGTGTAGGAGATTTGTTGCTGTCAGTGCTTGCCTGTTTTCAGATTTTGTTCTCTTGTTGAGCTTGGCATATAAACTGTTATTCTATTGCCAGTTTGTATTGATTATGACCACCATAACTTGACATTTGTGCTGCCACGGGAAAACAACTTTAGAGGTGGTGAGAGCACTGGCTCAAAAATAACTCATGCATGTATGGCCACTCTTATTGGGATCCTCTCTATTTTCTGATGGAAAATTTTGTGATCCATGCGAGTGTTGGTTTCCAGGCCCGCCAATTGGTGGAAACAATTTGGATATTTTGCAACAGTTGCTACGGCCATTTTCTTCTAATGGCAATGGCAGGTTCAGGTTGCCACATGCTGTGGTATGAAATTTCTGTTTGTATATATAATCTAATAGGAATACTAACGTTATACAGCTATGTATCTATATAATCTTTGCTGCCAATCTTGTGACGATGTTGTCGGCGATTTGTTGTTCTGGAAAAAGATTAGCAAGAAAATACCCTTAACCATATACGCAGGAGGCCATGTGTCATAACGATTCTGTGCTGCATTCTTACACGCGTTGGAAAACCCGTCTCAGGAAATCCATTCAACAGGATAATATTTGAGAGTAAGCGTGTTGACTTGAATAAATGTATTGTATTTCATGATAATTTTAGTAAATTTATAATATTTTTTTATATTTATTAATTATGTTATTTATTTTTTAAATAAATAATATAATATGATATGATTAAATTATTAATTCGATCTAATTTATTTAATTAATTAATAAATAATTTTATTTATTTATTTAAATATAAATTAAGTATCAAATATAAATAAATAAAATTATTATATTAAATAATTATTTATTTAATTAATTATATTTTAATTTTATTTTAAATGAATAAATAAATTCAGAAGATCAAATTTAAATTCGATATGATTATTAATCGAGTGATATAAATATGATTCAATTATTATTCGTGTCAAAATTTTTAAATTTGAATTTGTTTAATTATATTAAATTTATATTGAATAATCGTATCGCGATTTAAATTGTGATAGAGAATAACACAATGATTATGATACGAGAGTAAGTGCAGGAATTCCAATAAACAAATTAACAAATTGTAATTGTATCAATATTGTTCGTTTGTTATTTATATTAAAAATTTAAATATAAATATAATCTATTTATTTAAAAATAGTTTATTTAAATACAATAATTTATTTAAATATAATTATTTATTTAAACATAATTAAATTATTACAGTAAAAAAAATAATATTATTATAATATTAAAAAGCAATCCATTTTATGTGATATATATATATATATATATATAACATTTGATTTAAATAAAATTATATTTTATTATTTTTATTTTATTAAAATAGAATTAATTATTTGATTAGGTATATTTATTTGTTTAATTAAATAAGTTTTAAATGAATAAATAGATTAAATATATATGATTATTATTTATTTGATATAAATATGATAAGAGTTATTATTAATATTAATTTTATAAATTTAATATTATTTAATTATACCGATTATATATTAAATAATCGTGATCTCAAATGTGATCATTGTCTTAAGTCGTCAATAAGGATGTCAATTCGGATAAATATATCATATTCGTATCGTGTCAATAAATATATAATATTTTTTGTGTTCACCTTAATCTAATTCATTTATTAGTCATATAAAGAATTCTCAATTGAACACGATCTATTTATTAATTGTGTTATTTTTTTATTAATTATATTATTTATTTTTTAAATAAGTGATATAACATAATAAGATTAGATCATTAACTCGATCCAATCTATTTAATTTATTTAATTAATCAATATAAAATTTAACCTATTTAATTAATTATTTATTTAAATATAAATTAAGTATTAAATAAAAATAAATAAAATTATTATATTAAATAATTATTTATTTAACTAATCATGTTTTTAATAAATAAATAAAATCAAAAAATTAAATTCGAATCCGGTATAATTATTAATTATATATTATAAATATAATTTAATTATTATTTATATTAAAATTTTTAAATTTATATTTATTTAATTATATTAAATTTATTTTAAATAATTGTATTAGGATGTAAATTATCACTCTTACTTCAAATAATTAAGCTGCAATTTATTTCAAATAATTGCAGCTTGGCAAAATGCATGAACCCACGCACATTAAATGTAAAATGTGCACATATCATTCAATCAGTTGACGGATACCACCGTAGAAGGTAGAATCCAACAGAACGATCCACCAATAGAAGTTGCGTATATTGACCTTTTATTTATTAAATAATTAAGAGGAGATATGAAGGAGAGTTATTGAGAAAACAAGATTAGGAATTCTTTCTCTTTTTTTTTTAATTAAGATGTTCATATTAATTTACATATATCTTGATTAATTTTTAAAAAAAATTAATAAAATATTCATCAATATGACTCCTATTTAAATTATAAATACACACAAAAAATTGGATTCAAGATCATATATCTAACACATAGTCTCAAATTCATTTATGTTAATTGAGTTATCCAGGATTGATAGACAAGTTAGCCAAACTAGATATCGGCGATTGCATTTAAGATTTTTGGTAATGTTGGAACGACGAAGAGTACAAATGAACTTGTAAATGTTAACGAGAATTTTTGGTTTCATTTGAACAAATGGTTCCGTCACCTTTTCTATATGATTGGTCATTGGTCAACAACAGTGATTGGTTAAGCAGTGCGCACCTGTAGTTTACATTTGCTAATAGGCGTCCTTACTTCTCGGCTATATCCCTTTGAGAGATTGAAAAAGTAATTTCAGACCATCAGATATTTTATTTCAGTTTTTGTTGCCTATCCCAGAAAGTGATAGGCGATGAAAACCAAAGGATGGAATACTTTGTATATCCCACCAATTAAAGAAAGTTTTGCAGAAGGTTCTTTCCCTTACCATGAGATGTTGGGAAAGGACCTTTAATTGGTAGGGGGGAAAACTTCTATGTCGTTTGGTCTTATACGTACTCTTTTTAGCACCTATATATATCCTTCAAGTTCATCTGCAATCTGTAAGTTCACTGCCAAATTATATATTCTTGAAGCTTTTATCATCATGCTTACAGGATTTGGATTAACCCTCCTGTTTTTTTTTAGAAACTTTACAAAGCACTATAATGACAAGCCAAGGGAAAATTGACTGTTTACAAAGCAGGTAAGCAAGTAACCCGTAACTCTGTTGAGTTTTCCTGAGATTATGAAACTAAGTTTGCTCTTGTAACTAAAAAAATCAAATGGAGTTGTAAGGTTTTTGTTCATTGGGTATGAATACTAAGACTTAACGATGTGCTTTCTAACAATGGTTATATAAATTAGTCATTTCTATTTTTTTTCCAACTTTAGCAGCTCCACTGACAGGATCAGTAGTTTGGATCTTGTGCTTCCTATCAGTTCTTTTATGTAATTGTAAATCCTATAGAAGCCGGTTCATTTCCAATAACCAAGCTATGTATGAGTGGAATGGGGAGTGGTGAAGAAGGAATCTATCCTTTAATCAAGTTGACGAGAAAGTAACAAACTCTGAAATTTCATGTTTCTGTTGCTTAGAGTTTCACAACATAACAATATAGATGGAAAAAAGTAAAAATATAGAATATAAATTCTATGCAACGTTTTTCTTTTCCTCTCTCGATCTCTCCTGGAAATGATAACCGCAAAATTGCAGTAGAGAGAAATTTCTAGTAAATCTCATCAAAGTTGTCAAAATCTGAACAGAATATAAAATCTTACCCAGGTTATCAAAGATTTCACAAAAATCAAAATATAAAGGTTTATATCATTAACATGAAATGGGGTATTATAACATCTTTGTCAAATGATACAATGTCTCTGTCTTGAATGTTTCAGTTTTGCTCTTCATGGTATTGTTCCTAGTTTACAACAGAATTCTATACGATAAAATTGAAAGAACTTAGTAGAATAACACCAATGATTATCATTATGTGCTGGATCCACAGCTTGAGCACATGCCGTAAAGCTGTTGAAAATTGAATACCAAACCAGTTCCATAGTACTGATAAGGTGCATAAATAGTTCCTCCATTGTGAATGTTGGCTTCTGAGTCCAATAATTTGGTTGATGGTTTTGTCAATATCTGCGGTGAGATAAACAATTGCAAAGTTAAATCATCAATTTCCTGCAAGAATATTACTATATTAGCATTAAAGCCATTCCCGGAAGTAGGAATGCATGTTGTCTCTGTTAGCAGCATTCGAGACATTGACGTTAGTGACTATATTGTCAGGCCTCAAAAACTGGGAAATAGCAAAGATTAAGTTACTTGTATGCTTTGAAACTAATGTGATTTATGTACATAACTTATCTCAATACCAGTCACATAAAAGCCATATCCAAATTTTAGAAATGAACTCCCACAACCAGACCTCAATAAAATCTTGCAGTTCTGTGAAGCTTGAGTGCTCACTGTATGGAACACCTACAACATAACAATTTTAGCTTTAGCAATCATCCTTGCCAAGAAAATCCATGCTCCAGCATGGGCACGGATCTACAATATCAAGCAATCAAAAAGTAACAGTTTACGCTTTGGTAATCATCCTTACCAACAAAAACTATTGCATAACAACTAAGAAGTACAGAGAAGCCGTAAAACTTAGCTGGGACCTGAAATGAAACATTACAACCAATCAGAAGCAAGGATAATCCATATTATTGCCCACATTATGGTGCTTCCTAAATATGATCATAAAATATTTGGGTATGCAGGGCGAATCTATGGCTGTTATTCTGTATCAACTAACACTAGATATCCATGTCATCTCACCGTAAATTGCTATATTGCCTCTCGAATTAGGTATAATGAGAACCAGTTGGCGACCATACTCTCAGGGCAAGTCCAACCTAAAATTATTCAAAATATAAGGACTTCTGGCCATTGGTGGGAAAAAAAAGTGCACTAGGTTGCAATAGCATATATGACTCACCTGTTGGACAAAATGCTAACATTGCTGATGACTGATTTGCGTAGGTCTTCAAGTAATCCGTCAGGGTTTTGAGTAAAAAAAGTTGGAATAAATATGGACAATATATAACAAGACAGAAATGAAATATTCATATTGAAATAACAAGGGAAGGCTCAGAATTAGACCTCAAATTGCAGTGCTGACCTAGGGAGCACTTGGAGAACTGTGTCCTTTCCCTGTGTACAGAGATTGCCAGAGAGTTCAGGCCAATCAAAAAACTGCAGAACCCATCTCCTTGAAGCATTTGCATATATTTTAAGAATATATATGCGTAGCAGTGTGATCCTCGTGGGCCTTCCATTTCATGGGTAGCAGTGTGATCCTCATGGGCACAGCAGTTAGTAAATTTTACTCATTGGTACCAGTTTGAAAACTGATAAGAAATGGGCCTGATCGGTTGTCGAGTCCGTCAAAAATAAAATACCAACTCAATCTTAAAAATAAACTTATAGATAGTGATGAGTGGGATCGTCTCTACAGGGAACGGATGAATTTAAATCTTTTTAAACCAGAAAATAAATCAACCAAAATAAATAAATAAAATTACGACAACTAAAAGAAAATAAAAACTAACAAAATAAATTAAATCAACAAAACTAAAAATAATATAAATGAGAAAAATCAAATATGCGAGGATTTAGTTAAAGGAATAATTCTCAGATTGGTTTGTGTGGATTGATCATTGAAACAAAGACACTTTTATTATCCTGATAAACCGGTTATAGTTACTAGTACAAGCTTGTGTAACC
>JAVXUL010000001.1:4874072-4896318 GCA_035590515.1 Trichilia minutiflora | reverse complement strand
TCATTTGTCTCATCATTTCTTTTGCCCACCAAACAATTGTCTCCTCAGACTCCGACCCACTCCTCAAAGGTCGCACACCCGTACACCTATTCGCATCCCTTCAATCCGCACTCGTTTCCTCCCTATTCCTATTCCTCTCCGTTTCTCTCTTGATTTCTGAATCCACTTCTTTACTTCCATTTCCTTCCGATCTCTTCTTCGCTCTTGGCGCTTCCGTATTTTATCTCCAACACTCTGTCTCCTTCGCCGCTGCCTCCGTACAGACTTCGGATATCCAAGCCAAATGCGACATCGTTTCAGGACGTATTTCGGCTCTGTCGTCCTTGTTGTGTGTTGTTATCGCGTGTAATTCGAAGTTGTTTGTCGCTGACGTGGCGTTAGGTGGGTCCTTGTGTTTGCAGGGATTGTGGGAACTGCAAACTGGTTTGTCATTGTACGTGGAGGCGTTTATACCGGAAGGTTGTCATAAGTTGCTGGATGTGGTGAAGGGTGTTGAAGGTTCGACGAAATGCGATGTGGAGGAGTCAAAGCTGAGAGCCATGGCGATTTTGGATCTGTTGTTTTTGGTCCATGTAATATTTGTGTTTATTATTGTTATCGTTACTTATGCTGTTGTTGCTAAGACTGTTACTGTCAGGAGATTGGGGACTTACGAGGCCTTGCCCAATTCTTCTTCCGACTCTAATAATCACATTCAGATGAAGGCCTTGGCCGGCAATCAGGCCTGATGTCTAATTATCAACTTTAAACTATTCAAAAACGTTTCAGGGATTTTGTTTGCTGTATACAAAGTATGTACTTTTATTTCCTTCCCTGTGTTTTCGGTAATGTGATTGCTCTGAGGAATCATTTGCATTTGCTGAATTGGGTTATCATGTTAATGTGCTTGTTCTTTAAGGGTAGTCCCCACGTCTTGTTGTAGTGCTGCGGCTTAAATGATGAACAGACCTGTTGGTAGTTCTAGTAGATATTAGCTTGAAGTGAACTTATGACATTCACATCAATAAATTTAACCTTAAGTTTCTTGTGTTATTCTAGATGATGGGATTCTTGTTTATATAAATAAAAGACGAGTTGACAAGCAATCTAGTACTGTGTGTGCTTCTGAAAATGCAGTGAACGATGAGATTGTATTTTTAGGTTATTACTATTATGCATGCAGTTTTCAATCCAGATGACCAGACTGTTTCACATATTGAGATTTCTTGTAAGGAAAATGTTCATCTTGATAGAATAGTCAACATTTTCAAGGGTTCTATTTTCTGTTCTAAATTTATTATTTCAAGATGATATATTATGGCCTGCGTGCATTCGGAGGTGAAGCATGAATATAAAGTTATTAAATATTAGTAAGTTGTTTAATAAATATATTAGATTTATTTGATCTTTAGGGATCACAATGTGTGTTTTGAGTATTTTTGTTGTCATAGAATAGTATGAACGGCTCTCATGTATTGATCCTTCAGCATGACACCTAATCTATTTTCATAATATACAATTAACCCATTTTGCTGCATCTGCGGATTTTTTTTGTCTTTTGCTTGTTATTGATTCATGTTTTGCTTCCCGCCATCTGTTCGAGTCCTGTCTTGGCATTTCCTTTACTTTTCAATGGTTCCAGTTTGATCGATACTGCTATGGATGGCTGCTGCCGTTTTTTTTTTCTTCTTATATATCTTCTCTTTGGAATGTTACCTATTTTCCTCATGGCCACCATGTGTTGACATTTATTAATATCAATTCATGTTATTTTAATTCAAACATTTTTTTTTTGGTTTCAATATTTCTTCTCTTCCTTTTCTGGATAGGAAACAGAGAATAAGCTGTCCACCCAAAAGAAAAAACGGGACTTACATGCTGTATCTCCTTTTCCGTGAATCCTTGGCAAGAATTTGTGATTACTAATCTTGTGCTGAATGACATTACTCAAACAATCTTGGATTCCTTAATCTACTACAATGCTGTGAATGTTGTGTCCTCAGGAAAGCTGAATTAAATCTCTATGTTATGTAAAAAACACCTAATCTGAAAGCTGAATGAGGTAGGGGAAGATGAGACATAGGTATAGATGGTAAATGGAGCATATCACAAGATTTGAACCAAGGGATATGGGGCACGATAACGTGGTTAGAGTTTAGACCCAGATTTGCCTAAACAAACATGTACTTTTACTTGGTGGACAGTTTTCAAGTCTAGGAGATTTGTTCTTGTCAACACTTGGCTGTTTTCAGATTTGGTTCTCTTGTTCAGCCTGGCATATAAATTGTTATTGAAGGTATTGCAAGTTTGTATTGATTATGACTTGCGAACTTGACAATTGTGGTGCCACGTTAAAACAACTTTAGAGGTAGTGAGAGCACTGGCTCAAAAATAATTCATGCATGCACGTGACTATTATTGGGATCCTCTTTATTCTCTGATGGAAAATTTTGTGATCCATTCGTGTTTAGGTTTCCAGGCTTGCCAATTGGTAGAAACAATTTGGATATTATGCTACGGAGGCTACGACCATTTTATTGTAATGGCAGGTTACCACAGTTTGTGTTAAGTAATTTCTGTTTGTATGTATAATCTGAGAAGAACTCTAATGCGATACAGCTACATCTATATATAAATTTAAGCATGAGAACTGCATAAGCTAGTAACTTCATGTACCTGCGACATTTGATTTTTTCTTGTTAGTCTTATGTCAACGAGGCAGGATAATAGAATATGTACTGGTAATCTTTGCTGTCAATCTAGTAACGATATTGTCAGAAATTTTTTGTTCTGGAAAAAGATGTGTAAGGAAATCCCGTTAACCATATATGCCGGCGGGCTAAGGCTTGTTCGTAATGATTCTGTGCAACATTCTTGAACACGTATGGAAAACCCATTTAACGGTACAATGTTGAGAACATTATGACGTGAGAGTAGGTTGCAACACATAAATGTAAAATGTTCTTGTATCAATCAGCCGGTGGACACCACAATACAATCCATACAAAGGACCAACAAAACGATCCACACAAAGGACAAACGGAGACAGAAGTTGCAGACATTGATTTTTTTTTTTTAATATATAAGAGAGGTCTGTAGGGAGCTACAGGGAGGACACCGGACCAGGCAGGCTAGCCAAGGCTAGTTATTGGCGATTACGTTTAAGTTTTTTTGGTAATGTTGGAACGACGAAGAGGACAAACGAACTTCTAAATGTTAGCGAGAATTTTTTATTTCATTTGAACAAATAGTTCCGCCACCTTTTCTATATGATTGGTCAACTACAATGGTTGGTTAACAAATGCTCACATATAGTTTACATTTGCTTATACACGTCCTTACTTTACTTCTCGGCTATATCGGCCATCATATCCCTTTGAGAAATTGAATAAGTAAATTTCACATCATCTGACATTGCCTATCCCAAAAAATACATTAATCTTTAACAGGCGATAAAAATCAAAGAGTGGAGCAACTTAAATCATATAACAAAAACATAAGAAAAGATTACAAAACTTGTTAAATAAGTGAATTAAATAAGACGGTACTGAATAACTTTTCAATACCCACCCATTACAGAAAGTTTTGCAGAAGTTTCTACTCCTTCTACCACGAGATGTTGGGAAAAGCAATTTGATTAGTTGGGGCCTGGGGGAAATGTTCTATGTTTTTTGGCCTTATATGCACTCTTTTAACACCTATATATATCCTTCAAGTTCACCTGCAGTCCTTCTCACATCTTTTGCTCCTCTCTTACGGATACATAGGTTCAGAAAAACAGAAAATATTCTATGAAAAAGCAACTGTGGAGATTCAATTTCTTGTAAACTCTTTCCCTATGGCGTTTGTGTGCTTGTTTGAATAAGGTTTGTAGAAAAAGAAGAAGATAGGAATCTTTATGGGGAAAAGGTTAGAAAAAGTTGGGTTCTCTCCCCAGATTTATAACATTTTCAATCAATCTTAAAAATGCTGTGTAACAGTAACCAGACCGGGTTGTATCTGCCACTCAATTCCGTCCAATTCTGTTTGCTTTGGCAAAGCTATCCTCAGTATATTTATGCCAATTTATCTTGTTTTCCACTTGCAATCTTGGTATCTTTTAATTTCGAACGGGTCAATTCTTCTTGCCCTGTCCCCATTTGCAAGTCACTGGCTGATTATATATTCTTGAAGCTTTTGTCATCATGCTTACAGGATTTGGATTAACCCTCTTTTTTTTTTCTTTAGAAATATGACAAAGCTCTATAATGAGTTAATGACAAGCCAAGAGAAAGTTGACAGTTTACAAAGCAGATATTGGCAGGTAACTAAATGAAAATGAAAATGGAGTGCTAAACTTTTTGTTCATCGGGTATGAATACTAAAACTTAAGTATGTGCTTTCTGACAACGATTATATAAATTAGTTATTTCTATTGTTTTTCAATTTTTGCAGCTCCACAAGCAGGATCAGTAGTTTGAATACTGTGCTTCCTATTAGTTCTTTTATTTAATATGATTGTAAATCCTTTAGAAGCCGATTCATTTACAATAAAAAATCTGACATATAAGAGTGGAATGGTGGGTGGTGAAGAAGGAATCTATCCTTTAATGTTTCTGTTGTTTAGGGTTTCACAACATGATAATATAGATGGACAAAAATAAAAATATAGAATATAAATTCTATTTGAAGTTGTTTTCTTTTCCACTATCCCGAAAACAATAACCGAAAAATTGCAGTAGAGATAAATTTCTAGTGAATCTCATTGAAATTATCAAAATTTGAAGAATATAAAATCTCACCCAAGTTATCAAAGATACTTCAAAAATCAAATGATAAAATGTCTGTCCCTTGAATGTTTCAGCTTTGCTCTTCATGGTATTCGTCCCAGTTTACAATAGAATTCTATACGGTAAAATTGGAAGAACTTAGCAGCAGAATAACACCAATGATTATCATTATCGGCGGGTTCCATGGCTTGAGAACATGCCCTTAAAGCAGTCGAAAATTGAATACAAAATCAGTTTCATCTTATTGACTAGATGCATAAATAGTTCCTCCATCGTGAATGTTGGCTTCTCAGTCCAATAATTTGGCTGATGGTTTGGCCAATATCTGAGATTAGATAAACAATGGTAAAACTTAAATCATCAATTTTCTGTAAGAACATTAGCACTTAAGCCATTCCCGGAAGTAGGACTGCATCTTGTCCCTATTAGCAGCATTCCCGACATTGACGGTAGGAATTATCTTGTCAGGCCCCAAAAACTGGGAAATAGCAAAGATTCAAGTTACTTGAATGCTTGGAAACTAGTATGATTTGTGCACATAACTTGTCTTAATACCAATCACAATAAAAGACATCCAAATATTAGAAATGAACTAATTTCCACAACCAGACCTGAACAAACTCTTGCAGTTCGGTGAAGCTTGAGTGCTCACTGTATGGAACCCCTGCAACATAACAATTTAAGCTTTAGCAACCATCCTTGCCAAGAAAATGCATTATTTTACAACTAAGAAGAACATAAAATCCATAAAACCAGGCATGGGTATAGATCTACCAAATCAAGCAATCGGATAGATAACAATTTTAAGCTTTGGTAATCATCCTTGCCAACAAAACCTATAGCATAACAACTAAGAAGCACAGAGAAGCCATGAAACTTAGCTGGGCCCTCACATGGAACACCACAAGCAATCAGAAGCATGGATAATCCGTAAAATTACCACATAATGGAGCTTCCTTACTACAATCTTAAGAAATTTAGGTATACATTAGGCATCTATGACTGCTACTGTGCATCAACTAAAACTAGAGATCTATATCATCTCACCATAAATTGTGATATTGCCTTTGGAATTAGGTCTAATAAGATCCAGTTGGCTGCCTATAGTCTCAGTGTAAGTCCAACCTAAAATTCAAGAAGTTAAAAAAATTATTTAAAATAACAATTTCTGGCCATTGTTGGGAAAAAAATAGTACTAGGTTGCAATAGCATAGATGACTCACCTGTTGGCCGAAAAGCCAATATTGCCGAATACTGATATGTGTAGGTCTTCAAGTAATCCTTCAGGGTCTTGAAAAAAAAAATTGGAATAAATATGGATAAATTAACAAGAAAAAATGAAATATTCATATTGAAAAAACAAAGGGAAGGCTCTGAATTTGACCTCAAATCGCAGTGACGATATAGGGAGCACATGAAGAAGTGTGTCCTTTCCCTGTGTACAGAGACTTCCAGAGAGCTCAGGCCAATCAAAAGACTGCAGAACCCGTCTCCTTGAAGCATTTGCATATATTTTAACCTAAGCCAATTCTAAACCAATTATGCTCTAAATTTGATGATAGAATTTACAAGAACTGGATGTTATTATCATAATTGCGGGGTCTTCCATTTTATTATGTGTAGCAGTATGATTCTCATGGGCACGACAGTTAGTAAACTTTACAAACTGGACTTCAATTGATACCAGTTAGAAAACAGTCATAAGAAACAGGTCAAAACAAATAAATAAATAAAGAAGAATTGATGGTAAAAGGTGAATGTACCCCTAACGCCTTAGAAATAGCAAGGAACACACATTCTTTCCCGATGCTATATGCCCCAACAACAACAAGGGTTTTAGGTTGCCTTTTGAGTTTGTTTTTAGTAACTCTGACTACAAAATTTAATACATCTTCTTTGGAGGGGAACCTGAAACAATAAATATTACACAACAATTAACAAAAAGGAAAAGCAGCAGCAAATTTTATAGTGTGCCTTTTAAGAAAGTTATGATAGAGAAGTTGGTTACCTATATTTTGGATTGCAATAGGTTGTATCCAAGTAAAGCACATGAACCCGGTGGTTTGTAAGAAGAGGGTAAGTTTGCATCAGTTTGCAGGCCCTGAAATCTCCAGTATGCAGATAGCATTGTCCATCCTTAAGACGAAAGTGAATCAGAGCTGCACCTGGGCAGTGATTAGCATCTAGTAATGTTATTTTAACTCCTTCAATAACATGTTCGGTATTTAGTTCTAAAGGACGGATATATCTGCATATATGAAACCAAAATCAACCATCAATTGCCCAACTCACATATAATCCTTAATATATAGATTTTAGGTACCAGGTTCTTACAATGGATTGACAGAGAGACACGTCCTAACAAGGACAGCAGTGAGGGGTGTACAATAGATAGTACCATGCGACCACCCTTTTCTTAGACCTCCATAGTGATCGTAGTGGAAGTGAGTAAGAAAGTAGGCTGAGCACCCATCGATACAGCCATAACGAAATGCGTCAACAGTGAATGGTGTTCCTGGATCACAACAGATAATGCAATATTACCTTAAATCTAACATGGGCTTGTTTTACATGTCCCTAAACACAAGCATAAACCAGTATCTCTTATTGGTTAAACTAGGTACTAAGAGAGTCTCACACTAACAAAGAAAAGATGTGTGTACCAAAACAACCTAACAGACAAACATAGGACAGATTAAAAAATGAAAAATTTTCTGTACTACCAGGAAAAATCCTGATAATGGAATGAATAACGAAATGACCCATCTGATTGAATATTGGTGGCATGGAATGCGGGTCTGGTAACATAAATTTTGACAAAAAGGCTCAGAGGGAACTAATGAAATGCAACCTGGAATCTTCTTATAAAACGGGCAACCACGGTCGACCCTCTTCTTCACATGGGTAGCCGTAGATTTTGCAGTAGAAAGCTTGAGCTTTTTCTTGGGAGGTGAAAATGAGCCATTGGACTGTGATTCTGAATTCGACTTCAATCCCCAGATATCAAACAAATTTGCCTGCTTCAGCTTCCTATTCGACTGCAACAAACAAGACCAATCGGTGCCACATCGATAGAAATCGGAGACAAAGCTCTCCGCTTCTTCATCTTGAAATAATGGAAAGCCATTCTCGTCGTGGAGAAGGTCAGAAGATTCATAGCTATCATTTTCCAATTCACATAACCCTGCGTCAGCCATTTCCTTTACTACCCTTTGATTTTCTCCCGCTTTTCTCGATCGAAAAGGAGATTTTTCAAAACGACGATTTTTCGAAACTACCAGCGCGCCATTAACCATGGACAATGAATGGCACGTGTGATATTTTTTGGACGGAGGGAAATGGGAAAAGAGAAAATTGACCAAAAACAATTGTTCGTAAAAGGCATATAATTTAGACAGAAGTACGAAAATAACCTTATTTTTTTATCTTTTTTTTTATTAATTACATTTAAAATTTTTTAATTAATTTAATTAAAAACTTATTTTTTAAATAAATTTATTCATGAATTCAACTTGTCTTATCTCAAAAATCCTCCATTTTATCTTAATTTAAAAATATAATTTTATCTTAATTAAAAAATATGATTTTATTTTAATAAAAAAGATTTTATTTTATTTTAATTCAAATGTATTTTAAATTAAAATAAATTTATTCAAAATATAAATTTTTAATAGGTTCATTAAAATTTTTGAATGTAATTAATTCAAAAAAATAGTTAATAAATATGATTATTTTTCTATTTTTTATAATTTATTTGTTATTGTTTTATGTTATATATTAAAGTTTTTTAAAAAATGAATCATACAAATAAATAATTATAAACATAATAAAAAATTAATACTTGATATCCTCTCACTTCACTTTCATATCATTTTTCTTAATATCACTTTCATATTAATTAGAATTAAAATTTGGTAGGTATAATAATAATATTATTATTTTTTAACATATTTATTACTGTTATATCTTGACTTTCTAGAGGGAATATAAAGATGTATGATTAGCTTCAATCTATCTGGCCAATAATCCAGGAGACCGAATATTTTCGAGGAGACGTGGACACAGACAAATCATAGGACTCATGTTTTAATGTAGACCACGATACTTATCCTAGACCCGCCCGTACGAGATTGTTACAACGACAGTTGAGTACGGGGGTAATAACGGTGGGTAAAGTATCACGCCTTCGTTATTGACCGGACAACTTCCTTCCTCGACTTTGCTTTTCCTTCGTGGTGTTGCCTATTCCCCTCCATTTCCTTTCCTCCCATTTCCTTTCTCCCAAGCTTGGACAGTATAATATATTATATTGAGATATTGGCAAAAATTCATCTTTGGATCCTCTGGGAGCTTTCAAGCTTCATTTGGTAAAGTTCTGGTATTTATTTATTTTTTCTTACTGAGTGTTTTACCTGGTGTGATTTGATCGACATTTGACGATCCACGTTTGATTCTTTCTTTTATCTTGGGTTTATTATTTACTTTCTGATTCTGGGTTGATAGATCCAATGTTTGATATGAGTTTTTATTTTTATTTTTTACATTTCTCTTTTAATTTGTCCCACAAATTTTATATCAATTTTGGCAGGTGTAATTTTACTTTATCAAACTGCTTGAACATGTATCTGTGGGGTGGCTTTTGAACCTCCTCTTCCATTACATCTGGGTTGTTTAAGAATTGGTGAATATTGAAGGGTAGCTTCAGATTTCAGCTGCATGTGGGATCTTCTTTACGGCTTCACTGTTGTTAAGCCATGGGAGAATGGGTCATTGGAGCCTTTATCAACCTCTTTGGTAGCATAGCCATCAACTTTGGAACTAACCTTCTTAAACTGGGACACAATGAGGTAAGTGGAATGTTCATCGTTCATGTGAAACCATTTATGTAATGTATTTAGGTTTGTAATGTTTTTTCTTATGCTGCTCGATTGATTATTTACTTAGGCATTGTAGACCATAGTTACGTGTTTGATAAGTGTATAGGTCTTGTGGCACTTTCTCATTTGTCTTTATTGCTGCCTGAGAAGCATGAACAAGACTTACAGAATAAAGGTGTGATCTCATTGGTAGACCTGACGACTGTCTCAATAGTTGGTCAAATTATGAATTTCTATCTAGAACCATGAAATCATTCTCTTGATTAGATGAAAGAACTAATTACATAGGATAGATTGCTTGTTTGGATTCTGATTCTTACCTGCCACATGCCATTCGTTTGAGATTTGTTTGAATAATGTCATATTTTAGTCCCTTGTCCTGCTGTAATTTATTACTGGTTTGTGTTTTGGTTAAGGAATGGAGCATCCAAAGATAATAATTATTAATTATGGCTCTATTTTTTCATCTTTAGACCATGTTGGCAGTTTTGTTGAGTCTGACTGAATTGTTTGCAGAGGGAGAGGCATTCTATGCTAGAGAGTGATGGAACAAATGGAAGACATTCATTGAAGCCAATTATATACTTTCATTCTTGGAGAGTTGGTAAAGTCAGGCCTTATGGTGATTAATTCATTTGAAGGGTTTTAAATTTAGCAGCAACTCCTGATTTTTTCAGCCTTAAATTTGTAATTAATGCAGGAATTTTAATTTTCATTCTTGGAAATTGCCTTAATTTCATTTCCTTTGGATATGCTGCTCAGGTCAGTATGGATGAAACCTGTCATTAACTCAGCAATTTGACCTGAATAAATGAAATTTTGATAGAACTTCATATTATGTTTTTGTATTTTGGATGACCAGTACTCATTTTCTAAGTTTGATCAATTCATTTGGTCTTGATCTTCCTCTTTGCAGTCCCTTCTTGCAGCCCTCGGCTCTGTTCAGTTTGTGTCCAACATTGCATTTGCATACTTTGTGTTCAACAAAATGGTGACTGTCAAGTATGTTAAGATCCGAAGCGAGCTAATTTTGAGAACTATTCTGAAGTTTGTATTTATTGTTTCACATTATGTCAAGTAAACTGAATGTTCTTGGTAATGCTTCTGTTACAGAGTGCTAGTTGCAACAACTTTTATTGTTCTTGGGAAC
The DNA here is from genome assembly GCA_035590515.1 of Trichilia minutiflora. Lineage (NCBI taxonomy): Eukaryota > Viridiplantae > Streptophyta > Magnoliopsida > Sapindales > Meliaceae > Trichilia > Trichilia minutiflora. The sequence continues at coordinate 4,885,543 of JAVXUL010000001.1, read as the reverse complement.
ATTTTTCTAGTTGCCTTTGGCAATCACCAGTCACCTGGTACCTACTTGCTTTTGATACTTCTCTTGATCAAATATGATTAACTTACAGATCAAATAATATTAACTTACTGAATTGCACCTAGCCTTAATTGAAATTATAATGATTAAGTAATGTTAATCTCATTGCTTTCAGTTTACACACCAGAACAGCTGGCAGAAAAATACAGCAACATCACATTCCTTGTGTACTGTCTGATTTTGGTCTTAGTAGTTGTTGTACATCACTACATTTACAGGTGATGTACATGATTCTATTTATAAGGATTTTCAGTTGGCTGTTCATTTATATTATGTGCCTTTCTTACAATCAACGTATGCAATATGCAGGAGAGGCGAACTTCTATTTTCTGTTTCTGGACAAGACCTTAGACCTTATTGGCAAATGCTGCTTCCTTTTTCCTATGCTATAGTTTCAGGTGCTGTGGGATCATGTTCAGTGTTGTTTGCAAAATCTCTGTGAGTTAGCTCCCTTATGTGTTGTTACCTTAGAAGATGCACCTGGATATTGTGCAACTTTATTCTTGTTTGACTGTCAATTCTTTTGTTCTTCCAGCTCTAACCTGCTGAGGCTGGCCATGTCTAGTGGATATCAACTCCACAGTTGGTTCACATACTCAATGGTTCTATTATTTCTTAGCACTGCTGGGTTCTGGGTAAATATTATTGCAGAATTCTGTTGTTTTTGGCACATCATGGTTGTGGTGATCTTATCAAACATTTATTGTTTTCACACTTTGTAACTTTGCAGATGACAAGGTTGAATGAAGGGTTGGCACTGTTCGATGCGATCCTTATTGTTCCTATGTTTCAGATTGCATGGACCTTCTTCTCTATTTGTACAGGATTTATATACTTTCAGGAGTATCAGGTCTTCTATCTCTTCTCTTTCTTTCTAAAGTTTGGGTGCTAAATTGCGTCCTAGTTTCAATATATTTAGATTTTAGAGTTGTTCAATTGCTACATGTACCTTTATTTGGTGATTGCTCAACAAAGAAAAAACTAATGTTCTGATCTATTTAGATTTTGAATTCAGATTCAATCAAAGAGAGTGGTTTTGCAGTAAATGTAGTCCATGTTCTTGGGTTTGAATGATTACCCCTTTCTGTAAAGCCTGTTTCAATCTATTTAAATCATGTAAATATGTTTTAATTCTGAATGAGAAATGTAATTTGCATTTAGAACACATTACAAGCATTCATGATGTTTTGGATGTACATTTCCTGGATACTTGTTACCTTATTGCATTTTTCAACTGGTTGCTTACAACCCCATAGATTGCATGGATTATGAATTAGATCATTTGGAGAGCTGATCCATCTTTCTCAAAGCAGGTATTTGATGCACTTAGGACTACCATGTTCATACTAGGAATGACGTCTGTGTTCATTGGCATTTCTTTGCTTGCACCTGATGAGTTGAAAGGTATTTTAACACCACCTTTTTTAAGTTCCAATCATACAAAAACGAATAGGAACTTATACTGCAAATTTTCAGGTGGTGAGGTCAAGGATAATTCATCTTTAGTGTCAGTGATGTCTTCAAGCATTTCAAATGAAGTGGACAGGTACACTGTATTCTTTTACATTGTCAAATTCTGAAGACTGATTGGTGCTTCTCAAACCAAGTAATTTTATCATGTTTTGCGAATTATGTATCTTTGACAGGTTGATCCTGTCACCTGGAGATGCAGAAAATAAAGAAACAAGATCATTTGCCCAAGGAATATTGTTGAAGATTTCAGATATGATAGCCAAAGCAAAGGTATGACAAATTGCCCAAGTCAACTCAAAGCTTTTGAAAAATGAAGGTCTATAAAATCAAAAAGTTATCACTACTAACTTATATTTTTGTGCAGACTGCTTGTTCATTATCATTAGGTCTCGGAGAGGACTCAATCAATGCATCTGCAGTTCTTGTCATGCCGATGGTATCATCAAGGATAACGGGTTTTAGAGGAAACCGGTTGGACAGGGCTAAGTTTTTCTCCATGAAAAGTCATAAATGGAATAGCATTTCAATGGATGAAGACCGAGCAGATTTGTTAGATACAGATGCAGTGCTCCCTCCAAGCCCTTGATATCGGGTATCAATGAGCCTGAAATGTCATCATTCTTTTTTGTATTACTAATAACTATTGATTAACTATTTGATTAGAATTGATTGTTTTCAGATTGTTTATTCATGACACCGTTGTAGATTCAAAGAAAAAAAAATTATTACACGCAATACCATTGTACATTCCAGCTATCTTTTCTAAGTAATGGTATTGTTTTCTTTCGCATTCTCTTGTAAAACTTTGAAGGAAACATCATGTGTTGCTGATCTTTAGAAAGCCATGCCTCACAAATCCAATTCTTCAAATCATCCTCAATTTACTTCAATCAGATCCTTCAAGCATGATAAATGTCTCACGTTATTATATTACTAAAACGATAATATTTCTCCAACAGAAAGGCACGCATGTATGTTACAGTATCGTTTATGCGTAGCAACATCAGCGGCGCAGCAACAGGCTCAATTCTTTCACCCATCTATTCTCGAGGCAGACCCAACCATTTCATTAGTCAACCATTTCAGGAACTCTTCACCAGGACCTTCACCAGCCTCATTTCCCAATATGCCTCTCTCGGCTCCATGTACAACGCTTTCTAGCTCTTCTCTTCCGTCTCCCATTTCTCTGATCTCTTTCTATGGAACGTCATGATCCGCGTCTTCGTGGATAACCGCCATTTTGATCGTGTTTTGCAATTATACACCCAAATGCATGAATTAAATGTTCATCCCGATAACGACACGTTCCCTTTGGTTCTAAAAGCTTGTGGGTCTTCAGGCAACATTGAATTCGGAGTTACGGTCCATAAAGACACTGTGGAAAATGGATATCAGTCTGATGTTTTTGTGGGTAATTCTCTTATTTTGATATATGGAAAGTTCGGGCATGTTGATGTTTGTCGACAAGTGATTGATGGAATGCCTAGAAGAAATGTGGTTACATGGAACTCGATGACTGGTGCTTATGCGCACAATGGTTGTTACGAGGAAGGGTTATCCTTGTATAAGCGTATGTTAGATGAGGGGATTAGACCTAATAGGGTTGTTATTTTGAATGTGATGGCGTGTGTGCGTAGAGAGAGTGAGGCTGATGATGCTTGTAGAATTGTTGTGGTTAATGGACTTGATCTTGATCAGTCATTGCAAAATTCTGCAATGCTAATGTATGCACGATCTTGTAGAATAGATAAGGTAAGAAGATTCTTTGACGGGATTTTAAACAAGAATTTAGTATCTTGGACATCTATGATTGATGCTTATGCTCAGGCTGATTTGTCTCTTGAACCTTTAGAGCTACTTAGACAGATGATATTGCAACGGATTATCCCTGATTCTGTAACATTTCTCATTGTGATCCAAGCTTGTTAAAGTTTAGCATCTTTCCAGCAAGCCCGTGTTGTTCATGGAATCATAATCCGTGGTTGCTTTAAGAATCAACTGGCTTTCGGCACGACTGTAGTTGATCTTTATGTGAAATGTGGGAGTTTAATGCACGCTAGAAAGGTTTTTGATAGGATGAATGTGATCTCTCGGGGCACCATGATTTCGGGTTACGGGATGCATGGCCGTGGTAGAGAAGCATTGTGCATCGTTGATCAGATGAAGGCTTTATAATGCCAGACCATATCACATTCGTGTCAGTACTGTTAGCCTGCAGTCGTGCTGGCTTGATTGATGAAGGATGGGAGTGTTTTAATTCCATGCTTAGAGCTTTTGGGGTTACACCAAGACCTAAGCATTATGCATGCAGTGTTGATATGTTATGTAGAGCTGGAAAACGAATTGAAGCCAGGGAATTCATTGAGAGAATGCCCATAAGACTAGATGCTAGTGTCTAGGGAGCATTGTTAGGAGCTTGTAGAATTCATTCAAATGTAAAACTGGCTGAAATGGCAGCTGAGGCCTTGTTTGATTTGGCTGCAGTGAACCCCTGGTCGATATGTTATATTGTCCAATATATATGCATCATCTGCCAAACAAGCAGAAGCTGATAGGATTGGAGCTCTGATGAAACAGATGGAAGTAAGAAAAATGACCGGCTACATAGTTATAGAGATTAAAAACATAGTCTTTACATATGTTGCTGGGGACAAGTCGCAGGCTCAAAACAGATCTTATCTATTTTGAGTTGGCTAAATTGATCGACAGGATTAGACGAGAGGTTATATACATGAAGTGGAGGGAGGGACGAAGGAGAAGATGTTGTATGTGCACAGTGAGAAGCTGGCCATTGTTTTTGGGCTCTTGAATTTAGGAGCGGAGTGTTATTAGGATAAAGAAGAATCTCATATTGTGTGGGGATTATCATACCGCTACCAAGTTTATCTCTAAGGTTACGGGAAGACAAATCATAGTGAGAGATGCTCATAGATTCCACCATTTTAAGAATCGAACATGCTCTTGTGGGGATTATTGGTGAAGATATTCATTATTATGGAACAGTACGAAAGGGGGTTGGGTATTGAGAAAAATAAAAACTGGTAAATCTGGTTAGAAATGTGGTTGGAGTTTTGAACGTTAGTTGATTGTTGTCATCTATATTGGAGAAATGATGTGCCAAACGTCTGATGTATCATTACACGAAGCTTCTGGCGGGTTATCAAGATCAGATCCGTGTGGGGCCAACTTTGAGAAATTTTTGTCTTTTTAACTCATCCAGATTCTGAAATGATCAGATTCCTCCAAAAATAACTATTATGGGCTGGATCGACACATCCAGTACAGGAAGATGCCTTATTCGATCGCTTAGTTTAATTTTTTTGCCTTATTCGAGTGCTTAGTTTTTTGTTTTGTTTTTTTATTCAATAATCGGCTCAGCTCCTCTAATACTCATCTGAACCAGATTTTGGAAATACATCAACTTTATTGATGGAATCAAGCTCATTAGAAATCAGGGTAATGTTTGGAAAAGATCTGAAAGCATTTAATTTCTTTCAGAAACTCTCTCTCTATGTTCAAGTTTCAATTGTCAGTGACGATCCTGGCAAAAAGTTGGGGCAAAAGCAGCAACACAGAACTCCAGCAGACAAAGAAGGAGATGCGAATCCAGAGTGGAATCATGAGATACGATTTGATTTAAAAGAAGTCCCGTTTCAGGATTGTGATCACATCTTCATTCAGTTTGAATTGCGACACGAAGGAGTTATTTTTGGAGACAAAACTATTGGGGAAGTTCGTGTTCCAATCAAGGATCTTCTCTCAGAGTTTAATGGTGTCCTCAGATTTGTTGACTATGAAGTCCGAACTGCAGATGATAAACCCAACGGAGTATTGACTTTTTCTTATAAGGTGAATGTAAAGAATTTAGTTTTAGAGACTAGTTCTTATTATCCGGGCAGTGACATTACAGGATATTCCATGGCTCATCATCCGCAGCAGCTACAGGCATCTGAGATTCATTATCCCATGTTAGATATTCATAGCACATCTGCTGAAGTTAATTATCCAATTCACTGCTCGCAGCCACAAGTTAATTATCCTGTTCCTAACTCATCATCATCAGTTCCCTATCCGTCGCCGCCGGAATTACCTACTACATCGCAGCTAGATGTTCAGTATTTATCACCTGGAATGCCCCATCCGCCCCAAGAAAGTTATTATCACCCTCTAGATGCCTATTATCCACCGCCGCCGCCGCCGCCACCATCAGTTTTCCCACATCCGTCACCTCCACCTCCACCACCACCACCAGCAGCAGCAGTGACTGATGGGCCATATTACCCTTCTCCTTATATATCGGTGTACGGTCCTTCGGCACCCGGACCTCATATAGGTTATCAATCTTACAGTATGCCTGGAACCTGGGGCCATGCCCATGCCGGTGGCCATTTGCATTCATATGGAAATGGAGAAACGTCGTCATATGGTTATCATTATGAGAGATATCACCATTCATCTTCTTCGAATGGAAGGTGAGATTTTTTTAGGCATTACTAAGCATATAGTTAGAATTTTGAGGAGTTATTTTGCCGTTGTGACTTCATGTTTATCTCCTCTGTTCAGATAAGGTTTTTCAATCCCTGTTCCTTTGCAAGAACTTGTTGATATCAATGTAAAGTTGAAGAAATTAAAACGATAAAATAAAAAATCGAAGGGAAGAAGAAGGTTCCAACAATGATTAATCTCAGCTTATGCATTATGCTTCAAAAAATATATATATAATCTTGACTTAACCAAATCATTTGCCACTCAATTTTGATGGTGATAGAGGCATTTAAAATTTTACAATAAATTTTCCATCAAAAATTTATTCTACTTCTCATTAACTTGTTAAAATTTATGGTATTATTATGTAAAATGAATTTAACAAAATAATAAGACAAACTAAGAAACTTTTGTAAAACTCTAGATGGAGCTGTCATTTCTCAGTTTCATTGCTCAAATTAAGAGACATTTGGTGTATATAGAACATGAAATCTTGTACCTAAATTACCTTGGAATGCCTCGAAAAAGTTGCCTAACGCAGCTTGTAGGTGTGGTTAAAATATAAATGAACTTCGAATGGTCATATAGATATGTAAATATGAGTTGAATATAGAAGGCTAAGGGCTTGGTGGTTGGAAAATTGACATTGCAGCCCCCTATGGATTGAGGATCCTTACAAGCCAACACAGAAATAGAAATAATGATATTTATGGAGTATAAAATAAAGCTAAAAAATCAAAGAAAATCCTCAACAAAACCGGCTCAAAATGGTGTATCTCTTTTATTATTTTATTTTAATTTATTTATTTAAATTGATGTTTTAGAATCCAGCTCATTGTGGGTACGTCTGTACTGGACTGATAATCAAATTCGTAGATTTGCAAGATTCTCTTTTGGCACCTAGGTGGCTACGAGGGAATTAATAGGAACCCGTTCTCTTGGTCTACTTTTTCAACAATTTTTTTTCTTATTTATATACTTGGTTAAATGCCTAAGAGCTGGAATACTTAAAACCTCGGAAACATATTCACCTAGAAGCTGTACTTTATCATCACCTTGTTGACATTTTTTACAAAACAAAATTGCTTTTATCTCTCAAATTTAGCTTTAAAAAGTCTGCCTATAATTCATTTATTTGAATCTGAATTTGAAAATTGTTACTGGGTTCTTCCTCTTCTCTATTTGGTTATGATTACATTTAATTTGCTTGTAAACATATAAATTATAGTTGTCACGATTTGCATTCATTTTTGTCCTTAATCAAGTCATTCCTTCCTTCCAAATCAAGGAAGAGGAAAGGTCATTGCTTCAAGAAATCTGAAATATAACTATTCTACAATACCAATAATTTCTGTAACACGATCTCATATTTTATTGCCTAACTACACAACTCTCCGGAGCTTCAAAATTCGGATCCATTATGCTTTAATTTTACACATATGCCTAATTTTTCTGCCAAAAAATTAATAATCAAAACCAGATTGAAAAAGTATAGCATATGCAATTTTATATTTGTGAAGTGTTAGAAGTGAAGGTATGATGTTAGCATATACGAAGTGCAGAGGGTGAAATTGTGGCAATATTGGCCCTCAAAAGCAAAAAAACACTGTTGTAATGAAAAGCAAAAAAGCAGAAGCAGAAACCGATATCATTTCAAAAGCCCCAAGCAACAACATAAAAACCACGTTCAAACCAAACACCAACCACGATGGCTCACCACCACCATTTTCTATATATATCTGTACCAAGGAAAAGACAGCCCAACGTTCCAAAACCCCTTGTTATATCACATTCTCAATTATTCCTTTATTCCAAACCATGTCAGTAAAACAATTAAAAATGCTTCGAGGGAAAAAATTAAGAAACAATCCAAAAAAACAAAAAGAGTTCAGAAAATAAATTTACATTATATAAAAATTCTTCAAATAATGCATGCAGACAGTAGAGCGCTAAACAATCCTTCTTCCCCATGTAAAAATGATGATAGATGATTCTCAAGCTAGAACAGTGGCTGCCCAGCTGGATTTTTCATAATGTCAGAATGGTGGTGATGCATCTTCTGTTACTCCAACAACTGCATACGACTTTGAATCCTTAGCTGTTCATAAAACCTTCTGATGAACTCCTCCGCTTCATCATCAACTTGTCGATTTCCGGCATCGTTCTCATCTTCTGATGAGTAATTGGAAATCCTTACAGAGAACGGTGAGGGAAGTGGGCTACGCCTCTCTCCGGGGGTTAAATCATTGGCATCAAATCGGAAGTTGAAAGTGTATTCCGGGGTTTTGGGTACCAAGACGACTGCCTTGGGCTCCTGTTCGAAATACTCTTCTTCTTCTTCTTCGATGGCTTCTGGGGAATTGATGCACGGAAAGTAATGGTGTTTGCGTTTCGGCAAGTGGAAAAAAACAGGATTAGGACTGTTGCTGCAAGAGAATTCATATTCCTGTATGCCAAAGCTACCACGTGTCATGTGTTTAGAAGAATGATGATGATGAGAAGACATGAGATTGCTCAGAGATTTTCTGAGCAGCTTTCCTCTCTTCATCATCAAATTCATGTCCATGATCAACTTCCTCTTGGAAACCAATCCTTTCCTTATCATAAAGAAAGTGATTCTCACAACATTCCATAGCCTCTTGGCTATCACAGAGTTTACAGTAGAATGTACCTCCATTATTGCAAAGTCAATATTTGAAAAGCTTTTCAAATTGGAGAAGATGGTATCTGGGTTTTCTTATTTCTGGAGGTTTTGATGGACCTCGCAGAAGTGAAGAAAACCCTTGTGAGAAAATAAGGAAGGAGAATGACCGAAAATATATAGAGAGGTGGGATGAAAATTTGTCAAATAAAATGAAAATAAAAACTGATTTTCTTTTTTCTTTTTTCATTCTTCATTTTTATAATTTGATGGATAAATAAAAGAATGTATAATACTTGATCGAGAAGAAAAGTGAAAAGAGGAAGCGGGCCCAAGAACACATGTACATATTCAAACGGACCCAACAACCGCTCCCCTGGCGCTTCTATGACAGAAAAAGGAGAAAAATTAAAGCAGAGAAAGTGTTTGAAATACTGTCCCAACTAGGATCCATCCATGTATATAATCTTTGCAATTCGTGTGGGATAATTTTTTATACATTTATTATCTGATTTTAATTATCAATTTCCAGATTTTTTATCATTGTTTTTTCTTTATTCCTACAGGTCCTTCTCATTTAAATAAATAATAAGATAATATTATTTTTCCATTAAAGCAATTATTATTTTAATAAAACAACATAACTATTTTTTTTCTTTATTGTTGTTGTTGTAACGAGAAAATTCTATCCTATTCCGTTCAAGCCACAATTGAATCCACTACAGCGTTGCACAACTCCTCTTTTAGTTGGTAAGTTCACATTAGACGCAATCGGGTTTAAGTCATGATTGAACCCAAACAAGACGAGAAAAATTTTCGAGGTTTTCTTCATATATAATTTAGTCAAATTAATTAACAAAATCAATCTATCATATTCGATAACATTTTCTACATCTGGAATTGTTTTATGGGACAAACTAAAATTAAAATTAAAATTAAAATACTCACAATTCCTTTCACTGAAAGTAATTAAGCATTCCCAAGTTTGTATAAAATTCTGTACCAAACCCCATTTTAAAATTGTTGATTATGTATTTATTTATTTTCACAGCAGCTAGCTGCTGCTTCTCTATATGATTAATGGTAGTTTCCATCTATAGATGTCGAACAAACAATAGAAACACAACAAGCAGGCTACAGAAAACAGACAGACTATATATTTTGTTTTCCATATTTACCATGAATTATTTGGCCGCTTAAAGCTAAAAGCTGGAATATATTCTTTATTGATTTAATGTATTTTTATATATATATGTGTGTGTGTGTCTATTAATTCTTGCTTCATAATTACTTTTTTCTGCATTAATAATAGATAGCTGGATATTATTTAAGATAAACGTTCATTAACTTTAGAAAATAAATATTTCAATGTAATATAATTATCTATAATTTGGACAAATACTCAATCTTAGAGGGTACTTAATTTTTGTCTATATTTTGACTTTATTAATGACCGTTAAATGTATACAGGTTGATCACTTGGACAAAGCTTTTGTTAATAATATTATATACATATATATACTAACCATTATTCTTCGCTTAAACTTAATTATATATGAAGATAGATCTTTGATAATAAAAAATATATATATATATATACAACAAAGCAGATAGCATTGTCCTGTAATTGACATTCATGAATGATCATGACATAATAATTATGATAAAAATGTAACCATGGAATTTTTTTAATTAAAATTTTAATTATTTATCATAAAAGTAATTAAATAATGAAAAAAAAATGAATTTATTGAATAGTTTCGTTAGAATCATGAATGGATGTACAATGGACTTTATTAATTCAAATCTTTCTTCAGTTATTACTATAAATTAATCTAAGCCGCCTTTGTAAATTCATAAGTTAATGGGTATGCATAAATTAATCCTTAACTTGTGGGATGGAAAGACTTGCGAAGAAAGCCCTTAAAGTATAGGAATTAATTTGTGTTTTATTAATTTTTCTAATCATGCAAAATGTAAATGTAAATGAATAGATTCTATATCTACATGAATTATGGCAAAAGTTAAGTCTCTTTCTTCTTTCGTTTGTTTGAATATTAATATTTCATGTCTTCAAGTATTAGAAACTTAATTAATAAACCATTATTTTGTTGGAATTCCTGCTGTAGATGTCCAGTGATTGTCTACTCTATGTGCAGATGACAGATGTCCACTCCAGTATACACGAGTTATAGAGATGATAGTAGAAATAACATATTTAAGAAGCTAATCAGGATTTATTCACCAACAACAACGGGCCATCGACATTTTGTCCTCTACAGTTTTTTGAAAAATCTGTTAACCCTTATCAGAATCTTTATAATAAAAACTCCTCTATTATTTTTTAAAATAATAAATACTTTCTTTATAAAAACAAATATATATATATATATTTATCATATCAATTCTTAAATTAAAATAATTAATTATTTTTAAAAATATTTTAAATTTAATTTATAATTTTAATACTTTATTTATAAGATTTTTTACTAAAAAACTTATAAATTAATCTTCAAAAATTATATTTAATAAATTCATAAAAATTTATGAATTTATTTTATAATTTAAATTTATAAATATTTTATTTTAAAAAATTAAATAAAAATAATTAAAATATTTTATTTAAATATTAAAAAATTATAATACCTTATATTATAAAAAAATTAATTTATAATTTTATATTCATAAATATTTTTTAAAAAAAATTTATCAAATATAAATATAGAATTATATTTAAATTTTTATTTTATAATATTTTATACTAATATTGTAACACCCGTGTTTAGACCCCGGGAGTATATTTATCATTTTCTAT
>JAVXUL010000001.1:4852028-4873972 GCA_035590515.1 Trichilia minutiflora | reverse complement strand
AGTAGCGGTGGTTAAAGTATCACGCCTGTGCTATTGACCGGACAACTTCCTTCCTCCGCTTTGCTTTGTCCAGCGTGTCTCGTCTATTCCTTCTATTTCCTTTCTCCCAAGCTTAGACCGTATAATAAATTATATTGAAATGTTGGAAAAATTCATCTTTGGATCCTTTGTGAGCTTTCAAGCTTTCAATTCGTGAAGTTCTGGTATTTATTTATTTTTTCTTACTATATTGCTATACCCTGGTGGGATTTGATTACATTGACGATTTATGCTTGATTCTTTCTTTTTTCATAGTTTTATCATTTACTTTCTGATTCTGTGCTGATAGATCCAATGTTTTAGATGAGGTTATGTTTTTATGTTTTACGTTTTGGGTAATAAAGTCATCTCTTTTGATTTGTTCCCACAAATTTGAGATCAATTTGGGCAGGTGTAATGGTACTATACCAATTCCGCTTGAACATGTGCTCTTTGGGTGGGGATTTTTGAACCTCCTCTTGCATTACATCTGGGTTTCTTAAGAACTGGTGATTATTGAAGGGCAGCTTCAGATGTCAGCCGCATGTGGGATCTCCTTCACAGCTTCGCAGTCGTTAAGCCATGGGAGAATGGGTCATTGGAGCGTTTATCAACCTCTTTGGTAGCATCGCCATCAACTTTGGTCCTAACCTTCTGAAATTGGGACACAATGAGGTATGTGGTAATGTTCTTCTTTTATATGAAACCATTTATGTAGTATATTTAGGTGCGTGGTGTTTTTCTTATGCAGCTTGGTTTTTTATTTGGTTAGGCATTGTAGACCATAGTTAAGTGTTTGATAATAGTATAGTTTTTGTGGCACTTTCTCGTTTGTCTTTATTGCTGCTTGAGAAGTGTGATCAAGACTCGCAGAATAAAGGTATGATCTCATTGGTAGACCATATTGCTGTATTAATAGTTGGCCAAACCCCTAGTATGAGTTTCTATCTAGAACCATGAAATTCGTTCTCTTGATTAGATGAAAGTACTAATTACGTAGGATATATTACTTGTTTAGCTTCTTATTCTTACCTCCACATGCCATTTGTTTGAGATTTATGTGCACAATGACATATTTTAGTGTCTCCTCCTGCTGTAATTTATTACTGGTTTATGTTTTGGTTAAGGAATGGAGCATCTAGAGACAATAATTATTTAATTATGGCTCTGTTTTTTCATCTTTACACCATGTTGGCAGTTTTGTTGGGTCTGACTGAGTTGATTGCAGAGGGAGAGGCATTCTGTGCTAGATAGTGATGGAACAAACGGAAGACATTCATTGAAGCCTATTATATACTTTCATTCTTGGAGAGTTGGTAAGGCCAGGCCTTATTGTGTTAAATCGTTAGAGGGTTTTTGAATTTAGTGCACTCCTGATTTTTTGGGCCTTAAAATTGTAATTAATGCAGGTATTCTAATTTTCATTCTTGGAAATTGCCTTAATTTCATTTCCTTTGGATATGCTGCTCAGGTCAGTATGGATCACTTTGACCTGAATAGATGAAATTTTGAGAGAACTTCATATTGGTTTTCTTTATTTTGGACAACCAGCACTTATATTCTAAGCATCAGTTCGTTTGGTTGTGTTCTTCCTTCTTTGCAGTCCCTTCTTGCAGCCCTTGGCTCTGTTCAGTTTGTGTCCAATATTGCATTTGCATACTTCGTTTTCAACAAAATGGTGACTGTCAAGTATGTTAAGATTTGAAGTGAGCTCATTCACTTTTGTGAAGTCTGTATTTATTGTTTCAAATTATTTCAAGTAAAGCTAAATGTTTTTGGTAATGATTCTCTTGTAGAGTACTGGTTGCAACAACGTTTATTGTTCTTGGGAACATTTTTCTAGTTGCCTTTGGCAATCACCAGTCACCTGGTACCTTCCTTGCTTTCTCATAGTCGAATATGATTAACTTATAGATGAAATAATATTAACTTACAGAATTGCACCTAGCCTTACTTAAAGTTATAATGGTTAAGTAATGTTAATAGCATTGCTTTCAGTTTACACTCCCGAACAGCTAGCAGAAAAATACAGCAACATCATATTCCTTGTTTACTGTCTGCTTTTGGTCTTAGTAGTTGTTGTACATCACTGCATTTACAGGTGAGGTACATGATTCTATTTATAAGGATTTGGAGCTGGCTGGTCATTTGTATTATATGCCCTTCTTACAATCAACATGTGTAATATGCAGGAGAGGAGAACTTCTATTTGCTGTTTCTGGACCAGACCTTAGACCTTATTGGCAAATGCTGCTTCCTTTTTCCTATGCTATAGTTTCAGGTGCTGTGGGATCATGTTCAGTGTTGTTTGCAAAATCTCTGTGAGTTAGCTCCCTTTAGTGTTTTACCCTTTGGAGATGCAACTGGATATTGTGCAATTTTATTCTGGTTTGACAGTCAAATCTTTTGTTCTTGCAGCTCTAACCTGCTCAGATTGGCCATGTCTAGTGGATATCAACTCCATAGTTGGTTCACGTACTCAATGGTTCTATTATTTCTTAGCACAGCTGGGTTTTGAGTAAATATCATTGCAGAACTCCGTTGTTTTTGGCACAACTTCATGATTGTGGCGATATTATCAAACACTTGTTGACTTTGCAGATGACAAGGTTGAATGAAGGGTTGGCACTCTTCGATGCAATCCTTATTGTTCCTATGTTTCAGATTGCCTGGACCTTCTTCTCTATTTGTACAGGATTTGTCTACTTTCAGGAGTATCAGGTCCTCTATCTCTTATCTCTCTTTCTAGAATTTGGGTTCCAAATTGCATCCTAGTTCAAATAATATTTTGGATTGAGGTTCAATCAGATAGAGTGATTTTGCTATAAATGAAGTTCATGTCGTTGGGTTCAAATGATACTCCTCTCTGTGAAGCCTGTTTCAGTCTTATATAGCTTTTGTCTATTTAGATCAAAGTAAATATGTTTCAATCCTGTATAAGATAGATAATTTGCATTTAGAACACATTACAAGCATTCGTGATGTTTTGGATGTACGTTTCCTGTATACTTGTTGCCTTATTTCATTTTTCAACTGGTTGCTTACAACCCCATATATTACATAGAGTTGGAATTGGATCATTTGTAGAACTGATTTGTCTTTCCTCAAAACAGGTATTTGATGCACTTAGGACTACCATGTTCATACTAGGAATGACGTCGGTGTTCATTGGCATTTCTTTGCTTGCACCTGATGAGTCGAAAGGTATTTTGACACTACCTTTTCTAAGTTCTAAGTATACAAAAATGAATAGGAACTTATCTTGTAAATTTTCAGGTGGTGAGGTCAAAGATAATTCATCTATAGCTTCCGTAACATCTTCAAGCATTTCAAATGAAGTGGCAAGGTACACTGCATTTTTTACATTGTCAAACTTGAAGACTGATGGGTGCTTATCGAAGCGAGTAGTTTTATCATTGTTGTGAATTATGTATCTTTGACAGATTGATCCTGTCACCTGGAGATGCACAAAATAAAGAAACAAGATCATTTGCACAAGGAATATTGTTGAAGATTTCAGCTTTGATAGCCAGGGCAAAGGTTTGACAAATTGCAAGCAAGCTCAACTTTTTTGAAAACGATGGTTTAAAAAATCAAATAGTTAACATTGCAAACTTTTATTTTCCAGCAGACTGCTTGTTCATTATCATTAGGTCTTGGAGAGGACTCGATCAATGCATCTGCAGTTCTTGTCATGCCTATGGTATCATCAAAGATAACAGGTTTTAGAGGAAACCAGTTGGACAGGGCTAAGTTTTTCTCCATGAAAAGTCATAACTGGAATAGCATTTCAATGGATGAAGATGGGACAGAATTGTCAGACACAGATGCAGTGCTCCCTCGAAGCCCTTGATATTGGGTATTAATGAGCACTGAAATGTCATGATTCTTTTTTGTATTACTAATAACTAGTGATTAACAATTGATTAGAATTGATTGTTTTCGATTGTTTATTCATCACTGTTGTAGATTCAAAGAAAAAGAAAATATTATCACACGCAATACCATTGTATATTCCAGCTCACCTGTTCTAAGTGAAGGGACCATTTTCATTTGCTCTCTTGTAAAAGGTTTAACATCTTGTGTTGCGAGTTCTTTAAAAGCAAAGCCGCACACATCAAGTTCTTCAAATCATCTTTCCTTCAATCAGGTCCTTCAAGCATGATAAATGTCTTACATTAGTATATTACTTAGAATCAAAATATTTCTTAAGTAGCAAGGCACGGATGTTTGACACTGTAATCATAATTTAAATACCAGAGGGAAGGGAAGTAGTGGAGAAGTCACGCAATTGGATATGCAGAAGCCAACCAAGTTCCGCCCTTTGTGCTACCAGTCATGTCTACTGTTCTCAACATCATCAGAGACTCAATTCTTTGCCCCATGTGTTCTCAGAGCAGACCCATGCGTTTCGTCAATCAAGCAATGCCAAAACGTGAAATCCTTGAAAACTCTTCATGCATGCATGATAAGATCTCACTTGCACCTTCACCAGGACCTCTTCTTAATCACCAACCTCGTTTACCATTACGCCTCGCTCGGATCCATCTCCAACGCTTTCTCTCTCTTCTCTTTTGTCTCCCACTTCTCTGATCTCTTTCTATGGAACGTAATGATCCGCGTCTTCGTCGATGACTGCCAGTTTGATCGTGCTTTGCAATTATACACCCAAATGCGTGAATTAAATATTCAGCCTGATAACTACACGTTCCCTTTTGTTCTGAAAGCTTGTGGGTCTCTAGGCGATATTGAATTCGGAGTTAAGGTCCATAAGGACACTATGGAAAACGGATATCAGTCAGATGTCTTTGTGGGTAATTCTCTTATTTCGATGTACGGAAAGTGCGGGCATGTCGTTGGTTGTCGACAGGTGTTTGATGGAATGCGTAAGAGAAATGTGGTTACATGGAGCTCGATGACTGGTGCTTATGCTCAGAATGGTTGTTATGAGGAAGGGTTATTGATGTTTAAGCGGATGTTAAATGAGGGGATTAGACCTAATAGGGTTGTTATTTTGAATGTGATGGCGTGTATTCGTAGTGAGAATGAAGCTGATGATGTTTGTAGAATTGTTGTAGATAATGGACTTGAACTTGATCAGTCTTTGCAAAATGCTGCAATGGTAATGTATGCGCGATCTGGTAGAATGGATAAGGCAAGAAGATTCTTTGACGGGATTTTAAAGAAGGATTTAATTTCTTGGACATCCATGATTGATGCTTATGCTCAGGCTGATTTGTCTCTTGAAGCTTTAGAGCTATTTAGACAGATGATATTGCAGCGGATCTTCCCTGATTCTGTAACATTTCTCAGTGTGATTCGAGCTTGTTCAGGTTTAGCATCTTTCCAGCAAGCCCGTGTTGTTCATGGAATCATAATCCGTGGTTGCTTTGAGAATCAATTAGCTTTAGGAACTGCCGTAGTTGATCTTTATGTGAAATGTGGGAGTTTAATGCACGCTAGAAAGAATTTTGATATGATGAAGGAAAAAAATTTGATCTTGTGGACCACCATGATTTCAGGTTATGGAATGCACGGCCATGGTAGAGAAGCACTCTACCTCTTTGATCAGATGAAGGCTTTAATAAAGCCAGACCATATCGCATTTGTATCGGTACTGTCAGCCTGCAGTCATGCTGGCTTGATTGATGAAGGATGGGAGTGTTTTAATTCCATGCTTAGAGACTTTGGGGTCACCCCAAGACCTGAGCATTATGCATGTATGGTTGATATGTTAGGTAGAGCTGGAAAACTAATTGAAGCCAGGGAATTCATTGAGAGAATGCCAATAAGACCAGATGCCGGTGTCTGGGGAGCGTTATTAGGAGCTTGTAGAATTCATTCAAATGTAGAACTGGCTGAAATGGCAGCTGAGGCCTTGTTTGATTTGGATGCCGAGAACCCTGGCCGATATGTTATTTTGTCCAATATATATGCATCATCTGGCAAACGAACAGAAGCTGATAGGATTAGAGCTCTGATGAAACAGAGGGGCGTAAGAAAAATGACTGGCCGCACAGTTATAGAGATTAAAAACACTGTCTTTACATTTGTTTCCGGGGATAGATCACAGCCTCAAACAGATCTAATCTATTCCGAGTTGGTAAAATTGATGGACAGGATTAGACGAGAGGGTTATATGCCGGAACTAAACTTTGCATTGCATGATGTGGAGGAAGAGACAAAGGAGAAGATGTTGTATGTGCACAGTGAGAAGCTGGCCATTGTTTTTGGGCTCCTGAATTCAGGACCGGAGAGTGTAATTAGGATAAAGAAGAATCTCAGAGTGTGTGGGGATTGTCATACTGCTACCAAGTTTATCTCTAGGGTTACAGGAAGAGAAATCATAGTGAGAGATGCTCATAGATTCCACCATTTTAAGGATGGAACATGCTCTTGTGGGGATTATTGGTGAAGATATTCATGATTATGAAACAGCCCCAAAGAGGAGTGGATATTGAGAAAAATTGAAACCGCTAAATCTGGTTATAAATCTGGTTTAGAGTTTTGAACGTTAATCGGTTATTGTGGCCCATATTGGACAAATGATCAGTTACATAAATAGACGAAACTTCATGGCTGGCTATCAAGATCATATCGTGCGGGGCTAACTTTAAGAAATTTCTGATTTTTTTCCTACATTGAAATTCTGAAATGCACAGATTCCTCCAAAATAAGTATTGTGGTCTGGATCCAAACATACACTGCAGGAGATGCCTTATTCGATTGCTTAGTATAGATTTTTTTTTTCAATCCGCTCAGCTCTAATACTCATCTGAACTAGATTTTGGAAATATATCAACTTTATTGATGGAATCAAGCGCATTAGAAATCAAGGTAATGTTCGGAAAAGATATGAAAGCTTTTAATTTCTTTCAGAAGCTGTCTCTCTGCGTTGAAGTTTCAATTGTTAGTGACGATCCTGGCAAAAAGTTGGGGCAAAAGCAGCAACATAGAACTCCTGCAGACAAAGAGGGAGACGGCAATCCAGAATGGAATCATGAGATGCGATCTGATTTCAAAGAATTCTCATTTCAGGATTTTGATCACACCTTTATTTAGTTTGAATTGCGACATGAAGGAGTTTTTGGAGACAAAACTATTGGGAAGTTCGTGTTTCAATCAAGGATCTCCTCTGAGTTTAATGGCCCCGTCAGATTTGTTCACCATGAAGTCCCGATTGCGAATGGTAAACCCAACCGAGTATTGACTTTTTCTTACAAGGTGAATGTAAAGAATTCAGTTTCAGAGAAAAGTTCTTATTACCCGGGCAGCGAGATCACAGGGTATTCGATAGCTCATCATTCGCAGCTACAGGCATCTGAGATTCATCATCCCATGTAGATGTTCATAGTTCATCTGCACAAGTTAATTGTCCAATTCACTGCTCGCAGCCACAAGTTAATTATCCTGTTCCGAGCTCATCACCAGGAGTTCTCTATCCACCACTGGAACTACCTACTGCAACCCAGCAAGATGTTCAGTATTTATCACCTGGAACGCCACACACGCCCCAAGAAAGTTATTATCCCCCACCAGATGCCTATTATTTGTTAGTGACAGATGTGGCAGACTACCCTCCTCCCCATCCATCTGGGTGCAGTCATTGGGCACCTGGACCTTATATGGGTTATCATACTTACAGTATGCCTGGAATCTGTGGCCATGCCGATGCCGGCGGTCATTTGCATTCATGTGAGAGTGGATGAACGCGGCACATGGTTATCCTCATGGGAGATATCACCATTCATCTTCTTGGAATGGAAGGTGAGATTCTTTTAAGCTTTACTTAGTATATGGTTAGAATTTGGAGGAGTTGTTTTGCCGTTGTGACTTCATGTTTAGTTCCTCTGTTCATTTTTCCAACCCCTGTTTGTTGGAAAATGAAAGAAACTAGAAATATAAAATAAAAAATAGAAAGGAAGCAGCACCAGAAGGTTCTAAGTATGATTAATTTCAGCTTATGCATTATACTTCAAATATATATATAATCTGACTTAACTAAAATCATTTGCCACCCAATTTTGATTGTGATAGTTGCATTTAAAATTTATAAGGAATTTTCAATAAAATGATGTGATCAATTGATAATATTTCTCATTGACCCGTTAAAATTTACGGGTAATATGTGAAATGTGTTTAGAATGAGAGACAAAGAAACCTTTTGTAAAACTTAAATTGCAGCTATCACTACTTAGTTTTCATTGCACAAATTAAAAGACATTTGGGTACATAGAACATAAAATCTTTAACCAATTTACCTTTGTAATGCCTCTAGAGAGTTGCTTAACGCAACTAATAAGTGTGGTTAAAACATAAATGAACTTCTAATGATTATATAGATATGTAAATATGAGTCGAATATGGAAGGCTTAAGGCTTGCTGGTTGGAAAATTTGACGTTGCGCGCACTATGGATTCACGATCCTCACAATCACAAGCCAACCAGGAGATAGAAATAATGATATTGTTTTATGCATAGAATAAAGCTAAAAAAATAAAAGAAAATGCTCAAGAAAACCAGGTCAAGGGGTCTCTCTTTTATTATTTTTATTTTAACATAATATTTTATACTCCAGCTCATTGTGGGTGCTTTTACTGTACTGGTAAACAAATTTATAGATGCTCATGAATCGTGATTATCTATTGGCATCCTTATGCGAGTTCGAATTAAATGGGCAGGGGGAGTAAGTGGAACCCATTTTCCTGATCGTCTTCTTCAGCAATTTTTTTAAATTTAATTAATTGGTGGGTCAAATGCCTAAGAGTTGGAATACTTGCAAGTATATTCACCTAGAAGCTAGACTTTATCGTCGCTTTGTTGACATTGTTCAACAAAACAAAAATGCTTTCGTCTCTCAAATTTGGCTATGCCAATAATTCATGAATTTAAAAATTGTAACTGGGTTCTTCCTTTTCTCTGTTTAGTTATAATTACATTTAGTTTACTTATAAACATAAACTATAGATGTTGCAGTTTGCATCCATCTTTGTTCTTAATCAAGTCATTCCTTCCTTCCAAATCAAGCAAGAGGAATGGTAACTGCTTCAAGAAATCTGCAATTTAACTATTCCGCTACAAGATCAATAATTTCCGTAATTGGTTGTCATATTTGATTGCCTAAACACGCAACTTTCCGGAACTTCAGAAGTTCGGACCCATTATGCTTTAATTTTACACACATGCCTGATTTTTCTTCCAAAAAATTAATAATCAAAACCACCAAATGACTGAAAAAGTATAGCACATGCAATTTTATATTGTTCAGATATTGGAAGTGCGGCGTGATATTATCATATAAAGTGAAGCGGAGAGGGTGAAATTGTGGCAATACTGGGCCTCAAAAGGGTAAAAAAGGGAAAAAAAACACTGTTGTCATAAAATGTAAAAAGCAGGAGCAGATATCATTTCAAAAGCCCCACCACCAACCAAAAAAAACAATACACATTCAAACCAAACACCAACTGTGATGGCACCCCACCACCAAACGTTCCAAACCCTTTATCACATTCTCAGTTATTCTTTTATTACAAATCAATTAATTAAAACACTAAAAAATGCTTCAAGGGAAAAAAAAATCAATTAATTAAAACACTAAAAAATGCTTCAAGGGAAAAAAAAATTAAGAAACAAATAAGAAAAATTAAAATAACAAAAGGAGCTTAGAAAATAAATTCATTATGTAAAAATTCTTCAAATAATGCATGCAGACAGTAGAGCACGAAACAATCCATCTTCCCCATTGTTTCCAAGCTGGCAACAATGGCGGCCTAGTTGGATATTTCATGATATCAAAATGATGGTGATGCTCTTCTGTTAATGCAACAACTGCATATGACTTTGAATCCTCAGCTGTTCATAAAATCTTCTAATGAACTCCTCCGCTTCATCATCAACTTGTCGATTTCCAGTATCGTTTTCATCTTCTGATGAGTAATTGGAAATCCTTACAGAGAACGGCGAGGGAAGCGGGCTACGCTTCTCTCCGGAGGCTAAATCATTGGCATCAAATCGGAAGTTGAATGTGTATTCTGGGGTTTGGGGCATCACGACAACAGCCTTGGGCTTCTGCTCGAAATACTCTTCTTCTTCTTCTTCTTCTTCGATGACTTCTGGCGGATTGATGCATGGAAAGTAATGGTGTTTTCGTTTTGGCACGTGGAAAAAAACAGGATTAGGACTGTTGCTGCAAGAGAATTCATATTCCTGTATGCCGAAGCTACCACGTGTCATGTCCTTAGAAGAATGATAATGATGATGATGATGATGAGACTTGAGATTGCTCAGAGATTTTCTGAGCAGCTTTCCTCTCTTCATCATCAAATTCATGTCCATGATCAACTTCCTCTTTGAAACCAACCCTTTCCTTATCATAAAGAAAGTGATTCTCGCAACATCCCATAGCCTCTGGGCTATCTCAGAGTTTACATTAGAATGTACCTCCATCATTGCAGGTCAATTTGAAAAGCTTTCCGAATGGAGAAGATGATATCTGGTTCTTATTTCTGTGAGGTTTTGACGGGCCTCACAGAAGAGAAAACCCTTGTGAGAAAATAAGGAAGGAGAACGACTGAAAATATATAGGAAGGTGGAGGGAAGATGATGGGGCTAAGTTATAATATTTTAATATTTTATTAAATAAAATGAAAATAAAAACTCGTTTTTCCCCTTTTTTTTTTATTCATTTCCATTTTTATAATTTGATTTAGAAGAAGAGTGGAAAGAGGGAGCGGGGCCAAGAAAACATGTACCTAGACTCAAAATGGACACAAACACCTCTCCTCTTTGGCGTTTAGATGAAAGAAAAAATGGAAAATTTTATGTTTTGAAAAACTAATTTATTGGTTTTATTTAAAAAAAAATTTATAGTTGTTGTGTTGAGCTCAATGCAGCTAACATAAAAGTGCTTATAAAAGAAAAGAAAAGAAAGGGGATTGTTTGGTCGGAGGGAGAAATTAATATAATGCAAATGCAATAATGTTGTTTCGACAGTCCAAAAAAGTGAACTGTTTAATTGAAAGAGCGTGTGCTGATTAGGATCATAATATGTATAATCTCTGAAAATTCATGTGGGATAATTGTATATACATTTGATATCTTATCTGACTTTGATTATTAATTTTAGATTTTCTATGATTGTTTTTCCTTTATTCCCACAATTCTCTCCTATTTACATAACAAGATAATATGATTTTCTGATTAAAAGAATAGATTGTGGCAATTAATATTTTAATAATAGAACCTAACTAATTATTTAATTATAAGTAGATAATATTTTCTTTGCATTAATAAACTATTATTACAATTAACAAATATTGTCATACAAGAAAATAATCAAAATATTAGGAGTGATTTTTGATTAGTGAAAATTTATTTTTTTCTTTAATTAATCCAGACATCCGTAATTTTTTAAAAATGTATTCCTAATTTCTTAGAATTCAGAATGTTCTGTCAGTGATAATATATGGAATAACACATGATATTAAAATTATAAGTCTAATAACTTGACTATATATACAAATTACTCAACAGGTTAGCAAACCAAGCGTCCACTTTAATTTGGATAAATTAATTCTCCACCTTAGGAGGTACATAATTTTTGTCTATGGTTAATTTGGCTTTACTAATTTATGCATTTTTACATTATCTCCAAACTACTCTTCTTCGTGTAAAATTTAACATGAAATTTTGATCAAAATGTCATATTATTTCTAAGCCTTCATTGTAAATTCATAATTTAGGGGGTATACGTAAATTAATACTTAACTTGTGGGATGAAGGAGCCCGTGAAGTATGGGACAAGTTGTCTAATTTGTTTTTATTAAGATTCTAATCGACATGCAAAGGTAACAAATTAATTAATTATATATATTGATGGAATTACATACATACATACACACACACACACAAACCCTACGCATAATATATGAATTATGGCAAAAGTTAAGTGCTTTTCTTCTTTCGTTGGTTTGAATATTAATATTCCATTTCTGCAAGGTTTGGAATGTACGTGCCATTTTCCTAATAAACCACAGGGAAACTTAGACCGGCCAGGTAGCTTTTCTTCTTTCTTTTAACTCTTCCCTCCTCTTTAAGGCACTGACTTACTGAAAGGTATCTTTAAAATCGTTGTGAGATATAAAATAATTTATTCTTATTGAGTTGAAGAAATAATTAAACAATAATATACTTAATAAATTGTGTTTATTAAATATATTGTAACATGTGAGTTTTAACTTTAAATAAAGTATGCGTGCTTGATATTATATTATAGACATAATTAAGTATGTGTGTGTTTTTTATACATAAAAAATTTTAATCTATCGAATCAGGGACAGGTATCAGTCGAATTGATATACCGTCTATAATTAAGTGTGTGTGTTTTTTATATGTAAAAAATTTTAATCTATCGAATTGAGGACAAGTATTAATCGAATTGATCTGCCGTCACTCATGGCCTAACCCTCTTAATACTTCAACAAGACAACATCTTTAGAGTTCAAACCTGAAACTCCTTGAGAGTTTAGATCCTTACCATTAAATTAAGCTCTGGGGAAGTTATAATTAAGTTAATCATATACAGCTTTATGGCACTAATGTAATATAGAGCAATAAAACTATAATTAATATATATGTAAAATTTAATTTCAAATATTATAAATTTAACGATTAATTATTAAGTTAAAGAGGACATTATATTAGTCCTTTACCACATTGCTTCGTATTTCAATGTGTTTTTAATTTATTTGAATATTATATTGTTTTTTACAGAAAATGATATCCTAGTTAATTAGGGTTTCTTAATTTTGAATTAAGCAAATTTGTAAGATTTAGGTTTAGTTTAAGATATTTGTATTATGTTTTGTGTGTTATTAGCTTTTAAGCAAAATTATTTAAAATATTTTATCAGCACTAATTTCATTTTATAATTCATTTTTTCAAGTATATGTATTTAGTATTTAGCTATTTCTAGCTGTAATTCCATGATAATTTATTAAAAGATGGAGTTTGAGGTGTTTGGAGTAAAAGTTAGTTGTTGGGACTAACATGTGATTTAGGCCGCAGATTTCAAACAAGTTGCAATCGATCAATTGACAATATTCTTTTCTTCAGGTAGCTTGTTAACTTATTAATTAGTAATTAACCTTAATTAAATATCTTTAATTTAACAATGGTCAATCTTGACACACCGCTAGGCTAAAGCTTAATTAATTGGTACCTATAGCATCCAAATTGTCAATTAACTAACGAATTACATTTAATTCTTTACAACAAACAACGAATACATTCAACTTCTGAAATATCCCTTCCCTATTGTATGTCTTTGTTGATTCAAAGCAACCAATGAAATGAAAATTTCTTCTCCTAGTCCTGGACCAAAGATTTAATTACTATGGCATCCGCATTTGCTTAATTTATGAAGATGATTGGTTCAGGAGTACCAAACACCAACAATAGAATCTAAAGTTAATTATAATTCTCACCAACATAAACAAATTAAGCTAATTAATTCCATATGAGCCAATCTATGTCTACAGCAGTACTTGGTACAAATTCATTAAGCTCGATCGTCATGCATGCTGCACTGAGAAAATTTTCCTATTATGCGTTTGGGATAAAAAAACAAGACAAATTGGGTAATTAATTTTTGGTAGATAGCCAAGTTGCATGCATGGTATACAGGGTATATACATATGTCGACGAACAGGCCAAACCCAATTATTTTTCTTTGTTCGATTTTTGTTAGTTTGTATCCATGGGGAATGGATATGGACAACTGTTGAAAGAGGAAAATGCAATGACGTTTTTGGCTCAATAGGACACCAATCTTAGTAATTACGTTTTCATTAGAAATTTATTTAATTTGTTGATTTTAGTTGTATGCATGAAATAAAAGTGTAAAATGAAATAAAATATATTAGATAAAATAAGAATTTGTGGAATTCGATTTGAGGGGATGACAAATATCTCCTATAATTTGGTAAATGATAATTTTCTCCTATTTTATATTTTGTTATAAAAAAATTCAATGAAATTTGAAAGTTATGATAAATACTTTCAATCAAATCAATTCTTTTAATTTTTGTCTTTTTCTATGATGTAATAATTATTATATCCTTAATCTTTATAAAAAATATAAAAATATAAAAATTTAAAATAATTTATAAAATTTATATTCTTCAAAATATAAATTTTATTAATTTAATTTTATATAATTTTTTAATATTAATTTTATGTATTTTACATAATTTTTTTAATTTTTATATTTTTATAAAAGTTAGGGGTCTAATAATTATTATACTGTAAAAAAACACAAAATACTAAAGAAATTAATTTAATAAGAGTATATTGTCATGATATTCAAATTTTAGGAAGAGTTTTATCATGAAATATAAAATAAAAAAATTATCATTTAATCAAATCGTAGAACTATAATATAATTACAACAAGAGTTTAACATGAATATCAAAGAATATTGTCTTGAAAATGGAAGAATCAATACTGGCAATGAGGCAATTACAGTTACATTTTACAGCGTTAGGCCATGCACCTAGCAAAATGAAGCTTAATTGTGGAAGCACATATATATACGCACATGCAATGGCCAAATTTTCCAATATTAACTCGTGCTCTATCACTTTTACCCTCTTTTCTTTAAAGAAAAAAAGTGTTAGACTTTAGCTCTCTATTTGGCCTTTTTGCTAATTAAATTCATGCATGCAGACAGCAGAGCTACAGTATTAGTAAAATCAAACTGACGTCACATTGTTTGACATTTCAAAGGAGACTTGAGCATTTTGTGAAAATCAAATTTGTCAAGTTGATAAAGGGGGGGAGAGAGAGAGAAGACGGTCCGTGGTCTGTGGATATTCTGTGGGCACCAAATAAAATTCTTTTTCTTTTATTTTTGCTATTAATTAAGTTGTATTCATATCGAAGTGGAAATGGAGAATGTATATGAACGACTGATCAAAAAGTAAAGTGAAAAACTTTAATTCTAGGAAAACTACCGTAGTTACATCAAGGGGCGTAAGGAACAAGATGTCGACATGGTGGGTTCGCTCTTATAAATGTAAAAAGAGCATCATCCTTAACACCTTATTAAAAGTAATTTTTATTAATTCATTTGTAAAATATAATTTTAATTATTCAAAGATGATTACTTTATTATATATAATTTATAAGTAATGTTAAAAATATTAAGTTATATTTCAAAATTAATATTTTAAATAATGTGACAGCTAGAATTGCCAATACTATATTATTTTCTTTATTAACAAATTATGAGAGATTAAAAATTTTAAACAACACTGAAATTTTTTTAAATTAAAAAATTTTAATGTATGAGTATATATACGTACAATTAATTTAAAAAAAAAAAAACAGATGATTTAATTGAACCAAGTCATAACTAATGTGTCAAGTAATTAAATCGACCTTTAGTTTTTATTCAATTATGAGGACTAGAAATTGTTAATAATGTGGTCCTAGCTAAAAATATACCAAAAATGTCATCACTCAAATATATAAGTTTGATGTTAAAGCTTAAACCTTATTATATATAATATAAATTAGATGTATGACCATAAAATGGCGGTCCATAAACATGTAATCAAAATATATATATATATATATTTATAAGCTTATTTATTTTCTTTTGACTGCATTAAATTATAAACAAAATTGCAATGCTTGGTTGAACAGCTAGCAGAACGATTCAATCATGCGTAAAAGCGGGCACAAACTTATTCTTTTTTGCTTTTGCCTAAACAATCATCTATCTATCTATCTTTTTTAATTCCAAAATTTCAATTTGACATCATATTCCACTTTATTTTTGCTATCTGTTTGTAGGGAAATTCAAGGGTTTCAATTAGCTAGATTGAAATAATTGAATCAGCTTGGTGACCTTATTTATTTTTTATGCTATTTTCTTTATAATAATACTTTATTGTTAAAAATTTCAAATTGTATGACACACATGACACGTTATGAACCTT
This sequence comes from Trichilia minutiflora, assembly GCA_035590515.1. NCBI lineage: Eukaryota > Viridiplantae > Streptophyta > Magnoliopsida > Sapindales > Meliaceae > Trichilia > Trichilia minutiflora. The sequence continues at coordinate 4,857,953 of JAVXUL010000001.1, read as the reverse complement.
AGTATCCATCATATCTTGTAGCCATTAAAAACAAGTGACACATTGTAAGTCACATTAGTTCTAGATATAAATTTTGCATTCAACTTTACAACTGTAGTATTTCTCATTTTCTCTCCCTCTTTCCTTTTTACTTTAGTTCTTCGTTTTTTGATTGAGCTAATCCATTTTAATCATTTGCGAAAATATCTAATTAATACCATATGTACCTTCCATTAAAGAATCATTAACGAATTTTAATTCAAAGTTATATCATAATAAAATGAAGAAGATGTTTCACTTTAGGGAGGAAGGAAGGATCTAGGGGAGGCCGGAATCGAATATAGCATTAAAAAGTTGCGATTTCATTGCAGGTAATGTTGAAAATAATGTTTAAAAAGATGTGAACGAATAAAATATCTCTATCCTTCGAAGCTAAGTATTGGAAAGTTGATTGATGCGTACAATTAGACAGTCAAAAGAATTTTACAGTTCACTGAATAATAATAATAATAATAATAATATGTTATGAAGAAGAAGAAGAAATGAATATGTCATATGTTTTGAGGGAAAAAGAAAAGGCCAAAATTACTTAAATAAGGAGGAAGGTTTTTGATAGCCGTTTGTATTGAACGATGAACACACTCCAATTAAGCAAGAGAATGAGAATGAAAAAGAGAAGCAAGGAATTGAATAGGCTGCGGGGACCTCTACTCCGTGGCTTAAATTATTATTTTTTTTTGCCACAGAAAAAGTACTGAATAAAGTCGTAGTTCACTACTTTTTAACTTCCGCTTATTTTTGTCATTAACAATATTAACAAGAAGAAACAAACAGAAAAGCTCAAGTTGTATAAAAAAGCACTTCTCGAGATCCATACGTGGTGGGCAGAATAAAAAGGTTCAAGTTGTATAGAAAACCAATACCATGGTTTTTTGATGTGCGATATGCTTGACTAATAGAAGAATGTGTTTAATAGTTTATACCATGTTTCTCTATCAAACTTTCTTGCTTGATAATACTGGGGGTAGGGGGGGTTTTCTTTTCGATTAATTGCTTTTAGAAAGCAATAAAATTTATACTTGATATACAACACGAAATTCATACACAAATTTTAAACACTTCTTTTAGCTAGTCCTAATATATCTAATATTTTTTTTTTTTGTAACCCAAAACTTCCCATACTCAGTCATCATTACGGCGTCCAGTCACACATGGGGATAGGTACCCACTCCCATGAAGTTCGTGATCGTAAATCATATGATCTTACCCTTAACCACTAGACGCGTATACAGAGACCACCCATAATAATACCAAACACAGAAATAAATCAAAACCTCCACTTTAATGAGTCAATTAGATGTTTGTATTGGAAAGATTCGAACTCATGACCTTTAACTCAAAGTCCTAACCACTGCAACCACCCAATCGGGTGTTCTAATACATACATATCTTTAGAATCGAACATAGAATCTACAAAGCTCCCAATATTATTATACCTAAGATGAATTCAGGTCCATGTTTATGTGATAATTACCGTAATAGAGATTGTTAAGTAACTACTTATTGATCTATTTAATTATTTTTAAATAAGTAATTTTTAATAAAAAGTATTTGTTAAAAATTTTATAATAAAATAAAATTATAGCGAAAAGAAATAATTTTATATTGTATAGAAACGAAAAATGGAAGAACGAAATTAAATGTATTTGATTTAAAATCAACTCGATGATAAAATAATATAAAAAGGTAATGTTACGTTGCATTCACTCACATTTTCTTTTGTTATAGTTCTCAATTTTAGATTATAATTTTTAATTTTTTATTATAATTAATTTTTAACTTATAAAAATTTACAAAAGTACAGCAAAAGGTTAAAAGTTATAAAAAAAAAGAAATTTGCTGTTACCCTCATATATAGATATTTTGGAAAACCACTTAAAAAGGTTTAAAACGAGCAAGTGGTTTCTACTTTGCAGTAAGGAAACCTTTCCCACACAAGTCTCTTTTCTGATAGGAATCAAATATCAATGGATTGTGAAAATGAAATTGAACCTAAACTAAAGTGAAAGCCAGCACTTGCCCACTTAACTCTTGAAAGAATACTAAATAAAAAACAGTTAAATTTTACAATAACAACAACACAAAACACTACCCATGCCATAATATATAAGTCTTAAACCCTCAATTATAGCCTACCCATGGAGCCACATGTCCTTATTTTTGTCACTTTTACTTTCACTTTCATTCCTTATGCTTTTGCTTTTGCTTTTCCTTCGTCACTACTCTTTCCTTCCCCACACCTGCATGCAAAATCCAAGAAAGGCAAATTGCTATATAAATGGACAATACGCCAGCCATACCTATTCCATGAAATCTTTTTCTATATAAAGCATTAGAGCTTCTTGTGCTTCTTCATGCCAAAACACTGCTTTTAAATTTTCTTTTGTTAACTACATGTGGGTACAATCTCTGTACGTAGGTACAACATTAATCTCTTGCCAAGATTAGTTTATTTATTTACAGTAGAAGATAAGGTATAATTAAAGATGAAGAACAGAGCTTCTGGTTTCTTGAAGCAGATAATATCTGTGATAACTGCAATGGCTAAGGCCAAAACCATGGCTATCAAGAGCAAAACTAGGGCTATCAAGACTCGTTTGATTATATTCTCGTTGCTGAGAAACAGGAAGATTCTGATGAGCTCTATCTCTGACAAGTTTCGCACTCTGATGGCGCGTCAAGAACATGAAAAGAAACAAGAAGAAGAAGAAGAAGAAGTGGGTGACGAAAACAGATCCATTATTCTGTCATCTAATGCCAAGTCTCAAGAGTCGCTTCTGATTCCAACTCATACTGAATTCCTGGAGAAAGCTGAGGAAGATGATGAATACCTCGACAACGATAAGTGTCCCGACCTGACTCACTCGTTGTTTGACTCAGCAGACCTGGACTTTGAAGACCCTGGTGGTTCTGTAATCGATCTGGTGAAGAACTCGAAACCAGAAGGTGAAGAGTTCAACTTGGAAGATGAGATAGACCAAGTAGCTGAATTGTACATCAAGAGGTTTCATCTTCAGATGAGGATCCAGAAGCAGCTCTCGATCAAAAGGTATCAAGAAATGTTCGAGAGAAGCCCAATATCTCTTTAACTACTCAGCTCAGCAACCCTTTTTGGTTTTTAAATTTCCACAAATATATGAAATTCCAAGGTTGGCCGTCGGCGAAATTTTTGTCGCTGCAGTGAAACCACCAGGGCTGAAGAAGAAAACTCATCTGAAATGGTGATTAATATATTACAAGCTTTTCTTGAAGAATGTTATGTATTGTACGCGTAATTCTATCTTCGTTTTACAATAAAAACTGAGTATATATGTCCAATGTGTGACAACTTCTAATTAATAATAAAATACTTCAGGCTCAGATTTTATCCAGACCTTAACTTCTCTACTTCCCATTTCGTTTTTTCTTTTCTCTCCAAGAAAGATCACAAAATTGAGAAATGCTGCTTTATTTAGAGTACAAAAATACTTAGACACATGTAGTATACTAGTATTATTTATAAAAAAAAAATCATCTTCACGTCTTAGCAAATAAAAATATATGATATATTTTCATATTTTTAAATATAATTTCTTAGACTAAAATGGAGAAAAAAAAAAAAGACAAACAAAATACATTGAATTCAGTTTTTCCCACAAACATAATCGTCTCGAAATACCCTGGAGCCTGTGTCAAAAGGGTTTAAAAAAACGCCAGATAATCCGGTGGGGCAACAAAGCCTTAGAAAGTTAGCTAGAGTATTCATTTGAACGGGCTTGAACTGACTCACCCAATCCAATTAAGGAGTGATTAAAAAAAGTTCAATTAGGGAGTTGATCTGTGTACTCTGGACCTTTATGGGCTTAACAGCCCAAAAACATTAAAGAAAAAAATAAAATAAAAAGAGAGAGAAAGGCAGCGTTTGGATTGTGTAAGATTTTTGTCCTGAATGGAAAAGCTATGATCAAGGCTTCAGCTTCCAACCTTTGCCTCTCTCTCGTATCTACTCTACGAAGTAATTATTGGAAGAGGGTCGTCTAGGTTTAGCAGTTAATAAATGGTGACATGTGATGAATTGTCACTTATTTGTATGTAGAAATGGTAATTTCAATCTGTTTCGACAAATTTGCATCCCAAATTGAAAGATGATATTGTTTTGTCGTTGAGATTTCTTAGAATGCATTGATTTTTCGTTGCATGGGATCTTCATATAGTTGAATGAAATTACGAAATCATGGAAGATAATCAATTAGCAGTAGGATACGGGGATGAAGTTATTGGTAACTACTTGTAAATATGTGCAAATATATAATTATTAGTTAGAATAATTAGTTACATTAGTTAGCTTTAGTTAGTACAGTTAATTCTTTTAGTTAGAAAATATGCCAACTCAGCATTTTATACTTCTTTTCGTTTTCTGTATTGTTTTGTATAAAAAGGTGGGACTACTGTATTTTGAAGGTGTGAGAGAATAAGAAATAAAAACCCTTTTCTCTGTATTTCTACCAAAATTGATCATGGTATCAGAGCAGACCATGCGATCCCGAGTCTCTTTGATTTTTAAAAAATACTTACCCAAGTTTTCTGTAAAACAGAAAGTGCATAGATCTTTACTTGTGTTCGTTGATTTTGAAAAGTTTGTTTCTCTGTCTACGATCAGAAAAGAAGACGAACACCATTTCTTTTCAGATTGTTGTTTGAAAAGTTTGTTTGACACTTGAGTTCGAATGTCAAACAAACTCACTCAGTTTCTGATGGGGTTAAATGATACTTATGAGACAGTGAAGAATCAGATTTTAATGCTTGATCCTTTATCAACTATAAATAAAGCCTTCTCCATGATTCAGACAATTGCTTCTCAAAGGGAGGTTCAAAGAACTTTTGCAGAATGAACAAAGTGTAATGATGATAAAGAATTTTGATAAGAATAAGGGACAGGATAGGAAAGGAAATGGCAAGAAAGAGGATAAGTTTTGCATTCATTGCAAAGGCTTAGGTCACACAAAGGAGACTTGTTTTAAGCTGCATGGGTATCCTGATTGGTGGAAAGAGTTAAAGAACAAAAAGGAGAAGGAGAAAGCTTCTGGCAAGGCTCAAGTCAACATGGCAGATACACCAATTGATAATGAAGACAGTATCAATGTCAGTGGCAAGGAAGACAAGCAATCATGGCTCACGGAGATCATTAAAAAGGAGTTTTACAAGCTGATGAAAGGGAAGCAACCAGTACCATCTGAGAGTTATGTGAATTTTGCTGACATGAGAAACTTTGCAGGTATCACACACTCTACATCTGGAAATCATACAAAATCAAGTTATTGGATAATAGATACAGGTGCTTCAAATCATGTGTGCTCGAATTTACAGCTGTTCACCAATTTACAGAACCTTACAAAACCAACATTACTTCATTTACCTGACAAAAGTACCAAATAGTCTCTAAAATAGGAGATATCTCTCTTTTTAATAGACTGATCCTCAAAGATACCTTGTACCTGCCATCATTTAGCCATAATTTGTTGTCTGTCAACCAGTTGCTTAAAACAAATACATTTTTCTTCTTATTCTTCACTGACATATGTATTTTACAGGACCTGAAGAATGATAAGGTCCTTGCTATTGGGAGAGCATCAGGAAGCCTTTACATACTTGATAATAGTTCTTTCAAACATGCATTTGTAAATAAAAGGTTAGGATTTGTTTTAAATAAGTTTCCAGGTTTGTTTTCCAAATCTGGAGAGAGTAATGTTCTGAAGCTTGGTGGTAACCTTTGTAGCACTACAACTGATCATTTCAGCTGTAAGTTTGACACTTCTAGCAATAAAATTGAAGATGCATTTTATCTTTGGCATTCTAGACTTGGTCATCCTAGTGATTTTGTGTTGCATCATTTACCAATATCCTTTC
>JAVXUL010000001.1:4827094-4851928 GCA_035590515.1 Trichilia minutiflora | reverse complement strand
CGAGTCAGAATATAAGATGTTAAAAAAGAAAGCTAAGAAGATGTTGGAAACTGAGGAAACAAGGGACTTATCTGATGGAAATGAAGATTTAGAAGATAAAAGGTTGGAGATGCAGCCGGGAAAAAGGAAACAGGATGCAGTTAAGGATAGACCTCAATTTAAGAGAAAAAGAGCTAAGGTATAACCTGTATTCTTCTTTTATGTACGCACTCGTTAAGGTTCCATTGGTTTGTTGATAATGTTTTGACTCTCTGCCACCATCCTTCTGTGCTTGCCACTATAATCTTATCTATTACAATGTTAACTTATTTGTTTGTAACCTTGAGAAATTTTGACTTGCTTTGAAGGGTATGACATTAGATTAATTGGACTTTTAAAATCTTGCCAGCTGTTCATGATTAGAATTTGTTAGTTAATATAGTTGGAACTAGTAAACAGCCATTAACAGCTATAAGTGTAGCATGTACATGGTTCTCATATAACCTATAATATTGTATCCATTGGGTGTGGGCATTTTAAGCTGGTTGATTGCTTTTATGTGACAAGGGTTGGACCAGAAATGTGGCGTGAACATGTTCTATCCCTGGTAGATTAAGTTCACTCTTTTGCCCTAATTCTTGAGCAGTAGGCCTCCTACCCTTCCAAGGATGAGTGCGCATATATTGTAATATAATATTGAAAAGCAGTGATAAGCGGATGTTGCTAGGGTTATGTATCTTTCAGGTATTAAATAAGGGCATACTTCAATTTTTGTTGGTGATTTAGGTGCTGAAGCTGGACTGCTGTACAATGATCATTTGTATTTATATATTTTATTTGGCAACTACTAAATTGGCTTATTTTATATCTGTGCAAGTATTACATTTACATGCTATTATTCTTATGGAGCAAATTCTGCATGTTCTGTTTTTCAGGGTCCAAATCCACTATCATGTAAGAAAAAAAAGAGTCTTCAAAATCCAAATATGGCATCTGGGAAGGTGAGCTTACACTTTATTTATTTATTTTTACTGATCAACAATTTTGTATTATGGATTCTATTATCAATCTCTTATCTGAAGGCTGTTGTTTGATTTGTTACATTCTAGATTAAGATGGGATGACCATAATACATGTAATATCTGCATCATTATGATTTGAATTTTTTAGTAATCTATATTTGAGATCCATGCAGTTAGTTTAGTGAATTATTGAAGCTCTTGGGCCTTAATTCTAGTAGTGCTTGTAATTGAAATAGCTTACATCTAGTTGCAAGCCTATTGTAGTCTAATTATATGATTTAAAAAATTTTGTTAGTCCTTGGACTTTAATGAAAGTAGTGCTTTGCTTGTAATGACAACTGCTAATGTTTAGTTGCAAGATCATTAAGGTCTAATTAATGGTCAAAAGTTGTCAAGAAAGATTGAATTTTATACAAGTTGTTCATCTAGATTGAAGTTGCATTAGTCCTCTGTACATTTCATACTCAACATGGCTGTCAAGCGTCCAAAATGCAGTTTTGTGATATCCGTTGGCTTCTGGTTGAGTGATTTGGCCATGATGTGCATTTGCAGTTTTAGACGATAGCAGTTGTTAGATGGAAAGCATAGGCTCATAGATAACATGACATAATATTTTCACTTCATTAAATTATGCTTTACAGTTGATGAAATTATCATTCTAGCAGTTCTTTAAACATGATTCTGGGATGTGTTTTTTCAGAAATTTAATTTTATTCTTATTGTTAAGAAACCTAACGATGACTAACAAATCTTTGAGCCCTTAATGTAAGGTTTTGTGCACAAACAAATAGTGGTATTTATGTCATCAATTATTAATATGTTGAAGTTACTGTAGGAAAGTAAAAATGGGAATGCTACAGTGAGAAGTAGGAGCAGGAAACGAAAGAGGTCACGTGGCAGCAAAAACTTTGTGGTGGCAGACAGCTGATTGTTTTGGCCGCTACGGGGTTTCAACATTTTGTCTTTGGTTGGACCAAAGAGTTGATGTAATTATAGATATGACTGTTTTGAGGGAATGATTTACATTTTAAAGCATATTGAAATGGGAATAGTAAATTTTGACATTTAGATGATTGAATGGAAACAGGTGATTTCTTTTCTTTTCTTTTTTATCTTTTTCTTTTTTTTTTCACGTGCATGCATGGATTGCCTGTAACTTCTCCCTCTTCTGCGGAGGGATATTTTCTTAGTTCTTTTAAGCATCTGTAATCATCTAAAATAAGAAGGTTAAAATGATGCAACCCACATACCTGATTACTTTTTTTCTTTTAAACTCTTTCCTTAATTGGAAAAATATTATCGGGTCCCAGAATTTACACTCTCAAACTCTTTCAGGCTAACAATAAAACTCAAGTAAAATTTTGAAACCATGCTGATAACCCATCGATATGCATGAGAGATGCAAATGCATGAACAAGAGATGTGCGAAGATATAATTATACTCTCGGGGTCTAAACACGGGTGTCACACATTCTGCTATTAGACAGTATGATAACTCCATTTCATTAATGCTCTCATATGTCAGAATTGCAGGGATTGCCACTGTCATGCCGTCCGAAGTTAACAGATGATGAGACGGAGGGATCCGAGTTACAGGGCCTACTACTACCTTCTAATCGCTCTTATTTTTAAATTGAAGATTCCTCGAGGTCAAGGATCAGGGGTCCTCTGGGTCAAGGATGGGGTATGACTATATCCTGACCCGAGGTTAACTATTCTAACGGATGAGGTAACGTTCAGAGTGAATGAAGGAAATTAGGTTAGGAGTTTTTTTCTTCGAGATTAAGAGTAACATATGTCCACTGAAAAGGTTTCCATGTATCATCCCTACTTTCTACCTAAACACATAGAATTAGTAATAATAATGAGTCAGATTTGATATGGATACACAAAAGCAAACCTACATTTATGACAAATCATTAATATTAAATTCATATTAAATTTATAGCAAGTTGGACATCTCATTATACCAAACTCGTTTTGATGAATATTTATTAATTACTAAATTCATGTTGACATCCACAAGTTTATAATATATATTTTTATTTTCGCTTAAAGAAGTTATTGTTTCACCTAAAGTAAACCAAATATATATATATATATATATTTCAAACTAGTATAACGTATGATATTTCATATTCAATATGATTGGATAATTTATTAGTGTTCAGTTCAAAAGTTCAGGTTTATCATTTAATGGTATTAGTTTTTCTAAGCCTATGATACATTAATATTCCGAGACCATCTACTATTACGCTTGAACAAAAGTCCTTCTAGGTTACATAAGCACGCGAAACTATAAATATTGATGAAACATCTTGGATTATTCATAGAAATAATGTATCTGATATGTATTATTATGCCTACAATCCGAGACCTTTTATGTCTTTTTAGAAATCGGTTATACTCTTCACAAGTCTGAGTGAGACCTTTAATCTATCATCGAGGCTCAAGGTTATCTACTATTGACCATTTTGAACCTATAATCAATCATGAATATTATTTGTGTATGTGATCAAATACTATCTTTATTACAGTAATATCCTATAATTTACATAATAAATTATTAGAGATAATTAATGAGAGTGAACAACGTGTCAATAATTATGGATAATAATAATTAAAAGATAACAAAATTCAAAAATAAAAGAGAACAGAATTAAAAGAATATTCATGATTAAAAGGTGATTTTTTTTTTCTATTTTGCAGATTTATAAAAATAGAAGATCAAACATCTTGATCTTACAATTGGATGTAAACAAAAGTCTTAATTATTTTGTACACCAACAAATAAGCAAAATAAGAATTTAAGAAATTTGATTTGAGTACAATATAAGTACAATACAGAGTTTAACACGAATACATAACATTGTACGATTAAATATCGAAAGAATTGCCTTGAAATGGAAGAATCAATGAAGGCAATGAGGCTATTACGGTTACATTTTACAGCTAGCGTTAGGCCATGTGCCAAAGCTTAATTATGCAAGCATATAATAAAAGTGATTATATATAGCACGAGTTGATATTGGAAAATTTGGCCAGTGCATATACACACGCATGTGCAATGGCCAAAATTTTCAATATCAACTCATGCTGTATACAATCACTTTTACCCACTTTTCTTTAAAAAAAAATACGGAACTTTTAGTTCTCTGCTTCACCCTTTTTGTTTTGATAACGAGAGAAACGTTCTACATTCAATGCATGCAGAGTGCAGGCCTACATCACTATTGAAATCCAAAGTCCAAACTGACATCACATATTCACATTGTTCGACATTTCAAAGGGGACTTTGAAGTTTGAGTGTGTTTGTGAACTAAAATTGTCAAGTTGATACAGAGAGAGAGAAGAAGAAGAAGAAGAAGAAGCGGTCTGTCGTCTGTGGGGGAACCAAATTAAGGTCTTTTCAATTGTGTTTGATATTGATTAAGTTGTATTAATTCATATGGAAATGGAGACGGAGATGCATGTGGATGAATGATCAAAAAGTAAAGGGAAAAACTTTAATTCTACTAAAACCACCCAAATTACATCCCTGGTGGTTTTAGTAGAATTATATTGACATGGTAGGTTTCGCTCATAGGTGCAGAGAGAGCATCCTTAACATCACATTAAGCATAATTTTTTTAATGCATAAGTATGATATAATTTTAACTATTTAAAGATCATTAATTTAGTACATAATTTGTAAGTAACGTGAAAATTTTAAAATTATATTCTAATATTAACATCTAAGTCGAATAATTAAATCGTCCTTAGTATTTACTTCAATTATGAAGACTAAAACTGTCAATAATGAATTTTAGCTATAAGGTTTAATGTGAAAGCTTAAGCTGTATCTATAAATTAGATGTATAATCATCATAAAAAGCTGGTAAATATGAACATGTTAATCACTATATTTTAATTTCGTTGGCTTATTTGTTTTTTTTTTTTTCTATGAATTAAATTATAAACAAAATTGATATTGAATTCCGAATTTTCACTTTGACATCATATTCCACTTTATTTTTTCTTAATAAAATCTATTTATAAGGAAATTTAAGAGTTTAAATTAGATTGAAGTAATTGCATCAACTTGGTGACCTTATTTATTATTATTTATGCAACTTTCTTTATAAAAAAAATATTTTACTGTTAAATATATCAAATTGTGTGATACACATGACACATTATTAACCTTATTATCCATTTTATCTCATAGTATCTAAGTATAATAGCTGACACATTGTAAGTCACATAAGTTCTAGATATAAATTTTACATTCAACTTTACAAGTGTAGTATTTCTCGCCTCCTTTTTCCTTTCTTTCTTTCTTTCTTTCTTTTTTTTTTTTTTTTAATTGAGCTAATCCATTTTAATCATTTGTGACAATATATAATTAGCCACCTTATGAAATTATTAATTAATTTTAATCCAAAGTAAAATAATAATAAAATGAAGAAGATGTTTCCTTTGGTGAGGAAGGAAGGATCTCGGGGAGGCCGGAATCGAATATGGCATTTGAAAAATGCCATTCCATAATTTCCATCGCAGCCGACGTTGAAAATAATGTTTAAAAAATGTGAATGAATAAAAATATCTCTATTCTTCGAGGCTAAGTATTGGAAAGTTGATTGATGTGTACAATAAACAGTCAAAAGAATTTTACAGTTGCTTGAATAATAATAATATGTTACGAAGAAGAAGAAATGAATTTATCGTATTCTTTTGACAAGACGTGAGAGGAAAAAGAAAAGGACCAGAAATTATTGAAATAGGGAGAAAGCTTTATGGTAGCTGTCGGACCTTTTTCTCGATACGCGGCAAAGGCTCATAACAGTAGCCGTTTGTATCGAACGATGAACACAGCTCAATTAAGAAAGACATGAGAATGAGAAAGAGAAGCAAGGAATTGAATAGTGGTAGACAACTGACTGCGGGGACCTCAACTCAATGGCTTAAATTAATGTTTTTTTGGTACAGAGCAAGTACTGAATAAAGACGTGGTTCACTAGTTTTATCTTCTGCTTATTTTTGTCATTAACAATATTAACAAGAACAAAAAAAGGGAAAAGCTAAAGTTAAAGTTGGCATAAATTAAAAAGCAATTCTCGTGATCGATGCGTGGTGGGTTTGATTTTGCTTCTGCTAAGTTGCTTTAATCAACGGTTCTCCGAATGGTACAAATACAATAATTGAAATGGATGAGGATTTTCATTACCATGGGTTTCCGAAGCTCCCAGTATTAATGTGAATTAGATGAATTCGTTTCAACGTTTTATGTGATAACCACCGCAGTAGGATTGGTAAGTAATTACTTATTGATCACTTTAATTATTTTTAAATAAATTTTTTTAATACTATCCGTCAAAAGTTTTAACAATAAAATTACAATGAAAAGGAATAATTTTATATCGTATAGAAACTACAGATGGAAGAATGAAATTAAATGTATTTGATATAAAATGAACAATGATAAAATAATATACAAGATAATGTTATGTTGCCTTCACTACAATGAACATATCACAACTAATTTTAGGGGTGGTTTGATGGTGGAAATTGGGCTTGGGATCTTAAGATCCCAAGTTTAATTTCTCTCAAGTCATTCCTATTGAAGTGTTTAGGGAGTTAGATCTTGATTTTTTTTAATGATTTGGTACAATTTATCGTTGGGTACTTGTCTATCGTAAGATACTACGAAAACTTTCGGTTTAGGTCTGAATCCCGTCTCAATAATGCTGTCTAAGAATAATCGAGAACCCAAGTCTCACGATAAATCCTGAGATATTGGTTGAAGTTTGCGGTTGGAGTTTCCAGATTTCCAAATAAAAAAAAGAAACATATCACGAACTCTTTTTTTTTAATTTATAATTTTTTATATTTATTGTATTTTTTAACACTTTTATAATAATTAATTTATAACTCATAAAATATTATAGAAATACAATAAAAAGTTAAAAATTATAATAAAAGACTTAATAAATAAATTAATATTACCCATTTAAAAACATAAAAAAATAAATAAATTTGCTGGTACTCTTATAGATCGGATATTTTGGAAAACCACTAAAAGATTTAAAACGATGAAGTGGCTTCTCTTTTGCATTAAGGAAACCATCCCCACCACAACACAAGTCTCTTTTCGTAGTTAAATATCAATGGATTGCGAAAATGACATCGAACCTAAAATAAAGTGAAAGTCAGCACTTACCCACTGAACTCTTAAAAGAAACAATTAAATTGTACAATAACAGCACCACAAAACACTTCCCTCCTGCTGCCAAATTTCCTTCCTAGCTTCCCATAATGATTCTTAAACGCTAGATTATAGCCTACCCATTGAGCCACGTGTCCTCACTTTTGTCACTTTTACTTTCACTTTCATTGCATCCGCTTTTGCTTTTGTTTTTGTTTTTGCTTCTTCACCACTCTTTCCTTCCCCACACTGGCATGCAAAATCCAAGAAAGTAAAATGCTAATGGACAATACGCCAGCCATACGCACACCCATGTAATCTTTCTCTATATAAAGCCTTAGAGCTTCTCGTGCTTCTTCATGCCAAAACACTACTTTAAAATTTTCTATTGTTAAGTGCATGTGGGTACAATTTCTGTGCATACGTACAACATTAATCTCTTGCCGGGATTAGTTTATTTATTTGCAGAAGAAGATAAAGAATAATTAAAGATGAAGAACAGAGCCCCTGGGTTCTTGAAACAGATAATATCTGTGATAACTGCAGTAGCTAAGGCCAAAACCATGGCCCTGAAGAGCAAAACTAGGGCTATCAAGACTCGTTTGATCATCTTCTCGTTGCTGAGAAACAGGAAGATGATGAGCTCCATCTCTGACAAGATTCGCACTCTGATTGCGCATCAAGAACATGAAAAGAAACTAGAAGAAGAAGAAGAAGAAGAAGAAGAAGCAATGGGTGACGAAAATAAAGCCATTATTCTGTCGTCTAATGCCATGTCTCATGAGTCGCTTCCGAATCCAACTCACACCGAGTTCCTGGAGAAAGGTGAGGAAGATGATGAATACCAAGACAGCGATAAGTATCCCGACCTGACTCACTCGTTGTGCGACTCATCATATCTGGACATTGAAGACCCTGGAGGTTCTGTAATAGATTTGGTGAAGAACTCGAAACCAGAAGGTGAAGAATTCAGATTGGAAGACGAGATAGACCAATTAGCTGACTTATACATCAAGAGGTTTCATCGTCGGATGAGGATCCAGAGGCAGCTCTCCTTCAAAATGTATCAAGAAATGCTCGAGAGAAGCGCATAATTCTTGTTAACTACTCAGCTCAGCACCCCTTTCTGGTTTCTTTTCATACAGATATGAAGTTCCAAGGTTGTCCGGCCGGAGAAGTTTTTGTCGCTGCGGCGAAACCACCAGGGAATATGAAGAACCCTTAACTGAAATGTTGGTGAATATATTCCGATGGTTACGTGATAGATTACAAGATTTTCATGAAGAATGTATGTATTGTACGTGTAATTCTATCTTCGATTTACAATGAAAATTGACCAAGTACAAGTTCTAACTTCTGATTGATAAGAATACGGCAGGCTAAGATTTTATCCAGGCATTAATTTCTGAACTCCTATTTATTTTTTCTTTTCTCTCCGGAAAGATCACCAAATTGATAAATCTTGCGTTATTTAGAATAAAAATACTTGACACGTGTTATATAGTATATAGTTTAAAATTTAAAAAAAAATTTCCTTGCTCTTGTGGATTAAAAAATATATATATCTTCACATCCTAGGAAAGGAAAATATATGATATATTTTTATATTGTTAACTAAATCTCTTAGAAAAAATTGAAAAACAAAGAAATAAAAAAAAAAAATTGAATTTAGTTTTTCAAACAAACTCATTCTTTTTTTTTTCCCCGTTAATCGACTTCTAATGCGCCGGAGCCTGAAAGGGGAAAAAACCCCGCCAGAGCTGGTAACCTTGTGGAGCAACAAACCTGCGGAATGTTGGCTGGATTATTCATTTGGGCCCGATGGGCTTATTAATGACCCAACCCATCCAATTAAGGAGAAGATTGGGGCCCACAAACATATATTTTTTTTGGTTAAAGCACCCGCAAACATTAAGAAGAAAAAGGATAAGGCGGTGCTTGGATTGTGCTAGGATAAGCGCAAGGCTTCAACTTCCAATCCAGCAAACCCTAAGCAAACTTATTCCTACGTCTCTCTCGTATCTACCCTACGAAGTAATTCTGGGTAAAGGTTCGTCTAGGTTTAGCAGTTTATAAATGTTGACATGTGATGAATTGTCAATTATTTGTATGTAGAAATTATAATTTCAATCTATTTTGACAAATTAGCGTCTCAAATTGAAAGCTGATATTGTTTTCTCGTTTAGATTTCTCAGAATGTATTGATATTCCGTTGCATGGGATTTTCACTGGTTGAACGAAATCATGGGAGATAATCAATCAGCAGTAGCATATGGGAATGAAGCTATTGGTAACTGCTCACAACTGTTTATAAGTCTTAGATTTGCTTGCTTTACCTTCTCGTGACGTACATTTTTAGTTGCTATTAGTTTGCCTGATCCAGACCTTTCCGCCTTCTGGGTGCTTTATTACTTTATTTGATCTCTTCAATTAAA
Organism: Trichilia minutiflora; assembly: GCA_035590515.1. NCBI lineage: Eukaryota > Viridiplantae > Streptophyta > Magnoliopsida > Sapindales > Meliaceae > Trichilia > Trichilia minutiflora. Next base: position 4,842,308 of record JAVXUL010000001.1, on the reverse strand, counting down.
TTCTGAGAAGCTAGGACTTATTTTATTCGTAATCCTCATACAATTCTTTGCTTCTGAAAATGCCTGATATAAAAAGTCTGAAGAAAAAGTGTTAGACTTGTATGTTTTCGGAAAACCTCAAAATTATTGCAAACAGTCGCAGCTGAGCCCTAGATTAATATTGAAAATGGTAAATAAGTTTTTTTTTTGGCTGTTTTTTGTGGAATTCTGTCCAAATTCCATAGGAAAATTCTTACTTGCCTCCTAGTTTATTGGAATTGTTTTCAATTTGCAAACCCAAAACTTGCAATATTTTTACTAGTTTGATTTTGTCTTTGTGTCTTACAGTGCCTTTTCATCTACATTTTATGATTACAAGCAGTTTTGTAGAATTTCTGGTGTTTCTTGCTTACTTACTTATGCATGTACGTATGTATGTGTGTGTTGGTGAATATCAAATGCAGGGAATGATGTGAAAGAAAGGAGTAGGGATCAGAGAGAAGCCCTACCAGGAGAGCCAAAATGTGTTATATGTGACCGATATGGTGAGTATATATGTGATGAGACAGACGATGATGTTTGCAGTTTGGAATGTAAACAAACTCTGTTATTTGGGGTTTTCAACAGGGGGATGCAGGCTGTTGCCCCACCTCTTGAAAGATTGCGTGCTACTGATGAATGCTTTTATGTTAGAGATTCTGATGATAAATCTTCCCAAGTGTTAACAGTTGATCAGACTGATTTGTTGAGAAGGAAACTTGAAATCAATGTGAAGGGAAGTGTAGTTCCAGCGCCCATTTTGTCTTTCTCCTCTTGCTGTCTACCTCAGAAGCTTCTTCAAAATATTGAAGCTGTTGGTTATGACATGCCTACACCTGTCCAGATGCAATCAATCCCAGCTGCTTTGATTGGAAAAAGCCTGCTTGTGTCGGCTGACACAGGATCAGGGAAAACTGCTTCCTTTTTGGTTCCTGTAATTTCGAGTTGCTCAAATTTTCGCCTTGACCACTTGCAGAGCCCAAAAAGGCCATTAGCAATGGTTTTAACTCCAACCAGAGAGCTCTGTATCCAGGTTGAGGAACAAGCTAAGTCGCTGGGAAAAGGTTTACCTTTTAAAACTGCACTTGTGGTTGGTGGTGATGCTATGGCTGGACAGATTTATCGAATTCAGCAAGGAGTAGAACTAATTGTAGGAACTCCCGGAAGGCTCATTGACCTTCTAATGAAGCATGATGTTGAACTAGATGACATAACGATGTTTGTTTTGGATGAGGTTGACTGCATGCTTCAAAGGGGTTTCCGAGACCAAGTAATGCAGATTTTCAATGCACTTTCACGACCCCGGGTCCTAATGTATTCCGCAACAATCTCACAAGAGGTAGAGAAAATGGCAAGTTCCTTGGCTAAGGATATTTCTGTTATTTCAGTTGGGAAGCGTAACAAACCAAATAAGGCTGTTAAGCAGCTAGCTATCTGGGTTGAGTCAAAGAAAAAGAAGCAAAAGCTTTTTGACATATTGATGAGCAAGCAGCATTTCATGCCACCAGCTGTGGTCTATGTTGGTTCAAGACTTGGAGCAGACCTCCTTTCTAATGCAATTACAGTCACCACTGGGATGAAAGCCTTATCAATTCATGGGGACAAGCCCATGAAGGAGAGAAGAGAAGTAATGAGGTCATTTTTAGTGGGTGAGGTTCCTGTAATTGTGGCCACAGGAGTTTTGGGTCGAGGTGTCGATCTCCTGGGTGTGAGACAGGTCATTGTGTTTGACATGCCAAATTCTATCAAGGACTATGTTCATCAGATTGGTAGGGCTTCTAGACTGGGAGAGGAGGGTACAGCAATCGTTTTTGTGAATGAGGAGAATAAGAATTTGTTTGCAGAATTAGTTGATATTTTAAAATCTTCTGGGGCAGCTATACCTCGAGAACTTGTTAATTCACGGTATACTGTGGTTTCTTCATATGGAAAGGGCTTTAAAAAGAGGAAACGCTGAAATTTCACGAAAAATGTTGCTTTATTGGAAAATTTTTCATTCCAGCCTCTTGGACATGGTATGAAGGATTCCAATACTTTCGTGCTTATCTCAGCATTGATAACTGCCCACAAAAATAATCTTCTTGTGGCTGCCGGTTTACAGGTCAAATGTTTATTCTTCTTGGAAGTGAGTAAGGTGACATGTCAGCTTTATTAATCCAGATGGTTTCCAGTAGGGATAGGCTTATCACTACCATTGAAATTATGCCATTCAATATTGTGACTTCAGTTTACCAAGTTTTATTGAATCCTTGCTTCAGGAGAATCTATTGGGGTGCCACAGAGTGAGGCAATTGTTGAATCCTTGATTCAAGAGAGCAAAGCGACAGATAATTGAAACATTATGGTAGCATGTGAATGCACATGATAGATAGACAATATTTGGTGGGTATTGCGTCAATCTGAGACTGGTGATGGTAGGAAAGACGATGATTATGGGATTTTGAATGGGATGGCACCTGGCGATTGAGCCATGCTCTTGATGGAACAGTCTGTTTGCTGAATTTGGTAAGAGCACAGAGTTATCCTCCTTGGATGTTCTGAGATCCAGTAAACTGGTTATTTGTGGGGAAAAAAGTAAGAAGAAATGTTATCTGTACAAGCGAGATATATCCTTGGCCAAGTCTGTTTCAATAATGTTAGATATCTTGCTTCGAAGACGAATTCATTAACATTCTTTTCCATTTAATAGGATGTCCTAGACTCCTCGCAATACTGGCATTTATGTATTTAATTTTTTAAAAATATGTATATGTGTCTACAGTACATCAATATATGTTTCACTAGCTTGGAATTCCATTTGTATTTTTAAAAATAGATATTTTAATTTTTATGTAAATTTTTAATTTCAAAATTTTAATCTCAATTTAATAATTGAGTATGTTTTAAGTTTCATTAATTTCCAAAGCTCATCCCGCTAAACTAATCCAAGGGAAAGGCCAATATATATTAATTAATTCCGTATGTGTACATGTTAATCAACGTGTTTCCAGTGAGAGCAAGATACCAACCAATACAATTGTTGAATTAGTATTCTCCTCATATTTGTCTGGTTCCACGGTTTGTTATGCTTTTTGTTTGGTAGAAACAGATAAAATTGTAGAAGTATTTTGTATGTGTTGAGTATTAAAGATAAATTCCCTAAAAGATTATTGTTCACATATATTTTTTTGATTTATATGAACCTACATTGTAGGACAAATAAAAACATCTTTAACCATTTTTTTCCCTTTCAAAAGAACAGACATCCTTAAGAACATATTCGCCTTCATGTCTCTGCTAAAATGGTCGTTTATCTATTAATGTACTACATAAAATTAAAAAGAAAATAATAAAAAAAATAGTTTAATCATGGCATCAAACCCGTATTCCTATGTGAAAAGAAGAAGAAGAAGAAGAGGAAGTAGCCCGCGTGTCCGGAAAGGAAATCGCCTGTCTTATTGATGAGAAACCGCGAAAGCCTAACTACCAAAGCCTCCCTCTCTTGGGAATTTAGATCATGTCAACTCGAATTGGGGAAATGGTCTTACCAAAATATTTGTATTTCAATGTCTCATTGCTTTTTCTCTTTTCAACTCCCACCTTCACCAACCAAGTCATCAGGAGAAGACGCGCTCTGGGTCTTCCTCTCTCATAACGTCTCTCCAATTCCAAATCGAAAGCATCTCATTCCCAGGTGAGAAGCTTCACTGCTTTTCTTGATTCTCTCAATTCATGCAAATCTTATTCATTTGGATCACTTCGCTCTCTCTCTTGAATCTTGATCAATTATCAAATTATCTCTTTTTGCTTTTTTGTTGTTTTTATTAACTGTTTTCTTCCGTTGGTTCTATGTAATTACACAATGTGTTTTTAAAAAATGGCTTTTCTTTATCTCATACGATAATGGTTATCGTTATCTGGACAATATGCGTCATCAATTTGCAAGGGTTCAACTGTTTAGTGTTTAGAGATTGATGAATTTTCATGTACAACGATGTTGCTTATCCATGTATATACTATGTTTATGTGTTACAACAATTTAGTCTCCAGCATTTCAGTTTCTCCTGTCGTATTGAGCGGTTTCATAGATAAGTAACTTCACGTAGCTGTGTTATGTTTGTTGCCTATATATGCACCCATCATCAGATTAATATTTGTAAAATTATGTTTTTCTGTCTATTGATTCATTTTCCATTTTTGTTGAATTTATCTTCAAGTTTGGTATCAAATGTGTTAACTCTTGGTTATTTGTCAATGATTTCAAATTTGTGAAATGGTAGTGATTCGATTAAGCTTTTACCTCTTGCAGTTCTGTAGAAAAGTCCCCTTTAGTCGAGGTGATTGCTTGATTGACTGGGAAGTCTTTACTGGGTTACGTAATGAGAAACGGAATTCAGAGTGTTGGAGAACGTTCTAGCTCAACTTCCTTTAGCAGCCAGCAGGATACTGACGATGATGGGTTGATTGCTCAAGTACTTTCAGAAGAGTATGCCAAGTTAGACGGTGCAGTTGGTAGATGCCTTTCCAACCTGTCTTATATTCCTGTAAGATATCTAATTCCTTTTATTTATGCTCTTGTGAACAGTTGATTTGTTTAAATGTACATGGAGAGCAGGCATATGGTATGGATGATACAGTATTGGTGGAAAAATTTTAAGGTACCTCTCGATGAGGGAATCCCTGGATAATGTTACCTGCAAGGACCACATTAATTCTTTGATATGGTGCCTCATTATGGTTATATTTGTGATTCTAAATTTTACCTTTCATATTCATTGTCTTTGGAGACTAAACAACAGCCTAACAGGGAGGATTTGTATGATTAATGTGGATTTTGTCTAAGCTTGGTGTTTTGTACATGCATATTATGTTTCAATGTGAAGTAGTAGATTCCTTCAAATCATTTGGATATTGACTTATAGCATAAACGTCTCAGGATTTCTGAGATATTGGTACTAACCAGAGTTAATGGGAGCAATATGCCCATTTGAGCTTTTTTTGACTATACTAATTTATAACTTGTCAATGCTGTCTGTTCTGCAGTTGGCTGCAAAGATATGCCTATTGACATCATTCAGGGATACTTGTTTTATTGAGATTATTCCACAATACCAGGCACCTAAAAGTGGTAAGATGGGAAAAGTCACTATGGTAATCCATATCAATTTTGTTGAGCTTTTAGAATGTCTGGATTTGAATACAGTCACACTTCGGTCAAATGCCAGCAGTATTCAGTATTTAATTGTTGAGAATATCCAATTAACTTCTACTGAAAATAGCATTAGCCAGTAGCTTTCCTTTTAGGAAACCCTGTAGGTATTCAGTAAATGGTTATGAGATATAGGCAATGGGATGGCCCTACATTTAAGTTAAAACCTGGGTTTTTCCACATAACTGGATATTGGGAACAAATTATGGAGCATTCTTGCTGTATAAAAAGTCAGATTTATCTATTGCTTGTCAATAGTCTTTATGCACATATTCTTAAGCGAAATGCGACAAAAGAAAGGAAAATCCATGGACCGACCCCATCGTCTCCACCCCATAGGAACAGTTCTTCCCTTTTTTTCCTTCTTTTGAAATGATTCAGAGTTGTGGTTGAGTTTCTGGTCGGAGGTACATTACAACTCACTATATGATATCCAAGGTTGGTTTAATCTTGAAATCTCTTCTTACAGTCATGGTTTGAGTGAGCTACCAACAATATAGTGTGCCTAGTAGAAAATATTCTTAAGTTTCATGTTCTTTTACAGATGCTCCAGCTCAAAAGAAGCCGAGGAAGAAACATTGGTTGTTATAGGGAAACGAGATAATTTAGTACCGTGTATATTTCAGGGCATGCTGTGCTTAATTTGTTATTCTTTGATGTTTTATTTTTCCTTATATTATTTGGTGATAGGTGCTTTGCTTACATAAATCATAAATGCTACCCAGTTCTTTTGAGATGTATCATATTAATCATTTTGTCTTCTATTAAAGTGATTGTGGGCTTAAATTTAGTCGAAGTAAATCCATTTAATGTCCTTACATTTAATATCCTTACATGATTCCAAGTAAAGCAATAACAGATTATCTTGTTACACTTGGCTGAGTTACTCTGATGGTTTGCGCAAAGCAAAAATGGTTTCTGAATTGAGTAGGCAGAGATAGTATCCCTTCAGGTGTCAACTTCAATTTAGAGTTATCTTACATTAATGACATTATTACTTATTAGACTCCCAAATTTAGTTAATCGTAACTTGGTCATGTTCCATTATAATTTATATTGATTAACTAGTAATACTATAATTATTATAGCGCCCGCTTTTGTGCATTTTAAGTCTGCAATTACGTGGATCGTAACAATAATTAGTCTTGTAGATTGATAATCTTTGGGAGTTTTTATTAATATTCTGCTTTTTGCCAACCATAAACAGATCATAACACTGTTATTGTCGAATAACCTGTATTATCTTTCCTCCTGCATGTTTTAGCACATGCTGAACATCAATCTAATAATTAGAAAATGCGAGTTATGGAATCTCGTTGAATTTATTTGCCTAATGCGTTTTATGGATCTCGATCCTCTTCACGTTCTCGAGTAAGAATTCTATGTACTTTTAGTCTGTTAGTTATCTGGTCTCATGTCCTTAGTAAATTTTGATATCTGATCATTTTTTATGGTCTCGAAAATTCTGGGATTTGCTAACAATCGATTAACATGTGAAGAAAGAATAGAATATATTAGACGCTATATAGTATTCTATATATTCTATTCTTCAACAGGTGATAAACTTCCAATTGGTTACATTATTTTCTTGGTGAACTAAAATAATCTCAACATGCAACAAAGAAAATCTGCATCTAAGTTGACCGTGTATTGAAAATCATCACGAAAAATCAATATGGATCAAATCACCATCTGGGTATTTTTCATTCATCTGAGACGCTGAAAGATCCAATAAAATTAACTTAAATTTCCAGAACAAAGGGAGACTTCATTATGAATGCATGGTGAAGTAATATCTGCAACATGCTTTCCCTTGGATAGCATTTACTGAGTGGTTGCGTGGTGTGGTCCTAACATTTGTTTCTAAATCTTATCTGCTGCAATTAACCAAACCAACTCAAAGCTTTATATGCTATTGATTATCTACACCAAAAAAGAAAACCTAGAGATAGCCATCATTCTGCGCTCAAATTGGAGGTGTCAGAATTTGAACCAGTTGTAGGTTGCAACTTTCACATAATTTTATGACTAATCTCTGTGGTTAGTTGGCCAAGTTAAAGCAATCTCTTGGGAAGTTCCAGCCTTGGCCATAAACGTGGGTATTTCGTTAAAAATAGTTTCATTAATGAAAGGCCAGCTAAATTATGAGATCCAAAGCCTGAACAACCCTATTTATTATGTATGTAAACAATACTATATCAGGATCCCTCCTTTACATTATGAAAATCGTAATGCAATGCTAGCTGACAGCATAGATGGGATTGATTCATCTTCTATTCCTGACTGTCAAATCCTTCTATAATGGCAAGTTTGATGAAGTTTATGAGATCCAAAGTGTTTTTATATAATGCAATGGGAGGTATTTTAAGATCATTTCTCTGGGGACAAATCGCAATCATAAAGAAAAATAATAATACTAAAACTAACACATCATGCAAAGCTTTTGCGATATATCGGATTGGATTTCGGTGATATTATATGTTAAACCAGAGTTTGTTGCATATTTTATGTCATTCAAAATGGTTAAAATTCATAATTACCAAGAGTCTACTTGATCGAAGTAGTGTTGTTTGCTCAAATTCTACAGCTATCGTCCTTATTCTGTTCGTATTAGCAACTTGTTTCTTATCACCATTATCGAATTACTCTGTAACTCTGTGTTGGACGGCTGGACTGCAGCTTCTTACAGCAGAATCACGTTAAAACACACACGTGGTCGGTTCACATACAAAAGCACATGCTGGTCTGTGTCCCAGCCTCGTTACACCATATCCCCACAGCATAAATAAATGATAAATTCATCCCTCGTTTCTCTTTTCCCTACTTTATTTCGAAATTTTGACAAATGCTTGCCTCTACCGGAGTTTCTAACTACATTGATATTAGGGACCTAGAAAGGAAACCTGTTGAATTTATCCATTATAGTTGAAAAGCTTACTTTATCTTCTTTCAGAAATAATACTACGTATGAGTGGATTTTATTTTAATAAAATATTGCCAATAAACTCTGATGGGAAGGAACTATCCGAGAAAGAGAGCCCCAAGTTAAGTCACAAAAACTGGCTCGTTCATTGTCTTGACTCATCCAGGATTTAAGTGTTTTAATAATGGCACAACCACCGGTGCTAGAAGTAAACAAATAATGGACCATAGTTTATGTCAACCTAATCCTGTCCATGTGCCCTAACTTCTCATGGATCAAAGCATATAATAATCAACGCACATGCAATTCTCAATTTTTCTGACCCTTTTTTGCATATTTTACGCATTCCCACAAAATAACAACAGAAGAAAATGCATAGAAATCAGGGGAGCTGGACTTGGAAGTAGTAAAGTTTGGCTTGGATTCAAGCTCGAGATCTTCATGTATTGCATCATGTCTTTTACTTGCTGAACTCATATGGACAGAAACCTACAATTACCAATTTAAGCTTTGTTCGATGGCATGGCCACCATATGCAGATGATGCATACACATGTAAAATGGAAAAAGCATTACATCACTAGAAATTTGGTAGATTTTAAATTTGCTAGAACCAAAAAACACAGTAACTGATCTGATTGTTAGTTGTCCTACCTGGTCAACTGTATTTGGCCCTGTCTTTGAAATGCATGTGCATATGCTGTGTGATGATTGTAAATGAATACCCACCAAACAAGCAATCAGGATCAATAATATAATAATATTACAGGCATTCATTACTCAAATCAGGTTGGCTTGTCACAACATTTCACCATAAAACAAATTTCACTCTTATAAGCTTCCCTTCACTGGCCCTGCTTTTTCCCAGAAGGAGAGAATCAAATATAATAATGTAAAATACAGTGAAATATCTTGTTTTAAAAAAAAAAAATGCTCGTGAAGTATTATTTTAATGTCATATTCTGTCACACATTATCTTACTCTCTTACCTAAGTGTGAAGCAAAAAGGTTGTCTGCATGCACTATAAATAGAGGAGTCTGCTGGACTCAAAAAACATCTTAAGTAATATCTTGTTACACAGAAAGAGCAAATATGGCCTCTTTTCTCTGGACTCTTTGTCTAAGCCTCATGTTTTTGGCTTCTGGAGTTAGAAGTGCGCCACCGAGGCAGCCTGTAGATGTGGCTTTTGGCCGAAACTATAAACCAACATGGGCTTTTGATCACATTAGATACAATAATGGCGGTTCTGAGATTCAGCTGGTCCTGGATAAATACACAGGTATTGGTTGAAGAATTCCCTTCTTGGATACTTCTTTCTTTACCTTTTGGAAATCCAGCACTGCTCTTATCTCTGAACTCTCAGCGTCTTGTGTTATTTGTTTGTGTGTTCGAATTGTAAGCAGGGACTGGCTTCCAATCCAAAGGTTCTTACCTGTTTGGTCACTTCAGTATGCACATTAAGATGGTTCCTGGAGACTCTGCCGGAACAGTGACTGCTTTTTATGTAAGTGCTTTATCTGCTACTTGTACATAAACCTGACGGAGACTAGGCTAACCGTTTAGTATACTTTTTGTTCGTTGTTTGAATAAATAAATAACATCTTTGGATTATTTGATGTCTAGCTCTCTTCTCAAAACTCAGAGCATGACGAGATAGACTTTGAGTTCTTGGGGAACAGAACCGGGCAGCCATACATATTGCAGACAAACGTGTTCACCGGAGGAAAGGGAGACCGAGAGCAGAGAATTTATCTGTGGTTTGATCCTAGCAAAGAATATCATACTTACTCAGTTCTTTGGAACATGTATCTGATTGTGTAGGTTCCAGCTTCATCCAACTAGCATTTCTGTAGACTTCTTCAAAGCTTCCACCATATATTATTGATTGCCTCTGAAAAATTGATGGTGCTGATTGCAGGTTCTTCGTTGATGATGTTCCAATAAGGGTGTTCAAGAATAGTAAAGATTTGGGAGTGAGGTATCCATTCAACCAACCCATGAAGATATATTCAAGCCTCTGGAATGCAGACGACTGGGCAACCAGGGGGGGTTTGGAGAAGACAGACTGGTCCAAGGCCCCATTTGTGGCATCCTACAGGGGGTTCCACATTGACGGATGTGAGGCATCAGTTAACGCCAAGTTCTGTGAGACACAGGGCAAGCGATGGTGGGATCAGAGAGAATTCCAAGATCTTGACCCTGTTCAGTACAGAAGACTGAATTGGGTTCGCCAGAAATACACCATCTACAACTACTGCACTGATCGTGCCCGATTCCCTACGCCTGCAGCTGAATGCAAACGAGATCGTGATATCTGATTCCCCATCTTACGTTGTTCTGCTTTCCTATACCTGCACCTGAATGCAAACTGAGACTGATATTTAATCCCCTATTTAAGGGTGTTCTATGTGCTAAGTAGCTTTATATGTATTCCATTATATCGATAAAAAATATTGAAACAGAGGAAGGGCACAGATTACATGTCCGCTTTATTGTGTTCTTCATTCAAATTGTTATAGCATATTCAGCAATATATTTTTAATTAAAACCTGATTTGCTGTTGATGTTCTCTGGATAGAATTCATTTATCCGCAAATGGATAGTGGTTTAATTGGTTAGAGGAAATTCTTGATTTTGTTGGGTATGGGTTGCTTTCTACAACTCTATCGGTTTAATCTTTCGCTGGGCAAGGTTGTCATTCTTGTGAACTGATGGTTGCACCTCAGTCACGGGACTATGGTTTACTCTTATCTGTAACTTGGGTGTCGTACTCATCCTAGAGAAACAATGTTAGCGCGGGAAAATTCTTCAATTTTAATTAATGAAGTTGGAAGTTTTGCAAAGTTGATTCACAATCTGAAACCAACAAACTCCGAAGTTGGATTCTAATTCCTTTTATTCTCGAAATAACATACAAACAATGGAGCACTTTCCTGGAGAAAAAGAAAAGAGCCCTGCATCCAAGAGACTTTTGGTAAGAACCATAGGCGCCTGTGGCTCGGCATGTGATATGCTGCCGTTGTACTAGACAAAAACCTACAAATATCAAGGATTTTTCCACTGGTTGAAAAAATTCAAGGTTCAAGTTACTTAACAATCGCATCACACTTTATTGTCAAAAAGATCACACGTGAAGTGTCAGACACAAAAGTGAAGCAACGGAAGAAAAGGAAGGAGAGAGAATTTCTAGTGTAAGGTTATTTGCCACCTCCATTCACAAATGTTCTCAATAGATCAGACCATTTTAGCAAGAGCATGTGCAACAGCAGCTGACTGAGAAATTTGAATCTAGGAGTTAACAATGCTTATGACATGTCCCCAACGTGAGAGACCAAATGTATGCGATCAGATGAATCTCAGCTTGCAACAAAATTGCAAGACAATGAAATTCTGTAAGGGATGGTTTTACTCCGGTCAAGGCTAATGTGACTGCACCAACAGAATCCCTTGTTTCTTGTATCATAAAATTGAGGACATGCAAAATATCAGGAACGAGCAGTGAGCAGTATAATTTAGAAAACCAAAAGTTCAAGAAATAGCAAGGTTCAATTTACTTTAAGCACAAAACAGACTGAATGATAAAATGTTTGAAACCACCGAAACCCTAGTTTAATGAAGTCTATTTCAAAGATACTAAAACTTACTGAAAGTTTATTCTTTAGAAAACTCTGACATAAAGTCAACTATGAAGTTCTTGATGACTGTCCAACGAAGTGATAAAGTCTAAAACTCTCGTTACCTTCCTTCTCTACTTTGTTGCTGTTTCTTCAGCAAAATCAGGAAGTCAGCAGCAATATATAAAATTTAAGTGTTTGTCCTCAATTATTAGACATAATTTGTGCTTCAATACCATAGCTACTGAGGAAATGAAAACTAACTTGCTTATTTGAGAAAGACAATGGCAAAATATCAGAGTACAACCGTACATTATGGATCATAACCTTGTAGAATTTTTGTTTCTTTATATACACACAGAAACTGTCTGGCAATTAATATGAACAGCAAACAATCCTAATTTCCATAAATTTAATTACGGCTAGTCATAAGAAAAAATGGAAAACAAGAATCATGGAGAATATAATCATCTCGGCAACAAACAAAAGCTTGTTTCATACTCAAACACTAAGTGCAAGAAACCATGTCACTGTTAGATTTTATATGAAAAACAGAAACAAAAAAGATAATATTTGGAACTACAAATTTTCCTTTATATTAGATATTTATTTATAAATATAAAATATAATAAAATAATATAAAATTTGCTCAATTTTTAATATTACGTAACTATTCTTATTTTATTGAAATCAAATAAATCTTATTAGAAAACCTATTCTACTGTAACTTATCTTGAATCCTAATACAAGTTTATTATTATTTGCTTCATAAAAATAGTTCTAATAAAATAATATTAAATCATATATTCGTATTTAAATTATCTCCAATATTCTTTCTCTTAATTCAAGACGGTGTTAAAAAAAAATTTACGTGTTGGAACACTCCTCTTTTACTGTCAATTTTTAATACACATCTCATCAATCCCTTGGTATTGAATATATTGAAATACTTCTATTCAATTGTTAATGCACTTCTCACAACTTCTCATCAACCCTTTGTTGATAATTTTCTTAGAACACTTCTCTCTATACTTCAAAAAAGAGATTTTTTTTCCTGTGTCAAATTAATTTACTCATTCTTAAACCCACAATCTTTTTTTTTATATGCACAAATTTTTTACGATTAAAATATTAAAATTTATCTTTATGCCAATAATCTTTTTTATCGTGAGTATTTTCCTTGCATATACCACACCTTTTTATCATTATCATGAGTATTTTGCTGGCATATACCACATGGTGAAAATTTTCGACTATTTTTTGATAGTCCAATGTGTGATAATTTTCTTTTAAAAAAATAAGAAAAAAAGTTAAATGAAGATTATTTAAAATCATTACTAATTTAAAGAACCCATGATAAAAAAAGCTTTGATACTACTATTAGATTTTAGATGAAAAATCTAATTTAAGGAACCCATGATCAAAAAAACTTTGACATTACTATTATATTACTATTATATTTTAGATGAAAAATCTAATTTAAGGAACCATGAAAAAAAAAACTTTGACATTACTATTAGATTTTAGATGAAAAATCAAAATCAAAAAGATAATTTAAAACTAAATTTTTTTTCTTCGTATTATTCGTATAATAATATAATATAAAATCTGTTCAATTTCTAATAACATATAACTATTTTTATTTTATTAAAATTAAAAAACTTATTCTATTGTAATTTATCACAAATTCTAATATAAATTTATTATTATTTAATTATATCTTAAAAAATAATTTTAATAAGATAATATTAAATCATACTCTATTTCAATTATCTCCAACAATTAGAACCAGTATTTCAAATAAGTATAGAAGAGAAACAGGATTGATTGAGAGCCTGCTCTTTCTTCAACCAAACCAATAAGTGAAACATCTGTGATTCTTGCTAAAACATGCCAAAATTTCTTTTAGTATCTATAAAATACCCTCTGTTAATGGAATGCAGGCGGTCAATATTTAATCTAGCAATCCAGAATTTAACATTCAGTATCCGAGCATTCTGTAGTCATCACGTGAGCAAGTTATCCTTTTAACACATTTTATTGGCAGAGAAAATGCAGTAACTCAAAAACTTCAAATATTGAGAACTATCGCGTAAACATTTCATAAATAGATTCTTATTAGTTTTGTGTATAGAAAATGAAATTCAACATTTTGTCATTCAAAAAGCAACTCAATTCGCAAGATGAATGAAACAAATTCGTAATAGGCTATCAAATAAGAGTGATCAAGATATTCGTACAACCACCTTGTTCTTTCTGCCAGCAGATAAAAGAACTTTTCCATCGCTAGTGATGGATTCAAGTAGGCTTCGTTTTTTCGAGGATATATACTACATTGGGACGGTGGTCGGTTTGGGTCTGATGGGCGGATTGGAGTTGACGCAGCTGACGGAAGAAAAGAAAGTCGAATTCTTGATGAAAAAGGTGAGTAATTTTTGAGTGAGAATAAATGGGACAAAATATCAGTTTGTTATGGCAGCAAAGGAGAATTCTTCATGCAGTGACGGCGGCCACAGCTGCCATTTGGTTTAGCGTCCCACCACCACCAGCAGTCCTTTCGAGATAAACTGACAAGCTTTGCGGTTAGGTTGGAGCGTGAAATTGTGCAAAATCTTCTTCAAAATTAAAAAAAAAATGTTTTTTAGTTCTTTAAAAATATATTTCAAAGGATAAAAAATTTAACCGACATTTAACAATCATATTTATGGAAGTGAGAAAACAGTTTTTGTGCATTATGATGATCCAACTATATAAAAAAAAAATACTAAATTTTTTCAGAGTAGGTTTGTGTTTTTTTTCTTTTTTTGTGTTTTTTTTCTTTTTTTTTTTAATATTTGTAAATTTTTGTTTGTCTTTATATATTAAAGATAAATTAAAGACAAATAATACTCAAACAAATTAAAAAGTAAAAAATGTCAAGCAAACCGCTAATATTTTCATAATCTTCATTTTTCTAGTATTCTTCGCTCTTTCTTTTCTTGTCGTTCGGAAAAGGAAATATGTACCTGGGCATTTGCTAGACAGTCATGTTGATGTATTTATAAATTGCAGCAATTGCTCTTTCTGATGTAATTTTATTGTCAAAATCATTCTTATTAGGGGATACGAAACAGAAATATGATGCGATATCAAGGATCGTGAACGTTAATGTAAGAATTTTATTGCATAACTATAATGAAAGGAAAAAGGGTTACAAGATGTAGTTATGAAATATTCTTGACAAAAATACAAATTCTAAGACCAGAAAAATCAAATGAAGGAACCAAAAATGAAAAACATCGTAAAAGATTACAACCGATTCCTATTTAATTACTATCACTTCCAGTTGTTGGCAACAATGTCAGCCAAATCCACAACCCTTTGAGAGTAACCCCACTCGTTGTCATACCAGGCAATCACCTTAACCATGTCATCTCCCATCACCAATGTCAGAGATGAATCAACGGTTGAGGATACATCAGAGCACCTGAA
>JAVXUL010000001.1:4808832-4826994 GCA_035590515.1 Trichilia minutiflora | reverse complement strand
ATCTTGAGCTATTTTTGAATGAAAATTATCTGCGGATCTTTTTGAATTCTGAGTTTACTGTTAGGCTATTTTTGGTTAAATCCTTGGCAAAACTTACTTCAAGTTTGTGCCAAGCTTCTTTCGAAGTTGAACAATTGTTGATGGTGGAAGACTGGAAGTTATGGCGACATGTACAGTGGATAGGATTCCAAGAAAAACCAATCAATCTCGTCGACACCACAGATGGCACAATGGATTATCTTGCTGTTTGGTTTCTCTTTCCTTAACAACTTTTGGTGCTTGACATGGGTTTGTTCCATCGACATAAGCAAGTAGGTCATATGTTTGTGGTGATTAAAAAACCATCTGGAGGCGGAAGATAAAGAGCTGATGCGGTGAGTAAAGTGTAGAATCGATGCAAGTAATCGAAGCTTAAAAAAATAACTTCACAGCTACATGACGGTGTTGGAAGTAAGTAACAGCTCCTGCATTATAAAAAGGTTTCTGTCACAATTTTTGGATATTGATGGAAGCTTTCGTTTTGTCTGTTTTCATCGTCAATAAAGATTATGCAGAATTCCTCTGAAAATTCCTCTCATTTTCGTTTTCATTTTCAATCATTTGACTAATTTAATTTTACTAATTGTTCTCTTGATTCAATTCTGATTGTTCACAGTAATCTGTTCTGGTTTATAATCTTTCTTGGTGAAGTTTTATGGTTAAGTTTCAATCTTGCAGGTTGTATTCTTGAATTTACAAGTGGTATCACAGTTATTGAAGATTGGAATCATAGTAACCACTTCTAAGTTTGCCATCGATAAATTTAAAAGTAGAATGATTTTAATCTTTGGAAGATTGAAATGAAGGCTTTTTTAGTGGCTGAGGATTTTGACAGTTCCCTAAAAGAAGTAGAGGAGAAGATCCACTTGATGAAGCAAGAAAGGAAGTTCTTCGAAAGTCTTATAGTGCTCTGGTTATGGCTTTGGCAGATAATGTTCTTCTGAAAGTTTCAGAAGAGTCGACAGCTTTACGTATCGGGAGGAGGCTAGAAGGTAGATTTATGAGAAAGTCCATTGCAAATCGTTTGTAATTGAAGAGAAAGTATATGCTTTCAATATTGAAGAAGATTGATCAGTGATGCAATAGATGAGTTTAATAAGCTAATGCTGGATTTGGTGACAGTGGATCTCAAGCTTGAAGATAAGATCAGGCCACGGTGATCTTGACTTCTTGCCAAAGTCTTATGAGCAATTTGTAGATACTCTCTTATTTGAAAGACAGTGC
The DNA here is from genome assembly GCA_035590515.1 of Trichilia minutiflora. Classification (NCBI taxonomy): domain Eukaryota; kingdom Viridiplantae; phylum Streptophyta; class Magnoliopsida; order Sapindales; family Meliaceae; genus Trichilia; species Trichilia minutiflora. The sequence goes on along the minus strand of JAVXUL010000001.1, from coordinate 4,825,731 downwards.
CTATTAATAACGTAAATTCGCTTTAAACTCAAAAGAGCTGAACAAAAGATCAGACGCTAAAGACTACAAATGGTGAAGGCTTGAATGTAAAACGTAGAAGATAGAAGAGTGGGTAGTGGTAAGAAGAATAGTAGATCAAGATCAAGAGGGAAGAAACTTAAATACTTCTATTGTCATAAGGAGGGCAATTTTAGGAGAGATTGCCTAGAAAGAAATGATAGGATACCAGAGAGGTCAAGCTAGAAGCCATCAGATGCAGCAGTGGTAACAGGGGAGTGTCTTTAGAATTTGCTTGTTAGTTGCTTGATAACCCTGAGGTGAGTGCATTCTTAACTCAAGTTGTACCTTTTATATGACAACAAATAAATCCTTGTTTACCTCTCTAGAATTACTGAATGGTGGTAAATTCTTAATGGAAAATAATATAACCTGTAGTGTAAAAGGTATAGGAACTATAAGATTTAAGATGCATGATGGTTTCCGTGGAGACTTGTAACAAGTTTAGGTTTGTACGTGAACTAAAGAGAAATTTTTAAGTTTTTAGGAATGTTGGAAGCTAGAGTCAAATTTGGTGCTCCAATTCCTAAGACAGATGGGATACTGAACTATTTCCATTTTGACTTACGGGTGCTGCAGACTCTCTCTTTGGGTGGCTCTAGATATTTTTTTAATCATGCTTGATGATTTTTCAAGAAAGGTCTGGGTATATGTGCTAAAATCCAAAGAACAAGTGTTTGAATATTTCGAAAGGTGAAAGGCTTTGTTTGAAAACCAAAAGAATAGAAAATTAAGGTGTTAAGGACTGATAATATAGCATGGAGTTTTGCAGCAAAATATTTGATGATTTTTGCCAAGAATGTGGGATATTCAGGCATAGAACAGTAAGGTTCACCACACAACAGAATGGAGTTGCTGAGAGGCTTAACAGAACCTTAGTAGAAAGGGTAATATGCATGCTGTTCAATGCTGGTTTGTCTAAACTTTTCTATGCTGAAGCAGTGTCAATAGATGTCCAGCTACAGCTTTGAACTTAAAGACTCCAGAAGAAATCTGGAATAGACACCCACCAAATCTGAAGCACCTTAGAATGCTTAGAGGCACTGCATATGCACATGTTAAACAAGGTAAATTAGATCCCATATCAATAAAAGTGTTTTCATAGGCTACCCTATAGTAGTTAAAGGGTGAAATTTATGGTGTCATAATGGTGAAACTGAAAGAGTGGTAATTAGTCAAGATGAAGTTTTCTGTGAATGAGCTAAAGGGTACAATCTATGGTGTCATGATGGTAAAACTACAAGAAGATTAAGTTCTGCAAGATGATTCAGCGCAATAAACTCAAACAGACAGTGATCAGTTTGAGGTGGAGATGGAAGCAAAAAAACAGTTGCAGAAGCACAAAGAAAGGACACAAGTAAATCTGACATAAAATTTAAAAAGAGTTCTGAGCTAGATACTTAACCTCAGAAATTAGATCAACCTCAGCCAGATTTATCTGATTATAGTCTAGTTAGAGATACAGCTAAGAGACAAGTAAAGCCAACCACTTGATATGCATATGCTGATCTCATTGCATATGCATTATTTGCAGCTGAAAACTTGTCCAACAAAGAACCTTGTCTCTTAGCTGGACAATGGCATCAGGCTGTGTTAGGACAATCTTTGGTGAAGAATCATACTTGAAAGCCGATGCCTAAACCTAAGAATAGAAGGATGGTGAGCTGCAAATGGACTTTTAAGAGAAAAGGAGAAGTTGGTGTTGATTCTGTGAGGTATAAAGCTAGACTTGTGACAAGAGGATTTACACAGAAGTATAGTGTAGGTTACAATAAAATTTATTCGCTAGTGGTTAGACATACATCTATCAGAATTCTGCTGACTCTGGTTGCTGTATATACCTTAGAATTAGAGTAAAAGGATGTCAAAACAGCTCTCTTACATGGAAAGCTTGATGAGCAGATATACACGTTACAGCCTGAAGGGTTTGTAGATGCTGAGAAGAGAAATTATATGTGCTTGTTGAACAGGTCTCTTTATGGACAGAAGCAGTCACCTAAGCAGTGGAACTTGAAGTTTGATGAGTTTATGTTGAGTCATGAGTTCAACAGAAGCATGTATGATAGTTGTGTGTATCACAAGGGCAGTTCTTTATAAGATAAAATTTAATTGCTTATATATGTTGATGTCATATTAATAGCAATCAGAAATAAGCAGAAGATCGCAGAATTGAAACAACAGTTGAGTTTAGTGTTTGAGATGAAGGTTATGGAAAGAGCTAGAAGGATTTTGGGTATAGATATAATCAGAAAGAGAAGTGAAGGATTACTGATGTTATCCCAGAAGCATTATCAGAAGAAATAATTCACAAGTTGGTATGCAGAATGCTAAAGTTGTTAATGTGCCTTTTGTAGCACGTTTTAAACTATCAAACAGAGAATCACCACAAACAAAATCTAAAAGTTCCTACATGTATGAAGTTCCTTATCCAGTCTCAATAGGATGCTTCATATATGCAATGGTGTGCTCTAGACCTGATTTGTCACACTCAGTTAATGTGCTAAGCAGGTTTATAAAGTCCAAGTAAAGCACACTGGAATGCAGTTACATGGACGATGAGGCACTTGAAAGGTAGTTAAGTGGATGAGGAGGTACTTGAAAGGTAGCTTAAACAGGAATCTGGTTTATGGAAAATGTGCTGATGATGATAGGAAATCAACTAGCTTTATAGACTCAGATTATGCTGCTGACTTGGATAGAAGGAGGTCTTTAACAGGATATGTATTTGCTCTATGCAATTTTTTAGTGAGTTGGAAAGCAGCTATACAAAATTTGGTGGCCTTGTCTACTACAAAATCAGAGTATATGGCCATAACAGAAGTGGTTAGGGAAGCAATTTAGTTGAAGGGAATAGCTAATGAGAGGGGATAAAATAGGAGTAAGTGGATGTTTTCAGTGATAGCTAAAGTGCTTTTCAATTATCAAAGCATCAAGTGTTTCGTGATCAAACAAAACACATTGATGTGAGATTGCACTTTGCTAGAGATGAGCTAAGAAAAGGCAACATTCAGTTGATCAAATTGCATACAAATGATAATCCAGTTGATATATTGACCAAATCATTTTCAGTTAAAAAGTTCCAATTTAATTACTTTTTACTTCCATTTGTTGGCAACAATGTCAGCCAAATCCACAACCCTTTGAGAGTAACCCCACTCGTTGTCATACCAGGCTATCACCTTAACCATGTCATCTCCCATCACCAATGTCAGAGATGAATCAACGGTTGAGGATACATCAGAGCACCTGAAGTCCACCGAAACAAGAGGCTCGTCACATACAGAGAGGATTCCTTTCAGCTCCTTGTCAGCACTTTCTCTGAAGGCGGCATTCACCTCTTCTGCAAAGGTTTTCTTGGAGACCTGAACAACAAGATCAACAACTGAGACATTCGGTGTTGGCACACGCAGGGCAATACCATTGAGTTTGCCTTTGAGTGATGGGAGGACAAGGGCCACAGCTTTTGCCGCCCCAGTAGAAGTTGGAACAATGTTCAGTGCAGCTGCTCGTGCACGCCTGAGGTCACGGTGGCTAGCATCAAGCAGCCTTTGGTCACCAGTGTAGGAGTGTGTTGTAGTCATGGTTCCCTTGATAATGCCTGCAAATATGTATCATCTTCCAATTATTGAACTTTTTCCTTTTGCAGAGCTGAATCCATAACAAAGGAAGACGTCAAGATTTTGAAGTATTTACCAAACTTTTGGTCGAGGACCTTGACAAAGGGAGCAAGACAATTGGTTGTGCAAGAAGCATTACTGATGATGGGCTCATCTGGGTTGTAAGTGTCAGCATTGACACCAACAACGTAGGTTGGAATGTCTCCCTTTCCAGGAGCAGTGATAAGTACTTTCTTGGCACCAGCCTGAATGTGCTTGCCCGCACCATCTCTGTCTACGAAAACTCCAGTCCCTTCAATCACAAGATCAATGCCAAGTTCCCTGCAACACCTCATTTGAAATCAACTGTTAATGAATGTTGCTCATGTGCATTTAAAACTTGCTTGGACACGAAGAAAAAATAAAATATTTCACTTACTTCCAGGGGAGATTGACTGGGTTGCGGTCAGTGACAACCTTGATGATCTTGCCATCCACAGAGATGCCATTATCGGCAGGTTTCACATCGGCTTCAAAGATACCGAGGGTGGAGTCATACTTGAGGAGGTGAGAAGCTTGCTTGATACCACCAGTGTCATTGATGGCAATGACATCCAAGGGTGAGTCCTTTCGACCGTGCCAGCACCTCAAGAAGTTCCTGCCAATTCTACCAAACCCGTTAATTGCCACCTTCAGCTTCGCCTCAGCTGCAATTCTCTTGTATCCGCTACTACTTCCTACCTATATGTTCACAAGCCATAAGGGCACACGCCCAGAAACGAATGCAAGTAACAAAATAAAACGTTTATTGGAACAGATGTTCCTACGATAGAATTTGAGACGCTCAAAATCACGGATAAGGTTATCCGTCGGATATATACATGTGAGTGTTAGCTAAGCATGTACCATATACTTAGAGCTTGCTCCATTGTTTGTCCATATATTACAGATATATATACACACTTTTTACCCTAAGTAGGCAAAATTTTGAAGCAATGACCATCTGTTACACATCATTTCATGAACTGCGAAAAGAAATTTTGTCTCGACTGAGTGCAATCATTCAAATGTTTTTTTCAAATTGCCAATCAATAATTATGGAAAGAAAACACTGGCCAGTGCCATACTTAATGATAATCTAGACATTGGAAGTATATTGTTCGATACTGGATTTTGTCAGGCAGTATAGACCACCCTTGATATATAATTTCAGAGTATATAATATCCATTAATTAGTCACCATTTTAGTGCAAACCAGAACACACAAATAAGATAACATTGTTATATTAACTGACAATAGCTACTCCTTTCAATTGACAGTTGACGGTTAAGACAAGATAATGTGAGGAAACTGCAGAAAGATTGAAGACTTCTTCAATACATAACAACTGCGTTAATTAAGCAAAGCTAACGTTACACTCACAGCAGAGGTCTGGAAAGCGACGAGTGAAAGCAAGTCCTCTGAAGATTTTCTTGAAAAGGGAAGGCTTGCAGAGTTTCGTAGACCTGAGAATTCTGAGAATCCCATTCCATTTGCCTGAAAAACAAACCAAATATCATATTCACCTGATCACCATCCCCCAATCGAGAAATAGAACCCAAAAGAAAAGTAGTAAGAAGAGGAGCTTGAAAATGGAAGAACCTGAAGAGCTGGTTTGGCTACAGAGAAAGTAGCCGAAGCCATGATAGTAGTTTATGGTAAGAAGCAAGCAAACAAGTGCAAATTTTGTAGTCACGTATGACTAGAACGTAGCTAAGCAAATTAAGACCAAGGTTGTGGAAGTTATAATGTAATCATCAAGTATGGAAACTGGTGGCTGGTTTTGGGATTACACCAGGATGAGATTATGGATGAGGATAGCCTCTCATCCAACGTATGGTCGTGGTTTGCCCATTGTTTTCGTGCCTCTAAATCGTTACTGCGCAAATACTACTAGTCTACTACTTGTTCATCCTATGACTCCAACTGTTATCAATGCTTAATTGTCAAAATACTACTGGCCCATCTTTCCTTCCCATTTTTCTGTGGTTAGAGTTTCACTTCCCGATTTATTGACCTATCCATTATTATACAAGCCAATATCAAAATTTACCTTGATTACATTATGTATGTTTAAAATTAAAATATTATGATTTTCAATATATAGTTATTATAGAATAGAATTATTGACAATTAAATATAAGTGATAAATTAACTATAAATAATATAAAATTCAAGACCGTTAGTGTATAGTATACTCCATGAAGATCAATGTAATTGACAATATTTCATGTCCCAAAACTTTTGAATTGGTGTATTATTATAAGTGATTAGGGTGGATAGAATGAATTGGATGGCTTCTTTTGATTTGTCTTTATTATTGTGTAATAAGAGAACCTTCAATATCTCTGTATATTGTTTTTTTAAGAGGTCTCACGTATAATAAAATATATATTATAATTTTTTAATATATTTAATTTTATCTACTATCAAGATGATATGACAAAAAAAAATCGTATCGTTAATTCTATTTTTTTATTTTTAAAGAGTTTTGTTAGTAGTTATGGATTGTTGACTTTACAATTTTTTTCATAAATCTCTAGATAAAATAAAATTATTTTATAAAATAATAAATAATAATTTATATACATATTAAAGAATAATTTTTAAAAATAATATTTATTAATATTATACGTAAAATACAAGTTTCTCCGTGTTGATAACATGATACATTTTTTACGAGAATAATTCATTAATATATTGAAGATATCATAAGATTATAATAATTTCACCACTCCCCTCCATAAGTGGTTACTATGTAATTTACATCTATATATACACCGTACCTTCGCAAGGTTTAAAATTACAATTTGGTATAATCTACTAAAATATTAATTGACTCGAAATTAATACCTTTATTTACTATAAGTTTCAAATTAGAATATTTTGAAGTAAATATTTTATCTGTAAAGTTTTTTTTAAGTAGAGTTTTTAACTAACAATAATAATTGTATGATTATTAGAAGGATATGTTTGGTTTCAAAAATAGAAAGAAAAGGAGAAAGTAAAATAAAATAAAATAAAAAAGGTATAAAATTCAAGGTTAACTTAAAAAATATAAGTTATAAAATAATTAGATCTTAACTTTTCTAATTTAGAGTTAAAAAATTTCATAAATCTACAGTCTTTCTATTAATTCATTTAAATTCTTCTTAAACTCTAATAAATATTTATAAAAAATAAAATGGTGTGAACGCTAGAAAAATAACACAACCCCTTTCACACAAAATTTTCCGTTAATCACAACGAAAAAGAAAAAGAAAATAGCGTGATTTGAAGTATTTATTTTATATAAATAATCATACATGGAGGAAATGATTTATGATGAATTGAAAAACTCTTTATATGACATTTTCATAATATAAACAATCATACATGAAAAAGGCGATTTGTAATGGACTAAAAAATCTCTTATATGATTTATAATGGACCAAAAAAACTTTTATATAATATTTTTAGAGATATAACAAAGTTTTATCTTCCCACATCCTCACGTAAAAATATAAAAGAGAATTTTAACCAAAAACTTATAATTTATAATTCCGACATAATTACCATTTGAATTACTAATTCAAATAATGTTTATATTATAACTATAAATTATAATCCTTAACTCAAAATTTCATATTAATAAATAATAGCAATAAATTTTATATTTTTATATTACATTATCATATCCTACGAAATTTCAATGCACGTACAAAATTTTCAACCATAATATTTTGTGTAAATTTATAAAAAAAAATTCGTTTTGAATGTAGATAGTTAATTTAGACCTAATTGTAATATACCCATATTTAGAAAACATATTGAAGTGATTTAATCATCATTCCCTTAAACATTCTAACCGTACATTTGTATTTTGAAAACTAAACTAGAATGGATGATGAAATAACATTCTGAAAACAAGCACATGGGTGCCTATTTGAACCAATTCGTTAAATACTGATGACTTTGGTAAAAGATGCTCATTGGATGATGCGCTTTAATAGCTAGATTCTACGAATGATAAGAAACAGTTAAAAAAAATTGGGTATGGTTGTTAGTCAATGGACACAAAAGAATATTTTAAACACAACACCAAGCCCAAGCTGGAACTCAGATGGATCGACTCATGAAAACCAAACCAAGGAAAGAAGATAGGTTAACAATTAAAGTGATATCTTTTGAAAACCGATGTCTCTTTCTCAAGCACATAATATGACAAATCGAACAATATCAAAAATATTATAAAAATTGATTGGTGGGTAATCTTCGCTCCAATTCCATGGACTACTTCATTCGATATGGATGGGATGCAAAATCAAAAAGTAATATTAATTGTTCGTTTTAATTGATAAAAAGAGAAAGAAAGAAGGGTGTTTGATTAAAAAAATATTTTAATCCTACTATATTAGAAATATTTATTTTCACTTTATTCACATTTTTATTTTTTAATATTTTATTATAAAAAAAATCTTACTATTATGTAAACTGTAATATTTAAAATTTAATAATATTTAAGTACATTAAAAAATATTAAAAACTGACAAATAAAAATAAAAATAGAGGATCATACTACAATATAAATAATATATGGTATACATTACCAAAATTTTCATTGCATGTAAAAAATTTTATATTAAATTTTCTAAATTTTGCATTACAAATTTATTCTATGTAATAAGTTAGAATTGTAATTTGCAAATTGAGTATTGTAATGCAAAAATTAGGTAATGTAATAAAAAAAAATTCATATTTATATCATATATCATTTGCATTATAATCTTACCCGAATCTATTTTTTAACTTAGTAAAAATAAAATATTATTTCGACTAAAATTTAAATATTTTTTTCTTTTTACATTTTAATCATCAAAGTAAAAGTAAAGCATTCGTTTCTATATAAGGTGAGAAGAATTTAAGCTTTGTGAAACTTTTATATATATATATATATAAGGGGATAATATCAAGCAACTTTAATTTAATAATGGATTCAAATCTTCATTCTTCACGTCTTATTTTATCACCGTTTGCGTTTTAAAGCAAGAGGAGACTGCATCTCATGCTTTCTTTAATTAATCCAGATGGACGGTTCTCATTTCCTTACGCAACACAAATTAATTAATTAATTATTACCATGATAGACAATAAAGTATTCAAGATTTCTTTTCCTTTATAAATTAAGAAAGGTTAATTAAAGAGAAAAAGTAATTATATAAATATTTTATATATAAAATGTTTAGGAGCCTTGCCTTGTTGTCATTACAAAGCCACCCGAAGAAAGAATTAATGTAGAATCTAATGAATAATAATTGAGGATTGAGCTAACTGTAACTGTAACTGCAACTGCAACTGCTCTGCTAGCGTAGCGAAGCAAAAGTTCCCTAGAAAGAATACATGCATGAGCATGAATTCGTTGTTGGTTTATTCCATAATGTAATTAAACGAGGATAGGAGATTTGTTGATGTACATACAACAAACAACTTTTATCAAGGCTTCTATATAAAAATTTAATTCCTCCTCTTATTTATTGGAATTGCAATAATCTAAAATTATTAAAAATAAAATCGATGATGTGACCAAAATTTTTCATATTTAGATTATAAAAGATATTTATTCATACTTCTTTATTATTATCCTTTGTATTTAATTGTCTCAATACGTTTCATCTAAATTTTATCCATGTTTTATGAGATTTTTCAATTTTGAATAAATTAAAGACTTTATTTTGTTTATATCCGATTTAAGATAAAATTAATCTCAATTAATTATCATGAGAAGATTATTCTTTTCTTATAAACTTCTTTGTTGTAATACCTTAATAAGTTCTTATGCTAGAATTTTACCTATGAATGTCAAGGTTAACTTGGTTAAGATGTTAAAGTTTCTGTAAGTTATTTGACCTTATCTAAATAAGTTTGTATATTAATTTCTCATACTTAAAAATATCTTTTATAAAACTATGCGAACATCTCCTTATGTGAATTAAAAATATATATTTAATTCACAATCAATTGAGAATAAAATTTTAGATAAAATTTTTTAATAAATATTATATTAATTTTAAATTAATTAATTAATATAATATAACTAATCAAATAATTAATTATATCCTAAATGAAATTCCGTGTTAAAAGTATTAAAATAATACTTCTAACTACTTTAAGGAAGGTAAATTATAATTGTTAAATAAAAATTATTTAATAATAAAATTTTAAATTTTAAAGAATATGGATAATAAATTGCTAAGAATTCGTAATTGACTTTGATTATATTAAGGGTTTAATCGAACTACAAAGCTAAGAGGAAGTTATTGATAATTATTGGATAGATACTACTTAAGTCATAATATTAAAAAATTTAAGGGAGGAAAATGATAAATCCCTTTAGTAATCAAGACTGGCAATTAATATAGGAGATACTAATTATTAATTTAATTAATAATATCTATTATATAGATACAACAAAAAAATATTCAAATCATTTTACATGAAAGAAAGTGCACAAATCATTTCATCCCACTCGAGAAAAATTAAATCAATCCCTAACAAATAATCAATGCAACCTTACAACACTGTAAAGGACAAAATCATACTATAGACTATACAAATTACATTGATATTAACTTTTAATATAATTTATTTTATTTTTAAAGAATTATTTACTATTTGTATACTTTTTATTATTTATGATTAAAATCCAATAGTCTTAATTATTAATAAATTATTATTATTATTTAATAACAAAGTAGAAACACTGTAATCAATCATCAATCAATAAGGCTTAATCTTAAACAAATTTCAAGGTTCTGTAAATGAAGGAGCAAGTTGAAGATATTCATAATACTCTTTAATTAAGGTACAATTAGCATAGTTTAATTACTTAAGTAAGGTAAGTGCAAGAAAGCATTTTGAACATTCAAAGAAGTTTTGAGAGGTTGCATATTTTTGCTTGGATAGAAAGCGGTCTTTAAAATTGCTTTTGCGTTGGAACACAATCAATAGATTAGAAAAAAAGCAAAGGCTATTAAATAAATTCCCGTCATGTCCGAACACTTTCTTACGCATATAAATACATGCAAAGGATCCTACGAGTCGTTGCAAAAATGGCATTTCGTTTTAGTTTACACTCTCTCCTAAAATCTTTCTTTCAAGTTTCAACCCCTTTGACCTCTGAGCACTTGTGTGGGAGAATCATGGTTAAAGAAACTGACATAAAGGTGCAAAGTCTGGTTTATTCATTTCCCATTGTTTTGTTTTTCATGTTTTGAACTGAATTAAGTTGCATAGGTGTTGGTTGCAGAAGATTGAACTGAGGGTTTCTGTCAACTGCTGTGATGGCTGCAAGAGGAAAGTTAAGAAGGCGTTACAGGGCGTTGAAGGTAGCTTCAGTTTCTCTTGTTCAATATGCTTGCTGCGGATAGAGATAGCTTTCATACTTTTGGTATGTCGAAGCTGATCAAATTTCCCTGGAAACAAATTTATGAACAGGAGTGTTGAAGATAGAAATTGATCCTTCCCAGCCCAAAGTGACAGCCGTAGGTAATGTCGATTCGGATATTTTGATCAAAAGACTTCAGAAAGCTGGAAAACAAGCAGAACTCTGGAGCAAGGGTAATCAAAGCCTTGGCAAAGAAAAGACACAAGTAGACATGTCCGAGACAAAAGAAAAAACAAAGCAAGAATGTGAGAAGCCAAAATCCTCCGATTCCTGCTCCAGTACAACGGATAACAATAAAGTGAGCAAAAAGAGGGCAGATGGAAGCGGAGATATAAGTGACAAAAATGAGGAGAAACTAAAGGAACCTGAAGTGATTAAGAATGAAAATCCTGTTCCTCCACAATCAGAAATCAATTACAAAAATTATGTTCCTCCGCAACCACAAATGAATTACAACATGTCGTTCCCCGAAGTTGGCAATATCAAGACCCAGACTCAATACTGTTACATGGTTGAACCATACCCGATTCCAGTACCCTATTACGCAATACCTTCCTACGCAACCCATCCCCTGCCTCCATCATGTTATGGCCAACCACACTACTGCCACTTAAGGACAGTTTTTCAGCCACCATATCAGATAACGGAGACACAGGTTGGGGATTATTTCAGCGACGAGAATACCCTAGGATGTTCAGTTATGTGAATGCATTAGCTATTTCAACCCGGTGATTATGGGTAAGGGGAAATCCATTTTCAGTGGCGACCTTGCCAGAATAGAAGATTGAGCAAGTCCTCTACCCAAGTTTTTGTTCCTCCTTTTCTTCGATCACTAATGGAATCATTACTATCTAGATTAGTGCTATAATAATAAATTCTCCGTTAACACCTTACAAATTCGCTTGTGCGCCGTTCATTTGGCATGATTTACAAAGTGCGAATCAAGGATTCTCATATGGCTCGAAGGGTTTTAGGATGTGACAGTAGTCTTCAATGGAGTAATTTGTAGGCATCGAAAAAGGCAAACAAACAAAATTACCGACTGTGGGAATGCATCTCAATTTAGTATACACAAATGAACTGAATATAAAGCCTTGATCTATCATCGAAAGGGTTGCATCCAGAGATTCCATCAATCCATTGGGCGCTTTTTACCGCAGAAGTAAGAAATTTTCAAAATTTAACAAAAGAAATTAAAACCGTGTGGGTTGGCTTTTATCACTCCTAGTCTGATCCCCATGGGAAGTAGGTAGGTACGCTCAAGTTTTCGACCTTTCAGCAATCCAAATAGCTTTACAGGTTGAAATTTAGTATGCAAGTAAAAGCAATTTAGCATACACAAATTAACTGAACATGTCCAAACTTGGGATAATCCACTAATATGGAAATAAATTAAACAGTACCATGCAAACAGAGAATGTTAGAAAGAAGTTTGGGTAACTAAGGTCTAAACAGATTCAATAATTTGGAGAACTCCTGAATTATTTACTTTCTAGGGATATATTTGCTTTCTTACTTTACATAACTAATGCCAGAAGATCACAAACCAAACACTTGATATTGATTCAAGAAAATTCACAAGATATAATTGCTGGTAACATCAATCTGTATCGATATTGCACAACATGATTCTTATACTAACGACACATGCATTACTAGGATCAATCAAGAAAATAGAAAATGAAGAGGCGAAAAATTCATGAAAACAAATACAGCAACAATGAGTATTTATTTAAGGAAATAAAAATGAACAACACTATCCTTTAAGACAAGCGTCTAAAGAAATGCAGAAAAGTCCAAAAATTATGTATCTTCAATAGAGTCACCAATAGTGTCATCAGCAACAGTGCAGTTATTTCATTCTTTATTCATTTCAATTTGTTGGTTTTCTAAGTTATTGCAAAAATACCTGAAAACCTGACAATCACCATGTGTTACTAATATTGGATGCATGGAATTGCAAAAGCCTTTAAACAGAAGAGCAGTGTCATAAAATAGAAGAGGAGCTTTGACATTATCAAAATTCACATCCAGTTCAAAGCAAAAGTCACATTTAATTGCTTCCCCAGCCAGAAAGTTCGAAGGCAAGCAATTGTTGTCCAAGCCAATCAAAATATACAAAAAACCATACAAGTATTTGATCCTAAGTCATTACAAGAAGTTAAATTGCAAAGTCAATTAGATAACTAAACACACATCAACGGCCAAAGAGTTAATGCTTTAAAACCAATTTCCACCGACAATTTCTCCACATATCTCCGCTAGTGTTATATCCAACCCCAAAGACTTGCCACACTGTTAATTAAATTAAAAATAAGTAGCACATCTTGCTTATAGTATCACATTGACATAAGGTTAATATAATTATCTTAACTGCCAAATTTATAAACATCTAGTGCCCAACTCAAGGTATTTCTAGTGTTAAATCTATTAGGATTATTTTTCATTTTCCTTTTTCATTGATAAAATGTATGCCAACGCAGAACTAAGTTATTCTTTTCCCACTGATCCTAGCTAAATCAATCGCCTCTAACTACCACTGCAAACAAAAGGCTGGAATCAAAACAAAGTCATCATTTCGAAATTCACATACTCAGATATTTTTTTCTAGCTTTATTTTGATCAGACATATACAAAATCATCTCTAAGGTGTTTAATTTGATGAATTCCTGAAATTTTGAATCTCTTCACTGAAAGCTCCCAAGCTGCCCAAGCAGTTGACTTCTTACATTGAAGTTTAATTTCTCACATACTACATATTAAATAAGAGAGGATTCCAAGTAAAACAAGAAATTGCATACAGCAAAATAGATCAATTATAATGATCACTGAGTCTTTGACTCTTAACAAATCAACAACAATCAGCAGCAGCAGATGTTACATGATTGTTTCAGCAACATACGTGAGTGTCTATGTGAGGTAGTCATCATGTTCATACCCTGAGGATCTGAAGCTTGGTCGAGAATGCAATGGCAACCCAATCAGACTGGGAAGATGACCACTGCAGCTGCTCTATCTCCGCCCCTGCAGTGTACGCTAGGATTGGATCCAAACCGCCCTCCACCGGTTGTCCCATGGACGACAAGTCCCATATTAAAGCCTGCGAGTCATCCCCCGCCGTGCATATATGACAAGAGCTATGTGGAGCCCACGCAATCGCGTTCACACTTGCCTGGTGCCTCTGTAGCTCCACCACCGGAAGCGTTGGGAAACGAATGTCCAGCACCACCACCTTCGCACTGTCCATGATTATCGTCGCCATGTATCTCGGGTCTTGCTTGTTCCAACCCAAACGAACCAACGGTGTGTCGGGTTCGGAACTCTCGTAAATAATCGTTGAGTGCTCCTTGTCACGCAAATCAAAAACCCTAACGGAACCGTCAGCAGAGACGGAGGCGAAAACGCCCACGCCTCCCCACGCAATGTCATAAACTTCTTTGTCGTGGGCGATGAGCTGAGTATCGACGGTTTCTCTCTCGATATCCCAAATTGTACAGGTGGTGTCGATGCTCGACGTCCCGATTCGCTTCGGCTCAGCTTCGTTCCAGTCAAACGAGGTCAATGGCCCACAATATTCACTGTTCTTGTTCCCATTCAAGAGGCTCTTGAGCTCCACGCGGCGGTCCTCATCGGAGATCCGCCACACACGTAGGAAGTCACTAGAAGTAGCCAGTAGGTCGGGTTTTTGACACTCCTTGTCGGGTATAAAAATGGTCTTGGTTGGAGGGTACGGGTGTTCGAACGAAAGATTCGGGTCTGCCCGGATCTCCCCGGTGGAATCATCAAGCTGTACAATTTCGACCCGGTTCGGGTATTGCTCTAGAAGGCTAGCAATGGCGAGACGATACTTCTTGTCACGACGTACACTCCAGTTCATTGCGTAGATGTGCCATGAAGACTCGTAGGTGTAGATCTCGGATCTTTTCTGCTGCTCGTCCGACCCGTCAATGTTGGGGTCGCCCATCTCCAATTTCCGTATTGTAGATAATTAGTATTATCAGATGAATGGATTATGAACGGCTGTACTACGAATGAAGAACAAGAAGGAGAAGGTTCAGGGTATTGGAGTCAACGAACAGGCTGAGGATAAACCGATAATTGATAAACGCTTTGGCCTGAGCCAATCGAGGGCATTTCGATTATAAATTTATAATATGTCGTGATCGGGGTTATATCTTCATTTACAATGTGCGGCCATTTCGATTATAGAATCTATTTTTAAGATTATTATTTTTAATTTTTATAAATTAAATAGCCTTATAAAATAAAATTATTTCACAATTTAAGAAAATTGGTGGATAGGATAGCAATAGGAGGAGAGCGAGAGGGAGAGGCAGAGGGAGAACGACTCTAAAAATAAAATTATTGTTCAAAGATTTTTTCACACAATAAAATATATCTATTTTTATGATATTTAATTAAATATAAAATTAATATTAAATATAATTATTTAATATATTTAAAAATTATCTAATATTACAATACAAAAATTAATTAAAATCTCAAAGGTTCAATTCAAATACGAGATGAACGTAAAATCAATCATTTAACAGATTTTTATTTATCAAGTCGTACTCTTTGGGGTTTAATTTTCAAAGTTGTTATTAAATTTAATCAGTATTTATATAAAATAAAAGTTATATTTTTATCTAATTATATTTAGGTAAATGAAGAAAATACAAATACCTTCTTATCTTCTCTATCCCGGTAAATACACTTCAAATTTAAAATATAACGTTCGATTCATATTACCCACACATGATAATCACCGTAATTTCTCAATACGTATTATCTACCAAAACATTTCAAATACACTTTTAAAATATTTTCGAAATCAATCAATCTGCATACTTTATTTTAAATTAAAATCAACTCAATCTATTATCAAATTAACTCTAAATCAAAACAAAGTCAAAAACATATATCCACGATAATAATAATAATAATAATAATAATAATAATAATAATAATAATAATAATAATAATAATACAGAGTAATTAATAAAATATCCAACAAAAAAAATCGTGAAATATTATAATTTATTTACAATTACAATTAAGTTGGACTTCAAAACCAACATTATCTTCCTTTTTTAAAATAAAAACATAAACTTCTTTTCAAATACAATTTAGTGTACTCAATTTAAATAAAATATAAATCGAGTATGAATATATACCTAATGATGTAACGACCTTAACTGAATACCTCATTCGAACACGCAGTTAAACTCTAATATACCTAAAACTAAAAAACGAGAGCAATGAATATACAAGAATGCACTCTATGAGTAAACTAAAATAAAAATAAATAAACATTTATTTTAAAATATTATAATTAATTTATATATTTATAAAAATAATTTAAAAGGTTTAAATGAAAATAATTTATCATTATTTGAAAACAAGCTCTGGTAATAGAAAATTATTGGATTATCCATTCTTCTCTATTGTTATTTCAGTTATAAACAATTTTGAAACTGTTAATGAGTTTTTATGCAAATAAAAATAATAATATTTTATTTAAAATTTATTATTTATCATAAAAATAAAAATATGCATGCATTTTACTTAAAATTTTGATCTATCATTAACTTTGGGCTTGAGTTATCACTTGGTGATAGGGTTGAAATCGGACCGGAATCCGTTTTTTTTTTATTGAACCGGTATCCGATCCGGTTAAAACCGGACCTGGACTTTTTAGTCCAGATCTGGTCCGGTTAAAATCGGAGACCGGTTTTCCGGTCTCCGGTTTAAATCGGACCGGTATCTAGTTTAAACCGGAT
>JAVXUL010000001.1:4785750-4798670 GCA_035590515.1 Trichilia minutiflora | reverse complement strand
GAATCTCTTGCACAGAGAATCATGGACTGCAAACCAAAAGTTGTAATTACTTGTAATGCTGTTAAGAGAGGTCCTAAAGCCATCCAACTCAAGGAAATAGTTGATGCAGCCCTTATTGAATGTGCCAAAAGTAGAATCTCTGTAGGTGCGTGAATCAATGTGATTGCTTTCTGAATTAAACTTGATCAGATAACTCTCTGTCGGTCTAGTAGCCTTTATATGTCAATTTCACTAATCCATGCACCTTGTCTGTCAAAATTTTTGGTCTTTTGATGGACACTAAACCCAGGCTTCATAATGTGAGAAATGATAAACCTCTCTTTGAAAAGTGACCGCCAGAAGTGCTCATCCTTTTTCGTTTTGACCAGATGTATGTTTAACCTATGAAAACAAATCAGCTTTGACAAGAGAAAACACTAAATGGGGGGAAGGAAGAGACGTATGGTGGCAGGTTAGTTATATAACACCTTTGCTTTTACTAATGCTAGAATCATTCTACTTAAAATGCTTGAATCCTATTCCATGACCTTCTTGTATTAAATGTCTTTGTGGTATTCTTGTGTGATGGAGAATTAGTATCTCGATGTTGAATTCTTTTGATAAATGATAATTGAATAGCTTGACACTTGATGAATAAATCTAAGGTATGTCACGTGATGGAGATTGAAATAGTGTTATACCCTTATTCAATTGATAACGTCTCTGTATTTGGGTAACCATTCTTCAATTTGTTAACAAGTAACGAATGCACTCCAGGATGTAGTCCCTAAATATCCAACTACGTGTGAGGTGGAGTGGGTTGATGCTGAAGATCCTCTTTTCCTGCTCTATACTAGTGGGAGTACTGGAAAGCCGAAGGTACCTGTGGGCGTCAGTTTGTTTCTTCTTTCGTTCTCTGTTTAGTCTATTCTAATGTAAATTTTAATTTTTGAAAGGGTGTTCTCCATACAACTGGAGGGTATATGGTGTACACGTCAACAACGTTCAAGTATGCTTTTGATTACAAGCCATCTGATGTCTACTGGTATTCTTGATCTCAGCTCATCCTAATTATTGCAACTATTTCAACTTAAAATTGCTTAGAGATATGATGATTTGTAATGAGACTTTAAGAATTTTGTTTCTCCTGATATCAGGTGTACAGCTGACTGTGGTTGGATTACTGGCCATAGCTATGTCACTTATGGACCCATGCTTAATGGAGCTACTTCTGTTGTATTTGAAGGGGTAATGAGCAGAGAGTGTAAATGTAGTTTACTCAGGTTCAAAATTGAGATGAAAAAACAAATTTTATCTTCACACAAATCAATCTTTTAGGTCATGAGGATCAACCAACTATATTAAGCATGGGAGTAGAAAAATTCAGATTCTGATAATCATGAGTCAAAACGTGTACGTTAAAGTTTGAAGTTAACAGATCTCATTTTAGGAACAATATTCATGTTTCTTCATTATGTAATTATCGAGTACTGTGCCAGTTCCTTTAGATTATTTATAAAAGAGGAAAGTAAAAAATTTAGACACAACAATAATTTCATTTGAAACACATAGCACACATGTGATCTGTAGTTCAGTTATGGAATTCTTGTAACCTAATGAGCAAGTGGTTGGTAGGTTAAGCCACCGTTGCTGGTAACCTGGATATTGGGTGTGTCTGTGATGAAGTTTTGATCTCTACGATTAGAAATGTATATTTATTTAAAGATTATATTAGCCTTAATTAGGGATCAAGCTCTTAAATTTTGTACATGAGAAGATTGTAGCTAGGGACAGCATTACTTCCCATGTAGAATCAAATGATCAGCTAGCACATATTTTTACAATCTAGGGATCAAGCGCTTTCCTTATTTGTTTACTATTTGGTTGTATATATGGTCTATAGCTAGTTTGTATCAATAATACAAGAAGTGATAGAATTTTCATAACTTCCATCCACAACATCAAAACCAGGAGAACAAACAAAATGTATCTAGTGTATGATCAAACAAAATATTGTTCTTTTGAATATTTTTTTAATTCATCTGGACATCATGCACGGTAATAGTGTTCTCTAGCATTATACATCTTTTAATTGGAGTTATTAACTATATAGAATGTATTATGGATTTGCTAGATTTTGCGTTAAGTACTAATCCACTAGGAAATAGTTGGCATCATTAATAGCCATATTTCTTTTTTGTATTTGCAGGCCCCAAATTATCCTGATCCTGGTCGCTGTTGGGCCATTGTTGACAAATACAAGGTGACAATATTCTATACTGCACCAACCTTGGTGCGGTCTCTCATGCGTGCTAGCAATGAGGTGAGAGTTTTTTAATTTTACTCGTAGATCTGTGGTTTAAACATTTAGCACAATTGCTGCAAATTAAGATAAGTAATTATTGAATAATACCTAATCCCAGTTATGTGCTTAATAGTTCTTATTCACCGGTTTGCATGGTGTGCTACATGCATATACCATTTATTGGAATTGCTACAAATTAGGATAAGTGAATAACCTAACCTAATCTTGGTTATATAGAATAGGCTTAACAAGTCTTTTTTGCTTGTTTGCATGATCTATTGTATTCATACTTTTTCACTTCTGTTAGTAGTCACAGCTCAAAAGATCCTTTTGACCAGTCCTATTCTTCCAATCTCATGTTCCTGAACTTTGGTGCACTAAAGCTTTATTTGCTGATCTGAACTTGATGGTGATATGAAAACATAGTGCTAATTTGTTTTGTTCTGTCGTGAAAGCTTTCCTGCTTACTTCATGTAACTTATTCCTTTGTCTTTTCTGTTCCATGGCTGCATGCTTGTATTGGATCCCATGATATTCTTTAAATGAATTCATCTATTGAAAAGGAAAATGCCTGCAATTTATTGTCTGATTATTATTATTATTTTTTGAAAATGGTTGTCAAACTCAAAGTTGTGATCAGTTATCTGTTGATTTTCAGATAGAAAGAGAATCAACTTGAAGAACTTTTGTCGTGTAAATTTTTCATTAGTTTTATATTGATGTCAAATCTTGTTGATTATGCAGTATGTTACCCGATACTCTCGCAAATCCTTACGGGTTCTTGGAAGTGTTGGCGAGCCTATTAATCCAAGTGCATGGAGGTTGTTAGCTCGTTTTCATTGTCTTATACAAAAATCAATGTTTCTGCATATTTCTTTTAAAGTATGTCTAACATGCTCCTGTTTCATGCAGGTGGTTTTTCAATGTAGTTGGAGATTCAAGGTGTCCTATCTCTGATACTTGGTGGCAAACTGAAACCGGTGGATTCATGGTAAGCATGTTTCTTTTCTTTGTTTTTCTTATATAATGAGAATCCATGTGTATACTTTATAGAAGAAATATATTGTAACAAGTTGATTTCACATTGCTGTATAGTAATTGTCGCTTTTGCTGGCCAAATGAAATGGAATTAATGTTATTTCACTCTACTATATGGCAGATTACTCCATTGCCAGGTGCATGGCCACAGAAACCTGGTTCTGCTACTTTTCCTTTCTTTGGGGTTCAGGTATAAGATGCAAAGCTCTTATATTACTGCTATTATTAGCTTGGTTCTTTGTTTGATCTTTCGCTTCTGTTACATCATTGTCTTGGTTGGGAAAACTGCAGCCTGTCATAGTAGATGAGAAGGGGGTTGAAATTGAAGGTGAGTGCAATGGGTATCTTTGCATAAAAAACTCGTGGCCTGGTGCATTTCGAACTCTTTATGGTGACCATGAAAGATATGAAACCACCTACTTCAGGCCATTTTCAGGATATTATTTCAGTGGAGATGGCTGCAGCAGGTAAGTTCCTACTAATAATAAAGAGTCATTGGCACATCACACTGCTTTATGTGGTCTTGATTTAGGCTTCTCCAGCAATGTTATGGTGTTTGCCTAGTCTGTTGAAGTGCCCGTTATTTCTTTTGTTACATGGGGTGGAAAACTTACGAAATAATTGTGATGGTTAGTGATGCTCTTTGGGTCAATGTTTCAGGGACAAGGATGGATACCACTGGCTCACCGGACGAGTTGATGATGTTATCAATGTTAGGTACTTCATGGATTTCATCAGCTCTATCGGCTGTCATGTCATTTACATTGACTCAGCCTGCAAAATATTATACCAATTACCCAATGATAATTTACTAACCGGATTCATTCTTGCAAACTCTGTTATGCATTCTTACTCTATCATAAAAAAACCGTACATGTCTATGTGTTAGCATCATTTTATTTTCATATGAATTTTTCTGAAACATGTTGTGTGCCATATTTGCTGTCTTTGAATGAAGTATGTCAATGTGTGCAGCGGACATCGTATTGGCACGGCAGAAGTGGAATCTGCTCTAGTTTCTCATCCACATTGTGCAGAAGCCGCGGTCGTTGGCGTTGAGCATGAGGTATACTTCAGGGACATGTGCAAATTGCGCATGTGTCAGCTCAAGAGAGAAAGGGAGAGTGAGAAATGGGGAGAAATTGGTGAAGGGGGTGACAATTAATAAGTGCATGTTCTGTTTCCTTTTTGAAGTGTGGGTATTTGATGCAGATGCTCATGTCTTATGTATCTAATCCACATTGCTTATTTTGTTGCTTTTAGGTGAAAGGCCAGGGCATATATGCATTTGTAACTCTCGTGGATGGTGTACCTTACAGTGAAGAACTGCGGAAGGACCTTATACTCACAGTGAGAAAGCAGGTTTTTGTTTAACTCTGAAATCTTTCTACTCTGAGGACAAGCCTTCCAAATGCATATAAATGTGCTTTATTAGAATATGGATCATTGAATTGTTACTGCCATAATCAATCATTACCCAGAGAGTTATCTCACCCTTTTTGTTTGCTGATCTCAGCTCAGATCCTTTCATCTAAATTAGCTGCCATGAGGATCTATACTCACTCTCCCTCCTTGTCCTTGACCACCCCAACAATGTAGTTGCCCATGTATTCATCGATTAGTATATATACTAAAGCTTTTTGTTTGTTCTACTTTTCAGATTGGAGCATTTGCGGCACCCGACAAAATTCACTGGGCCCCTGGCCTTCCAAAAACAAGGAGTGGAAAGATAATGAGGAGAATTCTGAGAAAAATTGCTTCCAGACAGTTAGATGAACTGGGAGATACCAGCACACTCGCAGATCCAGGTGTGGTCAATGAATTGATTACACTTGCTGATAGCTGAAAATCCTAATCCATATTGTGACAGGTCATCAAAACGGATTGTATTCAATATAGTTATTAGTTAATGTCTCATGCCATAAATAAAGTCTTTTCTTCTCAATCACAAACCATTTATTTTTTCTCCTTGTGCTGTCAATTAAAATAAAGAAGGCGTGTTTTATTGACTTACTCTACAAACTTCGCATTTGCATCACATTACATTAACGTTCCTTAGGATGCCTGGAACTTGTGCTGTCAATTAAAATAACCATGCTGATTTAAAACGATCTTTCCAACAATTGTGCTACTAAAATTTCAAAAAAAGAAAAAAACAGTAATACCTAAAATTATTCTTTTGGAATCTCAGATAGCATGAGTAACAACTCAACACACTTGGTACAAAATTTCTTAGGTCATTGTGCATGGTTTTAATCAGAATCATCGTAAACTCCTCCATCATCAGATAGCTCATCAAATGACCTGATATCAAGCTGGTAACGAAGAATACCTCCAATTCCACCAAAACCTCTGCAAAACTGCGATCCCTCCTGGGATTTGTTGGTGACAAATTCGAGGGTGCAACCAAACTTTTTGTACTCGTTAGCAAACCACTCAAGTAGAGACATCTTTTCCTGTACTTCCAACTCTGCAGACGTGGCTGCATCACGGAAGTTGCTCTGATCAGCTTCTTGCTCTTTGTTCAAGTGCTTTATAATAATTTCACTTGTAACATTGTTTTTCAGAATGTATCGATTAATATCCAGATTTTCCCACACAATAAGGGTTTCTACAGCACCCATTTCCAGAGTCTTCAATGTGTCATCAACACCAAAGACATACTTTCCTGTGTCCTGGCTGATCTCCTCAAAGTATTTTCCAATCAAACGTTTTTCCTGTATGAACTTCACATTTGACAGGATTTCTGCTGATAACTCAATAGCTTGGTTAAAACCATTCTCCCCACCATAAGAAACATCGACAACATTCAATATCTTAGCTGGTAAACGAGGATCAAACATATCTGATTGGCTCAGCTCAGTTTTGAAATCAGCAGAACCAGCAAGAATTAACCCAGCAACATTGGGCTGACTGGTAGCTGGATTGATGAAGAACTGTGTGGCAAGCTCTGCAGTCTTTCTCACATAGTTGTGTCGTTTCTCCATCCGAAGACGAGCAAAACGGAGAGCTGACTGCCCTCCTCTTCCGTGCTTCTTAGGTAGATCAACAGTAAATTTATGAAGCACCTCTCTTGTGTTTCCACTTAATGTGCCAAATAGGGTGCCATTCCCATCCATGACAATAAACCCAAACTTATCATCGGATTCTAAGAGTTCATTCAAAGCTTCTGTGTGAAACTTGTTATCACAGAGGTACAATGATGCATTTATAGGCTTGAAAGGTTCAAAATCAATAGTCACTTTTCTTTCCTTGCCGTCCTCAGTCACAACCGTTCCAGTATAAAGCACCAGCCCATTGGGAGGAACCTTGTTATACAGCTTCAGCCTCTGTTGAGCAGAAGTAATAGCAGCCAAAACAGACTGACGGTTGACCCTACTCTTAATGTTGGAAGCAGTTCCAAATTCATCACCCAACATCTTTGTGACACGAGAAATTTGATCACGCGGAGGCATTATAAGAGATATCATACTGGTACCATTGCCTCTAGCAGATTCCAATGCCTTGATCAACTTCTTGATTTTCCACATCTCAATGTTCTTATCTGTATCCTGACCATCTGCCATTGCTAGTTGCTGATAGACACTGCAAAAACAGTCATATAATCTGAAAATGGGCAGGTACAGTTTAGATATTTTAAATATTATAACAAAACAAAAACCCAAGAAAAATAATAAAATAAATAAGAGCATTTCAAATGACCTATTTGCAGGTACCTCTGTGTCAATGATATAGTGTTTATTTCAGGCAGAGGCTGAATAATTGGTGTAAATACTAAACCCAAAATTGTTCCAAAACATATCCAGTGCAAATACCAGGTGAAATTATTTGCAGAATAAAAAATGTACTTGTTACTACATCCAAAAACTATTGAAGGAAAGGAGAAAAACTAAAGCACAAATAAGAGTTCACGAACAAACAGTCTCCCTCGCACCAATTTACTGTCGAACCTAAATAAATTTAAATTAATATTTTTTATTCCGAAATACTTCTCAAATTTTAATATACGAATTTTAATTTCTTATTTTTATTTTATGAAGAAAATTAAAAATCACGAAAAAAAATTTATTACAGAAGTTTACAATGGAGCGAAATTGCTTTATTTAACCCATATAAACTTACTTCGTAACTAATAGCCTTCTTCATATACTTGTGTAATCTGAAAATGGAACAATCATTTTAAGGTGATATTTAACTCCTAATTTTGAAAGAGAACCACTCCCACCTGGAGAGGAAAGTTGAGGTGATCAACCCACTCTTTCAACATAACTGGAAACATAATATTGTACAGATCAAATTAGGATTTAGGGCACGTTGCTTTAAAATCTCAAATAATACGTTCCTGATTGATCAAAGCTTGAGGAGATCATCCATTTACAACATACATGAAACGACCACCAACAGAAAGGACAGAAAAGAATTGATTGTTCAGGATACAATCAAGTCAGATTTGGGACATTGCGATGACCATCAGCAAATTCTCGAACTAGTCTCTTCAGAACGAGTCCACCTTTCCCTTGCATATGCCCATAATTACTATTTCCTCCATTGCAACCCTTGCTCTCCAGATAATCAGAGGCAGCCGCAGCGAGGGCGTTTAACCAAACTGGCACTAAAGTTTCTGCTTCTCCCTGTTTTAGATACTCAGCTGGAAGAACCTGCATCTGCTACAACTTAAAGTATTTAAATAATGTGAAATTCAAGGAAAGGAAATCCAAAAACACACGTTTGCTGGTGTAGATTATAGAGGTAAAGAAAGACAAGAGAGAGAGACCGCTGCATGTAGCCGTCCTTGCAAAGATTCCCAACTAAGAATAGCCTTCCAGGTCGTTCTTTCGCTTATAGTGCAAATTGCAGCCAATTTTTGCAGGATTGCTGCACACTTGTGAACCTACTAAAGAAGATAAGGCGACAATAATTTTCTACATTTGAAAAAATTTCTAATATTCTGGCTATCAGAAACTACTAAACAGCACTTTAATACGTAATAATCACAACAGATCTTAAATTTGTTCTGGAAGCGACAATAAGTTACATTTGAAAAAAATTCTAATTTCTGGGGTTCAGAAACTACTAAACAGCACTTTAATAAGTAATAATGACAACAGATCTTAAATTTGTTCCGGAAGCACTCATATTCAACTCCAAAACAGATTCAAGGATCTTTGTAACTTAAATTACACATTAGAACAAAATTATATTCTAGAAGGAAGAATTCGCTTGAAGATAACTAAGACTGACACTGCAGTCATTATGCCAAGTACTTTCTGAACTTTATTCCTACGCTCTACTGCAAAATTGAATCCCCAATCATGCAATGCTTTTTATAAATGCCAGAAACTTAGAAACCTTGATTTGGTCAATATAATATTTGACATTAGTGCTAATGTCCAAAAGCTTGGCTTATTTGAAGGTCAAAACCCCAGACATTATAATATGACATCTCACATATCCAGTCCATCCAAACTAAATAGACAACATGCTTCTAAAAAATATTACAGAAAATAGCTATTGTAAACAGAGACAAGCATGTTTACACTTGAGATTAAAGGATGAATTTACCCGTGACATTGCTGAAACACCAAGTAAAGCATACACCACGTTTGATACAAGTCCTTCACCACTATGAGATATGACCTGAACTGCCATTGCATTAAATGACCCTTCAGGAATACTAATCATGGATCCCAACAAAGACGCCTGGCCTTCTTCTAAGAAACCTTGAAGAATGATCATAAATCACCATCGATAATCACACCTAAATATGAGTAGACTGAATCAGAAATAACAACGAAGCAGCAAACACAAACTCCATCAAGAATTACATAAACCAGAAGTTAACTCTAAACCTCAAACCTGTACTGCATTAAACATGCAAAATATGAGCTTATAATAGTTTATTCTTAGGCTTTCAATATCTCCGATTGTAAGGGATCACTTGGTTGCAGAACGTGCCCTTTTAATTCATTTACTTGAAAAAACAGAGACCTCATAGGACTACAGATTTGAAGTGTGAGCTAAAAGATGAGTTAAGTCATGGAAGAACCTGAAATCCAAGTATATATGCGTCTAAAAATGAGAAATTTTGAATTCAAAGAATTTAAGGTTTCAATTCCTCTGCATTGGTCTCATGTTTATTACAGCATGTTTTATGTCATCAGCATTACAGTGCTACAACGTGATAAACGGTACTCCCACCCCACAATTATTTCCGACTCCTTATGTTCACATGTCAAATAATGTCGGTTTATTTCACTTTTCTTCCTTCTATATTACTGCTGCAAAGAAATATAGTGTTGTGATTTACTCCCCTTGGAAACTGTGCAATACAAAAGAAGAGACTGTCGGACGGAGGCTCAAGGGTATATCATTCCCTGGTCCAGTTTTAGATGCTATGATCAGAGGATGAAAAGAAAGAGATGTTGATGCATCATACTTACCAGATAAATACGACCCAGTGCAGCTCCTTGACGCATAGCTGTGCAGTATATAGCTGCCTTCTGGAAGGAAACTTCAAGCAGCGCACTGGATGCAGCCAATATTTCCTGAGTTATATCACACATATCAAACAAGTCATTTAGAATTATTTTCCAAAGCAGTTGACTCTTTAGAACTTCTGATCAGACGGGATAAAAAATAAAAAGGAGAACATGATCAATGATGATGAAAAGTGTACTAAACCTTACGAGAGCTGCGAACAAAAGGGGATGCAAAATTTGTGTACGCTTCCACTGGATCAGGTTCTTGGTCACATGCACACGACGAGTTAGGAGCCATCACTGATGACGCTTGTGTAAATCTTTCAAAAGTTGTGACAAACAAAGGTCTATACTCGTTATGACCCAATTCTTCAATCACAACAGAAGCCGACGATTTTTGACATGCCCAAGAAACATCAGGAAAAGAAAGTAAGCAAAATGCATTACTCAGAGAAAAATAAGAAATGAAAGACGTAATACAGATAATTGTTACTTTATGCGAAAACATGGTGCAAACAAACAGCATCTAAATATAGACATTTTAACATCAACACAATATTTTACAAACATCTTGACATATAACTGGAGATCTATGATCTATCAATAACCCTGGTTTTACTTTTCTATTTCTTCATGAACAATTCTTTCTAAACTATAATTTACAACAGTACTTAGATAAAACAATTACGTGCAACTGTTTATTGGTTGTCTCTCACACTAGGGAGGATGCAATAAAGTCATATCTACTATCAGGAAACTTCATATGCATAAGAAGGCTCCCGACAGCTGGGTTCCGCTAGCAGGTGTAATTGCTCTGAGTGCTATATTTCCTGACAAATTAATATCCGTGATCAGACTTCTTAACCTTAAAAATAATCATATTAAAATTTTTTGAATAAATTAAATTGAATATATATAATTTAGATAATAATATTCTTATAAAATAAAATAATTTTATATTTTTAAAAATTCATTGCGTCTATTTTTAATAGTATATATTACATATTTAAAAATAAATAATTCGTTCTCAAATAAAACTCTCCCTTTTAAATTTAAGTTCACTTATAAATAAAACTCTTTACTTCAAATTTATATTTTTAAGATTTTATTTTTAAAAGTATGATTTTCAATATATTCCATGAGTTTATTTTTTAATAAAACTCTTCATTTTAAACTTATTTTTGAAAGTTAATTTTTGAGAGTCCATTTTTAAATAAAAAATTCTATGTTCAAAAGTAGAAAATTCACTTTCGAATAAAACTTTTCATTGGAAATACATTTTTGAGAATTCATTTTTAAGAATTTATTTTCGAATTTAATTTTGAGAGTTCACTTTTGAATATTTTATAATCTTACACTTTTAAGAATCTTTTAAGTCTATTTTAGAGAGCTCTACTTTTAAAATTATTTTTGAGAATGCACTTTTGACTCTATATTTAAAAGTGGAGAGTTCCCATTAGAATGAAATACTTTCACTCCAATTTCAAGAGTTTATTTTCAAAAATTCAATATCAAATTCACTTTTAAGAGTTTATTTTTGAAAAAAAAACTTTACATTTTAAAAAAACACAGAAGAATTTACTTTCAAATAAACTTATTTACTTTAAATTTATTTTTAAAAATTTACTTCTAAATGAAATACTTTATATTTGAAAGCGGATTTTTCACTTTCGAATAAAATTTTTTACTTTAAATCTGAGAGCTAATTTTTGAGAATTCACTCTCGAATTCATTTTTAAAAGTTTATTTTCAAATAAAAAATTTCAAAATATATATTTTTAATTTAATTTATTCAAAATTTTTTTGACAGTTATTTTTGAAATTAAAACCAAAATGTAATTATTGGTATTCATTTCCCATATTTCTTCATGCATGATATTAGTATGATTGACAAAAGATACAACATCTACATCTTTTCAAGTAAAGTAGCAAATTATTCTTCTTTAGCAAAACTATTTACTTATCATTTTTTAAATCATGGAATATTCTCTTTCTTGTTGAGTTATCCGCATATTAGGTGCAAATATATTATAAAGTTTGTTGGTTAATAACAATTTGATTAGATATTAGCTTATTTGTCTTTTGAGAATTTGAATAATTTACAATAAAAAATAATCACTTATTTGGAGTATTAAATTTAAATATTATTATTATTACTATCTCCTTTTAAGCATAAATTATTTGAATTTCATTCAAATGAACAAGTCAATTTTTCAATTCTTTTATATTTATTTTTAACTTTTTTATATTTTATTGTAACTTTACTAAATATAACAATTTCAAAAACTTAAATTCTGCTCAAAAATCAATTGAAGGCTTAAAACCCTCAAAAACAATTATCTTTCCAGGGTATATATACTATGCATGCAGTGCTTATAGCACCTCAAAATCTTTCAAATATTAACAAAGGCAGATCACTATCCAGAGTGAATTCCAACTAAAGATTACCTTGGATACTCCCGAAGCGCCAAAAAAACATCACTACTAAACCAAACCCTCACCTGTTCTGATATAGCATTCATGATTCTGGAATCACACAAAATTTGTTGATAGGCAATCTAGTAATTAGGGCAGCTGAGTTACAAAGTGCTGGCCTGCAAATTAAGCGGCCTCGCTTATTGTACATCAATTATGCGGTCAGAAGACCCCATGACCTTCCACAAACACAGAAGAGGCACAGTAGGAAAGTAGCATTTCAAATACCTGAGAACTGAATTGCAAGCGAAAGAGCCTGGCACGCTGCTGTAGCCAAATTACCATTCTCCATGTGGTTAGACCTAAAAAGCTTCTCTAAAATGGCAGTGGTGGCACAAGATGACTGAACACAGTTCCCATCTTACAAATTGAACAATCAGTCATTCAAGCTTGAGTGTTACGAGCAGAGTGATTTACAGAATAGAAAGCTTTAATGCTGTGACACCCCTTATTTTCAACGCCATGCCCGGCATGGAAATATGGATATCCCACCCCCATAAGCCTCAGACAGACTAGAATGCAGATCAATAAATGTAGAATTCATATATGACAGATACAGATGATGTTAATGTACTTATGATCATGCTTCAAGGCTCCATGCCCGATAGCACAATGTATATGAATTAACATAATATATATAATAT
>JAVXUL010000001.1:4751202-4785650 GCA_035590515.1 Trichilia minutiflora | reverse complement strand
ACATGCAAAATGACATCTGTTAATTAATTTAGGGGTTGTTAAATCCTAATTAATTGATTATAATACCATTTAGGATTTAGAAAACCCTAATTGGTTATATATATATATATATAATTTGATTTGATTTATGTGATAAATTAGATAAGTAATATATGTTTGTATGTGTATATGAATGGACAACCAAATCGTTTGTGTGACAAATAATTTAATAAGTTTGAATAAAATTCAATCATAAAATAGTTATTTGTTTGGCAAATAAATCGAGCCGATAAAATATTATGAAATTTTATTTGAGTGATAAATTATCATAATCGAGTATAAATATTGGTGCTTGACTTGATAATGTTTATTTATATGATAAATAAATTGAATTTCATAAATATATTTTATTTGTGTGACAAGTAAAGTATTTTAGAGTTTGTAGCAAAATACCAATATATATATATATATATATGTGTGTGTGTGTGTGTACATGATATGCATTATATATATGTATATAAAATAATTTTTTATGGGATGAATAATTATAATTCGTATGTGTGTTTGCCATAATTAATAATTTAATGTAGATTATTAATATGAGAGATAATTTCACATGTAATATGATTGAATAGGAGACTTGAAACAACTCATTAAAATTAACATATATTTATCTCCCATTGCAGAATAGTTAATAATTCTTTTACATAAATTTCCTACTCCAAGATTTTTATTATGTGAAGGGTATGAGGTTTATGTGATTGAATTGGGCTATCTAGTTCTTAACGATATTCGAGTTTTAATATGCGAGGCTAGGATAAGAATATTATTTGAGAAAGTATAGTGGTTTGGATATGACTGATGTAAGGTACGAAGATTTCTATTATGTAAGATATCTGAAATCAGGATGAAAGAAAAATCAAGTCCTGTATGTGATATAGAAAAGAAGTAGTTCCTTACTCATTAGGTTTTAGTTTGTCAAGATTTCTATTATGTAAGGTGAATTAAATTCTAGTGAGAAATCGATTCTACTAATTTTAATAAAATCCAACAAAACTTTTAAATCCGGTATTAGGGAGTGTAGAATTTAAATTAAATAGTATAAGTTGATTTGATCAACTGTTTGTTATTTATATGTATTCAAATATTGAATATATATTTATATATATGTTGTTGGTAACTTTGTTCACTAACCAACTATTTTCTCTGTGTGTGTGATTTCACTATGTCGTTGTCAAATCTTTTCTCAAAAACACTGGATGATAATAGATTGATCGGACCTAATTTTAAGGATCGGTTACGAAATCTGAGAATAGTTCTCGAGTTCGAGGAATTTAACTTGGATATTTATTAGGAGATGAGATGCCTATGACTGTTGACAAAGATGCATCTCAAGAGGATTTAGATGCCTTTAATAAATAACAAGTTAATAATCTTAGAGTACAACTCTATATACTGACCTTAATGAATCGGGAACTTCAGACTCGATATGAAACTGTGACATCTGCATATAAGATACTCAGATCGTTACAGGAATTATATAACGATAATTTCAGAGTTATCGAATATGATTTGTGTTATACCTTATTTAACAAAAAAATTGAGGGAGGGTATTCCTCCTAACGATCATGTTATAAAGATGATAAATATGATGAGTCAATTGGATATGTGGGGAATCGTGATCCCTGATCTCTCAAAGTGAATTTGATTCTACAATCCCTTTTGTCGAGTTATAAATGATGTATAATGAATTATAATCTAAATAGAGTTGAGCGCACCCTTCCTGAATTATTGAATAAAATTCAGGAATATTATAAACAAAATATTAAAGGAAAGGGACAAGAGGATGTCCATATGGCCACCACCAATAGGATTGGTAAAAGGTTATAACACCCATCTTAAGGTCCAAAAGTTGGACCTTAGAAAAAAAAATGAAGAAAAATCCATCGCCTTCCAAGAAATCCAAAATAAAACCTAAAGAAAAATATTTTCATTGTGGGGTTGAAGTGTTGGCCCAAAAATGCGTGTGAAAAAGTGGTAGTGACAAAACAAAAGGGGGTTGAATTGGCTTTATAGAAAATTAAAAACTAAATGAATGAATGTTTATGCCAATATGAATGCTTTGCAAATATGTTGATAAATTAAAGATAAAACATTCAAAGCAGTAAATAAAAACATTCAAAGCAATAAATAAAAGATAGACATAGAGAATATAAACACAGATTTTATAGTGGTTCGGTATAACCAGGCCTACGTCCACTCTCTCATCTTTCACCTGGCTGAGACTCTACTATCTCCTCATTTGCACGGGTCAAAAGTAACCAAGATTACAACTCTTTCTTTAATGACGAAGGACAGTCAAATACAATGTCTTCCTTTACACCGGATGAAAAGCAACCTAAACGACTTCTTTCCACGAGTGAAGTGTAACCTAAATACAACTTCTTACACGGGTGAAGTGTAACCCAAATCTTACTTTAAAAGGGTAAATAGTAACCTAAATATAGTAAGAATACTAAGATAATTTTTCTCTCTCACTAGAGCAGATATACAATAAGTACATAAAATATTTCTCTCTAGAATAATATTACAAAAGATGATGCTCAGTTTATTTCTTTCCCCCAATCTATTCTCTTATTTTTTTACCTTCTTTTTGGAGAACTAAAGCTTTTTAAAATGCTTTAGAGAGCTTTTCCAACGTCTCTTTAACGGCTCTAAACTTGTATTAAATGCTCTGAAACTAGCCGTTGTAGACTTGATTTGTAGAAGGTGTCGATACGTTTGTAAGGGTGTCGATATGTTTTGTCAAATTTTCTTCTTCAGAGTTGTCCAAATCAAAGATGCTTGATAAGGTGCTAATAAAGGTATTGATACGTTTTCAAGGGTATCGATACGTTTAAGAAGGTATCGATACCTTTTCACGCAAACGACGTAGAGTCCGTCACAAAGGTGTCGATACGTTTGCTGGGTTATCGATACGTTTGAGCTTTCTTCCAAGGGTATCGATACCTTTGCCTTGTCTTTAACCTGATGTCGATCTTTTGCACCTGTGAGCAACCATTCTCAACCAAGAATATCAAGTGTAATATGTGCTCAATATATAATCATAATTTAAACTTGTTAAAGCACAATCAAAGCATTATGATCAATCAAACAAATGCACAACATTTAAAATAGTTTAAACAAATAAATCATTTGTTTATCAACAAAATAATTTACTCATCATAAAAAACATATAGATTAACATGAAGGATATTGAGAAAGGAATTATCTTCAATACCTTGATAACATTAAGAAGGCTAAGTCAGGTATGCATGGTTGTTATATGATTGAATATGAATTAAGTGTTAATTATGATATTTATTTATGGGTTATTGACTCAGTTGATACCTCACATTTCTGTGTGTCTATACAGGTGCTACAGAATAGTTCTGTGCTATTTGACGACGGGATTATCCTAAAAGTAGCTAATAGAGCAACTGTTACTACCAGAGCTATTGGGTCGTGCGAGCTTCAGTTGTCATCTGGACACATTTTGAAATTAGATAATGTTTTATATTTTGCTTCTACTGTACGAAATATTATTTTTATTTATGTATTATGTAAAACTGGTTATTCTATATAGTTTAATATAAATGAATGTTTATTATATTTTAGAAATGTATGTGTTGACAAAACAATTAATACAAATGGTTTCTATATCCTTGAATTAAATAATAGTTATTCATTATCCACTATTTCTCATAAAAGAACTCGGGTTGAAACAAATCCTAAATATTTATAGTATCATAGATTAGGCCACATAGAAGACAGACGATTTATTCAACTAGAAACTAATGGCATTTTGGTCTTATTGGGTTCTAAGCCAATTCCGATGCGTGAGTCATGTCTTCAAGATAAAATGACAAAATTGCCCTTTAAAAGTAAAGGCAAAATGTCAAAAAAACTATTGGACCTAGTACATACTAATGTATTTGGCCCATTTAGTACATTGGCAAGAGAATATTTCAAATACTACATTACATTTATCGATGATATGTTTCAATATGAGTATGTGTATTTGATGAAATACAAATCTGAATGTTTTGAAAAGTTCAAAGAATTTGAAAATAAAGTTGAGAAACAAATATGAAAATGCATTAAAGCTTTATGATCAGATTGTAGTAGCGAGTACTTGGGTACCAAGTTTCAAGAGTTCTTAAAAGAAAATCGAATAATCTCGCAAATGACTTCTCCTTACACACCTCAGCTTAATGGTGTGTCAGAAAGAAGAAATAGTGTCACGCTCTGACCCTAGTCGGCCACGTGATAATCGTCACTAATCTAAGAAATACATTTCATCAATTAGAATGCATTCCCAAGACACGCAAGGCATTAACACCTATTTTTAAAATTCATTTTTAAATATAAATAAGTTATAAAAGATTTTCAAATAAAATAAATCATACATGTCAATCAAAATCATACTTCCATACAACATATTACACTAAAATTTCATTTCAAACCATACTGATATAACAAATTCTCAATTTCGTAGAGTATAAGAAGTCAAATAAAATTTATTATATTTATTCTGTTTAGTGGACCACATTACAAAAATATGAATTGAGTACCTGAAACTTTATTGAAACCTCTGTTCAGCCATGTTACGCCCGCACATGATTATACTAACCTGAAATGGGGGAGTGAGGGGTGAGTATTTGAGAAAATACTAAGTGAGCAGATAATAAAACAAATAACAAGACAAAAACTCAAGGATTGATTACGGAAAGCACTCGAAATCAGAAAAATTCAACCTTAAATGAAATGTGGCATAAGGAAAATATGACTGAAATGTCAATGCAATTTCAAGTATAAATCTTTCATTGGTCTGTAGGATCTCATCCACTCCGTTTAAGTTATATGGCTGATCCATAACCCAATATGAGTGTAAACACCCATATAAATACATAAATAGCCAAATATATAATATGGACATATTAGATTCCACCCATCCTATCTTAAACTGCATGGTCAATCCTCATTCTTGGATTTATTGGATTCTATCCACTCTACATAAGTTGCATGGTCAATCCTTATCCCTGGGTCTATTGGATTTCACTCACTCTACATGAGTTGCATGGTCAATCCTCACCCATATAAAAATTAAGAACAACGACACACAAGGCCATAAATAAATAATTATAGCTCACAAGGCCAAATCAACATCAATGGCACTTAAGGTCAAAACCAACACAAAGGCACACAAGGTTAAAATTATCATTAATGGCTCATAAGACGAAAACAATAAGACAAAACACAATGACACACAAGGCTAAATAACAGTAATGGTACTTCGACCATTTATATACTTAAACTATGCCATAAATCACATAACATTATTATAAGCAATATTCATAATTGGCCTCCAGCCTCAAATTCATAACAACAAATTTATCATAAATATCATCAAAGAATAATATGTATAATAGGCCTTTGGCCTCACATTCATAGTAACAAATATGTCACAACATTCTTAATTCTACCACAAGTAAGGGACCAACTCGATCATCACACAATTATATATCCATTGCCTCCTCATATCAATTATATATATATATATATATATATATATATTACCATCTCAAAGCGAAATAAACATATAAGTGCTTATAAATATCATTTAAAGAGGCGAAAGAAAGAAAGAGTATCCACTCATAACTCTGGGGTGGAGAACTATCCTTTGAACGTCTTTCTCATATCGGAGACCCTCTAACCAAGGTTGTCGCACCTGGATACACATATATATACACAGATTCAATAATCTTTTACATAATAGACTCATATTATAAAATTCATGGTCATACCCCTCTCACTTTCACTCTCTTTATATATATATACACACACACTACCAATGCACTATTCGGTCATAATCTCATGCTATCTTGAATTATTCTCAGTTCTTTCAACACCATTACAAGAAAAATTATTCTAATTTATTAACTAGGTTATTCTCAAATTCTAGGGTTTTTAAAAACAGTAACTTAGCTACTCATTTCTTGATTTATGCCCAAAGAAAGCTCAAATCAGAAAGATAAGCTAAGAGAAGAACTTATCCAAACTAGTAAATATGCTATGAGTCCCTCTTTACTTAATTCTCTCTCTAAATTATTATTCACCCATAAATTCTCTCTCTCGATTCCTCATAAATCATCAAGTAGAATCTTGATAAAATAGGGTTCCCGAGTTTTGGTATTAATTCTGAGGTCATCTCAAGAAAAACAATTGAGTTTGATGGAGATTTGGATGAGACTATTTTGGATCTGAGGGTGGAGAAAAAACTCAGAGAGAGACGATGAAAGAGGGGGAAATAGGGAGGAAGAAGGCCCTGTGCTTAAAAATATATATAAGGAATTGTGAAAAGACTAAAATACCCTCAAAAAACATGCTTTAGAGTTCACCAGGTCTCCAAGTATCGATACTTTCCGTCGAATATGGACTCCAGGCTTGATTATGCTTTGAGTATCGAAACTTCTCCCTTAGAGTATCGATACTTTCAACTTTATTGTTCACCAAGACTGTAAAGTATCAATACTTTTTTTTCCTAAAGTATCGATAATTTGATTTTACTATATATCACTATTTATAGAGTATCAATATTTTTCTCAAAGGATCGATACTTTTTGTCTTGTGCTTAAGTATTAATATGTCCCACAAGAGTATCGATACTTCCAGTCCTCCAGTGCCAAGTATCGATACTTTAGCACCCAAAGTATTGAAACTTCTTTCCTTTTTTATAATTTAGGATTGTAATTTCAAATAGTCATAACTTTTGACCCAAATATCCTTATGAAACTCATAATATATTGATGGAAAGCTCTCTTCGAGCTCTATGAAAATAATAAGGAATTTTTTTTTAAATAAAGATGATTTTAGAATTAAAAAATTTAGTTCTTTCTCGGTAAGTAATTAATCTTCACTACATACCTCCTCAAAAATATTTTCAAATTGTCACCCCCTCTAATGCATGTTCTATACCTACAAACATACATGAAATCTCATAATAGATTTATCATAACACTCATAAACTTAAGGGACGGGGTTCACAAATCGTATCCTATTAGATATAGTATGATTAATGGTGAATTTTACTGACTTATCATTGTATTTATGAGGATATATCTTACTAACCATTGTGCATATTCTCAATAGAATTCCAAGTAAATCAGTGTAAAAGACAATATACGAGTTATGGTATAGTAAAACTCCTAACCTTAATTATATGAGGCTTTAGGGTTGTCCGACTTACGTCAAGTTTGATGCCAAATCTGAAATGGATTGATTCATTGGATATCCTGAAGATAGTTTAGAATATTACTTCAACTTTCTTTCTGATCAAAAAATATCAATCAGTAGGAATGCGCACTTATTATAGAAAGAGTTTCTTGAAGAAGGTGGTGTGAGTAGAGATATCGAGCTAAAGGAGTAGCCTTTAGATGCTCAATCTGACCAGATTGATATTACAGAGTTTAGTTAGTAGCCCTTTGTATCTCCTAACCCAGCTTCGATTAGAAGATCCACTAGAGTTTCTAAGCTTCTTGAGAGATATGGTTTTCTCAGTGTGCAAGACTTTGAATTTTATCTAGTGGGAGAATTAGACCATGGTGATGATCCGAGGTGTTATAAAGAGGTTATTCTAGATAAGGATTTAGAAAAATGGCTAGATACGATATAATCTGAAATCGAGTCCATGTATGCGAAAATATGGACATTTGTTAATCCTTCAAAGGAAATAGTTCTCATTGATTGTAAATGGATCTTCAAGAGAAAGATTAAAAAAAATGGACAGGTAGAGACATATAAAACTCATCTGGTTACAAAGGGGTTAAACTTAGAAGTCAGGATTGGATTAT
The DNA here is from genome assembly GCA_035590515.1 of Trichilia minutiflora. NCBI lineage: Eukaryota > Viridiplantae > Streptophyta > Magnoliopsida > Sapindales > Meliaceae > Trichilia > Trichilia minutiflora. The sequence goes on along the minus strand of JAVXUL010000001.1, from coordinate 4,777,779 downwards.
GAGGAGACTTTTTTACCTGTAGCGATGATTAAGTCCATCAAAATAATGTTAATAATTATAGTTACATATCATGATTATGAGATTTGATAGATGGATATAAAGACAGTGTTTCTCAATGGATGTATTGAGGAAAACTTGTTTATGAAATAGCATATTGGTTTTGTATCCTCTGTTGAACCCAATAAGGTATACAAATTATATAGATCTATTTATGGATTAAAATAGACCTCTCGTAGTTGGAACATTTGATTTGATTAAATAGTCAAAGGATTTGGCTTTATTAAAAATCCGGGTGAGCCTTGTGTCTACAAGTGAGTAAAGGATCATGCGATTATATTTATGATAATATATATATATATATATATTATTGATGAAAAATGATGTAGCCATGATGACAGAGGTCAAGATTTGATTGTCTAGAACCTTTTCCATGAAAGATTTAGGAGAAGCAACCTACATTCTCAGGATAAGAATATATAAAGATAGATCGAAAAGGATAATTGGATTATCTCAAAAGTTATATATAGAAAAGATGTTAAAAAGGTTCAACATAAAAAATTCTAAAAGAGGTCTCATGCCTCTCAATCAAGATCTTTATCTCTCTAGAAATATGGGTCCAAAGACTAATAAAGAGCGACAATAGATGCGTATAATCCTATATATGTCAGCTATTGTAGCTTGATGTATGCCATACTTTGTACTAGACCGATATAGTATATATTATAAGTGTTACTAGTAGATATCAGGTCAATCTTGAAAAAAAGAATTGATCGATTGTGAAAACGATCCTTAAATACTTAAGAAGAACTAAGGATTTGATTCTGTATTATGAATCTCAAGAGTTAGGTGTTCATAGGTATACAGACTCAAATTTCAAGCAGATGTAAGATGATCATAAATCTACGTCTGGTTTTATTTTTCTGTGTAATAGAGGTGTTGTGAGTTAGAAAATTTTCAAACAGACGATGACAGCATACTCTACTACTGAAGCTGAATATATCGTTGCTTTAGAAGAAGCAAAGAAAGTTGTTTGGATGCGAAAGTTCGTATTTGAACTTGGTGTGGTTCCAAGCATAGCTTATCTCATCACTATGTTATGTGATAACACGGGTACAATAGGGCAAGCAAAGGAGTCGAGTGCGTACGAAAAATTTAAACATATTCAGCATAAATATCATATTTTAAGAGAATTTGTTGATGCTAGAGACATACTAATCTAGAAGCCATCATCAGTAGAGAACGTTGCTGACCCTCTCACTAAAGCGATAACATCGAAGCAGTTGGATCATCATTTTGAGAAGATGGGTATTAGATACAATAGCAAATGACTTTAGTGCAAGTGAAAATTTGTTAGAGTAGTATATCCTAAAATCATTCGTGTTATCATTTTTTAGCACTATACTTAATAAAGTGTTTATTATTTATATGTATAAACTATTTCCTCTCCTGATCATACTAATGGTAGAGTATGTATGTGATTGCCTAAGTAATTTGATTATCGAATTGTTCTGTACATAAGTGACATTGACTGGGTATCAATATCATATAGTAAACACATTAAATATCTTCGATGAATATCATGAGATGATATTAGAATAGATAACACAATAATCATGTTATAAAAATATTAGTGTGGATTAACAGTTGAGAACTATTTTTTGAACGTAATCATGATATGACAAATCACACAGATGTATGAAGTCAATGATTTGTTATGCATTTGTGCTAGTATAAGAAGTATTCCTCATACCTGAGACATCACAAATGACATTTAATATAGATGCACATAGTTCATAAAGTGTATTTATACGAGACTCATCAAGTCTTGTATAGAAGCCGATTTGGTCATATATTATTTATATTGTAATATTGATAAATGTCGAGATGGGATCCGTTAACTCAATATCTTTTGGAGTCAGAATACCATTGACTCGATCCAATTTCGAGTTCCCATTCAGAATATGGTAAACATATGAAAAGAAGTCTTTGGTCAAAGCTGTTAAATGTTGCACGAAAGAGTTCGTGACGATTAGTTCAGATAGTATTGATCATTAGTTCGAAGGGTGATTAAGTTTTAGGGTTTTGACACCTGTGAGCCAAAACTTGGTTAGGATTAGACAAATAGAAGGAATCCATTTATATGGAATACATAATATAAAATAAAGATTCGATGGAGATATTCTTTATTATGATTTTAAGGATCGTAGCACATTATTAGATGTCAACTATGGTTATTGAGCGTTCGAGTTATTCTAAATAGTAACGATGAGATCGTTTTTGGCTCACAACTAATTCTGTAATAAATCTAAGAGGTCACAACCAATAACTAAGGGTTGTTTTTGCTGTGAGAGAGTTAATATTGTTTGCAAGAAGACTAGCACCCTCAGAGATAATATTAGATCAAAAAGTGTAAACCGTTTATATATTAAATAGGTGTAACAAGCTTGAGAGCTTGAAAATTGATTCGAATGTAACTTAAAGTAAGTTACATTATTCTATTCATATTTAGATATAAAAATAAAATTAAAATAGACTAGATTTACTATTACAAATTAAAATAGGCTAAGTAAAATTTTATATTTACTATTACAAAGTTTGTAGAACAAATTTTGAGAGTCATTTGTCTTTGATTTAAAAAGTTAGGATAATTTAATAAATAATCATATGCCTATAAATAGAAATCTAAATTTTGAAAATTATATAAGTTATTAAAAATTTTCAAAAAATTCTAAAGTCTCCTCTCTCAAATTTGATCAAGCTTCTTCCAGCTTTTAGAATTTTAATTTTTTAAGATCCTATAAGTTTGGAATTAGATCTGTTCATATTAAACCAAGGTTAAGATATTTTTTATTAATTTTATTATTTTTAACATATTTTATTAAATTTATTACATGAATCTTAACGATTTGTCTTTAATGATTCAACCTTTCATGAGCAAAATCTTGCCACCATTTTTTCACACCTACTCCACGCATTACTCGGACAAGGAAGGGGCCGACTAAGGATACGAATTGTTAGTTTGAGTTCAAAATTTAATCATATATATATATATATATATATACGTGTGTGTGTGTGTTTCATTTGTTTGATTTGGATTGAATTGAGGTTAGACTTAAAATATAATTTAAATTTATAAATTATTTTTGAATTTTTTATAAATATTATACTATTAATAATAAATAAATAATTTTTAATTTATTATAATATCAATAAATAAATAGGTTATTCATATAGATTAAAATTAAATTATAATATTTAATGTGTCGATTTAGTTTTTAAATTTGACTTATTCTAACTTAAAATCAAATCGATCTAATAAAATTTTTTAATAAAAAATATTAAATCCAATCCAAACGAAAATTTGGATCGATGTGGTCAGTCCTAGGCCTACAAGCTGCACCCTACACGCCACACAACAGATTACCAAAATGCATGCAATTCATCAGCTGAGAACAAAGGTCGGGCCTTTTTTTCCAAAATTGGTTTACTTCTATTAATGCATCCTAACGTGCCCAGTAGACGTGAAACATTAATTTGACATCACTAATTTTCTTTTTCTTTTTCCCTTTTACCCAGCATAATCCACAATATTTTCATCTCCGGCCGTCCAGCTCTTGCAGATACATTCGAGCTCAAAAGAATTGCCTAACCTGCATTTTAGAGGTCTAACAAAATTGGGGACATTATACTGTACAGATTAAATTAGGGGACGTTGCTCAAAAGCCTCAAATAATACGTCCCAGATTGACCAAGCTTGAGGAGAACCCATCCATTTACACACATACATGAAAGGGCCGCCTACAGAAAGCGTTTCAGGCGAATCAAGTCAGGTTTGGGACATTGCGGTGACCATCAGCGAATTCTCGAACTAGTCTCTTCAGAATTCGTCCACCTTTCCCTTGCATATGCCCGTAATGACTATGTCCTCCAGTGCAGCTCTTGCTCTCCAGATAATCCGAGGCAGCAGCATTGAGGGCTTTTAACCAAACTGGCACTAAAATTTCTGCTTCTCCCTGTTTTAGATACTCAACTGGAAGAACCTGCACCTGCCACAACTTAAAAGTATTTAAATAATCTGAAATTCAAGGAAAGGAAATCCAAATAAACATGTTTGCTGGTGGACCATAGAAGCAAAGGGCACAGAGAGAGTCAGATACCGCTGCATGTAGCCATCCTTGCAAAGATTTCCAACTAAGAATATCCTTCCAGCTCGTTCTTTCACTTATAGTGCAAATTGCAGCCAATTGTTGTAGGATTGTTGCACACTTGTGAACCTATTCAGAAGGGGAAGCAACAATAATTTCTACATTTGAAAAAATTTCTAATATTCTGGCTGTCAAAAACTACTAAACAGTAGTTTAATAAATAATAATCACAACAGATCTTAAATTTGTTTTGGAAGCACTCATATTCAACTCCAGAACAGCTCCAAGAAACTCTGTAACTTGAAATATGCATTACAACAAGATAACTAAAGACTGACATGGTAGTCATTATCCCAAGTAATTTGCAAAAGCAGTCATTATGCCAAGCACTTCCTCAACATTGTTCCAACACTTTATTGCAAAATTGAATCCCCAACCATGCAATGCTTTTTATAGATGTCAGAAACTTAGAAACCTTGAATTTGGTTGATATAATAATTGACATCAGTGCTAATGTCCAAAAGCTTGGGTTATTTGAAGATCAAAACCCCAGACATTATCATATAACATCTCACAAGTCCATTTAAATTAAATAGATGACATGCTTCTAAAAAATATTACAGAAAATAGCTATTACAAACAGAGACAAGCATGTTTACACTTGAGATTAGAAGATGTATTTACCCGTGACATTGCTGAAACACCAAGTAAAGCATACACCACGTTTGATACAAGTCCCTCACCACTATGAGATATGACCTGAATTGCCATTGCATTAAATGACCCTTCAGGAGTACTAATCATGGTTCCCAATAAAGATGCCAGGCCTTCTTCTAAGAAACCTTGAAGAATCAACATAAATCACCATTGATAATCACAACTAAATATGATTAAACCAAACCAGAAATGACAACAAAGCAGTAAACACAAACTCCATCAAGAATTACATAAGCCAGCAGTTATCCTTAAACCTCGTACTTCTACTTCATTAAACATGCAAAATATGAGCTCATAATAGTTCGTTCTTAGGCTCTCACAACATAATTTCTCTCATCATACTGGATCACTTGGTTGCAGAATGTGCTCTTCAACTCGTTTACTTGAAAAAACAGAGGACCTCATGGGACTACAGATTTAAAGTGTGAGCTCAAAGATGAGTAAGTCATGGAAGAACCTGAAATCCAAGTATGTACGCAGCTAAAAATAAGAAATTTCAGTTACAGAGAAGTTGGTGGTCAAAAATGAGCTAACACAAGTTTTGAGGTTTTAGTTCCTCGACATGTGTCTCATGTTTATTACAGCATGTTTTATGTCATCAGCATTACAGTGCTACCACATGATAAATGGTTCTTCTACCCCACAATTATTGCTGACTCCTTACGTTCGCATGTCAAACAATGTTAGTTTATTTCACTTTTTTTTTCCTTATCCTTCAAAATATATATTACTGCTATAAAGAAAAATGCGATGCTGTGATTTACTCCCCCTGGAAGATGTGCAATCCATAAGAAGAGACTGTTGGATGGAAGTTCAAGGGAATATCATTCCCTGTTCCAGTTTCAGAAGCTATGATCAGAGGACGAAAAGAACGAGATGGTGATGCATCATACTTACAAGATAAATACGACATCGCTGCCAGTGCAGCTCCTCGATGCATAGCTGTGCAGCATATAGCTGCCTTCTGGAAGGAAACTTCAAGAAGCACACCGGATGCAGCCAATACTTCCTGAGTTATACCACAGATATCGAACAAGTCATTCAGATTTATTTCTCCAAAGCAGTTGAATCTTCACAACTGCTGATCAGAGGGGATAAAAAATAAAAAGGAGAAAACGATCAATAATGATGAAAAGTGTACTAAACCTTACGAGAGCTTCGAACAAAAGTGGATGCAAAATTTGTGTACACTTCCACTAGATCAGGCTCTTGGTCACATATATACGACGAGTTAAGAGCCATCACTGATGCCGCTTGTGTAAATCTTTCAAAAGTTGTGACAAACAAAGGTCCAAACTCTTCCTTATGACCAAATTCTTCAATCACAACGGAAGCTGACAATGATTTTTGACATGCCCAAGAAACAGCAGGAAAAGAAAGTAAGCAAAATGCATTACTCAGAGAATAATTATAAAAGAAAGACATAACATAGATAATTGTGACTTTCTACGAAAACATGGCTTGGTGCAAACCAACAGCATCAAAATGTAGACATTTCAACATCAACACAATATTTTACAAAACACCTTGCCATATAACTAGAGATTTGAGAATGATAAATAATCTTGGATCAATTAATTTCAGTGAAATTATTGATACACCCATTGGAAAACATTAACACTAGTTTTTTTCTGTTTCTTCTTGAGCAATTCTTTTAAACTATAATTTACAATAGTACTTAGATAAACCAATTATGTGTAATTGTTTATTGGTTGTCTCTCACACAATGGAGGATGTGATAAAATCATATCTACCTAGCTAACAAGGCAGGAAACCCTCACCTGTTCTGATATAGCATTCATGACTCTGAAATGACACAAAATTTGTTGATAGGCAATCTAGCACTTGGGGCAGCAGCGTTACAAAGTGCTGGCCTGCAAATTAAGTAGCTTCAGGTATTGTATATCAAGTATGCAGTCAGAAGACCCATGCCCTTCCACAAATGCAGATGTAGTACAGTACGAAAAAGGCATTTCAAATACCTGAGTACTGAATTGCAAGAGAAAGAGCCCGGCAAGCTGCTGTAGACAAATTACCATTTTCAATGTGTTTAGACCTAAAAAGTTTCTCTAACATGGGCCAAAAAACTCTCAGCAGTGCGTATATAGGGTCATCTGCAGCAGGATGATCAGTTGGCAGAGGTGCCACAAGATGACTGAACACAGTTCCCATCCTGCAAATTGAACAATCATCCATTCAAGTTTGAGTGCTAAGAGCAGAGTGATTTACAGAACAATTTTAATGCTTGCAGGGGTTTTAAACAGCATGCAAAGACGTATGATGTCCAACTTGATAATCTAATAGCATACCTGTACAGCCCTCTGGTTGCAGAACTCAAAATTTGTGTATATGTAGCTAGACTATGTGTGAGAGAATGGCTATTATCTTCATCAATCTGAAAAACATTCAAGGTTTTTAATAGCGGTTCACCATTATTAAATGATAGTTCGTGATGGAAATTATAATCAGTTTTCAGTGGTATGAATCGATGACCCAAGCAGCAAACCACTTACATAGAATGGCAACCTGAAATGTGGGAAGTTCAGAAAGTGCCAAAACCAATCTGAAATTGACTTATTGTCCTCTTGTCCACATAAACCATTTTGTGGGATTTATACCAACAGCTTGAATGTTAAATAACAATGGTGACCTAATCTTCACTTAGAAGCTACAGACCATGCGTAGTTGGGGAACCAATAATAATATCTATCTATCAATCAATACCAGACCATGCATAGTTGGGGAATCAATATCTATCAAATACAACTCTTAAGCAGGAACTGAAGAATTCATATGCTTGCATGGAGAAATACGTAAATATACAAAGAAAAACTAAGAGAAGATAATAAACTTGATGCATTAATGAAACGGAAAGGGTATATAATTTGGGCCATATAGCAACACCAAATATAAATTTAAAACGGAAAAAAAAAAGAGCGAAGAAGCTGAAATCATAACAAAAGGAAAGCAATGGTGTGGGAAAGAAGCCAAAACTTACAAGTTTTCCAATAGCCTCATAGCTGGATGAAAGCAATCTAGCCAACATATTGTTTTTTAACTCTTTATTTGAAACAGAGGCAAGGACCAAACTGATTGCACTAACAACTTCTTCCTCATCTTCCAAAGATAATTGTCTCTTCTCCAAAGCCTGAGAAGCCAACATTTGTTTTAAAAGAGCTCATAAGTTTATCAAAAAACAATAAAATAATTTCAATCCAGAATGTGAGAAACAATATATTTATATCAACGCCTTCTGAAAGAAAGGAACAATCTTGTACTAATTATGCAACAGAAAATTGACAAACTTCTTTTATCAGTTTGAACAATATAATTCATCTTATCAAAAGAATTAATGTAACTTATTTGGTAAAGTATAGGTAACTAAGGCAGCGGCAGCAGCAGCAGCAGTTGATCCGTTGACCTGGACGGATTACATGATTGAATCATTCACATGTTTTATGAATTTGAAAAATAAAATTGTTTCAAAACACTACCAAATTTCTCAAACAAGAGGAGTTTTAATCTTAATAGATAGTCATGTAATATTATTCATAACTACCCAAACACAAATTCATGAGGCAAGTATTCTCAAGTATAAAGAAAAAGATGACACTACTTCCTGGAAATGTCCAATACCTCCCATATCCACATTAAAACTTCCAAATTTGAAGGTTGATCAATTATAGCAGAAGCATCTTCACAAATTTTACGCAAGGCAGAGGCACAAGCATTAGATGAAACAGGCTCCGAAATTCCTGATGCAAGAAATAATCTGAAAATAGAAAATTAGAAAAAAAAAAAAAAAAAGAATATGAATAAGCATAAGAAGAATGCTGGTTGAATGGATGCAAAATGGTGCATAAAGGATATTTCTTTCTAAGGAGGTATAATGGTGCTTTTTGGTTGAATACATGCAAAAGGGTGTAAACAGGATATTCCTTCTCAAGGAGGTATAGACAGCACAACCAATGAAGAACATAGAAATCATCAAAGATGATACCTGTATAAGTATTATATAATCAGGCAGGCCATGCTTTTAATTGTAAAATGTAAAGTAAATCAATACCAAAATATGCAAATATCCTATTCAAATATACATCATAGCCCCCAAACAGGAGAAGAGTATCCTTACAGGAGAGGTCTTGGATTATTTTGTAAAGCAGATATCCACTTGGAATAGGAACCAATTACTTCTGCGAGGGATCTGTAAACCTAGAATGGAGATTTTATCTTAAATAAATGAATCAGATTAAGATGCTTCTCATCTGACTCAGAATAAGAACATCTTTCAGTTATAGAAAAAGGTGCATGAATAAATAAAAAGAATAGTTATCATACAATAAGCATGAATCCCTTAAGCTTATCAGAATGCCTAGTGGACAACATCGAAACCAACTGCATAATAACTGAGAAATCAAAGGTTTGTCCCTCCTGTAAGACTACTTCAGAAACCTGAAGCGTAAGACTTGTATGTTATTAGGATCAAAAGATTAGGTCAAGCAACAAGAAAAAGGTCAACATACAGAATATTGAGCTTACCACATTAATAGCAAACAATTTTGTTTCTACCTCCTTCCAAGGTATAGGTAGATTTGCAGATGCCCAACCACCAAAAAAAACCTACAATGGAACGGACAAAAAAAAATACAAAAAGATTATATTTTAGCAGAATATAACTGCCAGCCAATAAACCTGGGGCCAGAAAACAGATGGAATTAACAATGAGGTTTCGAGATTTCATTCCTTATTATACAATTGTATATGTTTGCAATAAAGGTGAATTAAACACAATATCCAAGATTAAAACCATTTATGACTGGCACTGATTTTGAGCTCTGATACTTGGAACATATTTTAGTTCAGTGGCAATGGATTGTAAAAGATTCCGATTAAAACTAATTTTATGCTATACAAGCTGTGTCAACTATCCTCTTCATGATTAAACTCATCCATAAAATTCAAAAACCAATAAAAATAATAAAAATGATTAAAATTACAATCATGTTGCAAAAATAAATTTTACACAAGTTGAATCTACGTGTCCATGTTTCCTGGAAATGTATACATGAAAAGATACTCTAAAGCAAGAACCTTTTGTATAAATGTGGCAGATCGTAAAAGCTGGCAAATATCGACCAAAAGTTCAACAAGATTCATCCTAAAATGGACAAGACCATCTGGAAGGTCCAGCATACCATCATCATTGAATGAAGATTCATCCACCTGTCAAATGCAAGGTTTAACTATTTTTCATGTCTAAAAATTACAGTCATTGGCAGGAGACGAAGAACAGCAATTACTAAGACAAAGCCTCTTTAAGCAAGTGAACCAGAAATTTCATCATTAAAGTTGCATTCAGTTAAGACAGTAGATTGGCCTTAGCAATAACAATTAGTGAAAACATTCAAGTTCATGATGGTTGTATTAAAAACACATGATAGCCATTAACCTACTATTCTCTCTAACAATACATTTCCCAAGAAGCTCATGGTTAAACTCCAAATCATATATTTATACATCATTTGTTTACAGGATAGGGGAACACATCCAATGGTAACAAAAACTTAACTATGCATACAGCCGAAAGTAATACAAATTTTGGCACAACTTCAGTCTTTTCCTTTGTTACTATTCTTTTTTACATAAACTAGAGCAAAATGTCATAGCTAAAATTCGGTAAAGGTAGAGGTGTTTATTAACATCTCTACATAGATGTAGTGACAGTAACTGGGTGAATTTTCTGTGACACATACAAACTCATGCATGAAGTACACAATTGGTGTTGACATCCCAGAGATAAGACACATTAATGACTTTTTCAGTTCTGTTGCTTTGACAAAAAAAAGTGCACATCACTGCAAGGAACAAACACTAAACCACAAATTAAGATCCAAGTTTTCCTAAGTAAAAAATACTAATCTTAACAATTTAGAACATGTTAACTAAATCCATCCAGCCTCTTGAAATGTTTCAACACAAAGGTCATCTAAATTACCACCACAATTAGAAAGCAGTAAATCATAGTAACTGCTAAATACGACTAAACAGAGCCAAATTTTTAATCATTTGACATAACCAATGATCTGCATAATCAAATTTTTGAAGGCATTATTTCCATATATATAGAAAAGCAACATGTAATTCAGGTTTCCCTGAAAATTACCCATAATTATCTGCCATTTCCACCCAAAATTCACAATCTCAATATAATTTTTTTATAGGAAACAAAAGAATATTATTAGAACCTGAGCACGCAATAACAGTGCATCAAGAAGAGCTGAAAATACAGAGAAGAACATTTCTTCCACATGTTTCTTATTTTTTGCAGTGTTGACATCAAGGCCAAGTATATAGCTTGCAAGAGTAGACCTAGAAAAGAAAAAGGAGATTCTATTATCATTTTTCATCAAGAATATGGATTCTAAAGAACATAATGTACAGTAATCTCCCAATGAAAAACCATCAATAAGAACTAAATAGGAAATTCTTCATCTTTTGCAACAAAAAATGACGTGGACCTGCATGAAAATATGAGAAAACAAGGAAATACATAATAGGTTTATTTTTAGATAAATTTACATTTTTATCCTTTTTTGTATTTTGTTTTAATTCAAATTTAAAGACAAGTTTATTTTAACTATACTCAGAGTTAACCCTAATTTATTAGTATAAAAGGGGTTCTAATTTTAGGGTTTAAGGATAAAAGATTAATTATTGTTTTAGAGAATTTTCTTGAATAATAGAAATTTTCCCTAAATTTAGGGTTTTCATAATTTTTTTGGTAGATTCCAAGGTTTTTGAGTTTTAATCTTGTGTTGGACTCGTATAAACAAGCTACACGCTGCGTCAGTTCGGTATCAGAGTGGGAACGCATAATCCTGAAACCATGACCGATGAATGAAGAGAAACCATTCCGATGTCAGTGAACAAGGAATGCAGGCGCTAACAAGGTTAGAACGGATGTTCAAGAGGTTTACTGTTGCAGTAAAAGAAAAATTTGCTACCATTGAAGAAAACCTGGACCTAATCCGAGAAAGCCTAAACACTCTTCGAGTGGGCGCAAATAGGGAAATTGAAATCGCAGGTGGTAGTGACCAGGAGATGGCCCGTGATCGACCTGTCGAGAGACGTAAACCTATTATTCGTAGGCCTTTAACCTACAATATTGATTCAGAAGACGAAGATGGAGGATACGCCCAATATAGGGGTAATCAAGGACCTCCGAGGAATGTTAGAGGTCGTGGATGCGAAAGATATGATAGAGGAATTGGAGATTATCGTGCCATTAATTGGGAGACAAAGGAATATCGCTTAAAGGTAGACTTATCTACTTTTGATGGTTGTTTAGATATTGAGGGATTTTTAGATTGATTATCAAAAGTAGATAGGTTCTTTGATTATATGAATATTCCATAAGAGCGTAAGGTTAAATTGGTAGCCTATAGATTAAAAGGTGGGGCAGCTGTATGGTGGGATAGATTACAAGACTCTAGGGGTAGAAAGGGTAGAATACCAGTTTACACGTGGTATCGTATGAGACAATTGATGAGGACTAGATTTTTATCAGATAATTATGAACAATACTTATTAATGCAATATCAAAAATGTAATCAGGGGTCAAAATCTGTGCATGGTTATACATCAGAGTTTTTGAGGCTAGCAAAGAGGAACGAATTTAATGAATCGGGGGGACAACAAATTGCTAAGTACTTAGAAGGATTGAAACCGGGGATAAGGGATCGAATTGCAGTCCAAATGGTTAGGAATATAACAGAGGCTAGGAATTTAGCATTGAAGGCCGAAGCTATTATAAGAGAAGAGGGTAATAGGATTTTCGATTTTCGAAGAAATTTTTCTAACACTTATTCCAAAGGAACCTCAAGCAAGATTTCGCAGGCGAGGAGTAAGGCCGTAGTAGAAAAAAGGGATAAAAGGGTAGTTGGTAAGAAAGTGGTGAATGAGGCATGGAATACGGAGAAAGCTACTGGGAAGAGAGTTGTTAATGAATCGTCCGCACCTAAAATACAAAACCCTTATGTAAACCTGCTCTGTGGAAATGCTTTAAGTGCAATCAACCGGGGCATAGATCTCACGAGTGTCCTTTGAGGCGAAATATAAAATTAGTGGAGCAAGACGAGGAAGATAACCTAAAGAAGGTATTGTGTGAGCCTGATAATAATGATGATGATGGTGGATACGAGGAAAAGGAGTATGGACAAGCTTATGTAGTGCGACGGATGATGCTAGCACCTAAGCAAGAGGAGATAAATTAACAACATAAGCTATTTCGCACAAAATGTTGAGTTCAAGCCCAAATCTTTGATGACATCATTGATAGCGGAAGCCAAGAAAATATCATTGGGCGAGAGGCGGTTAAAAGATTGAATTTAGAGGCAGAGAAATATCCAAACCCATACACAATTGGGTGGATAAAATCTGGTGGAGACATTAGAGTCACGGAGAGGTGCAAAGTACCATTTTCCATTGAGAGGTATCAAGACGAAGTGTATTGTGATGTTGTTGACATGGATGCTTGTCATATGTTACTTGGAAGACATTGGCAGTTTGATACCGACGCCAAGCATTTGAGAAAGGATAATGTATATCAATTACATCGTGGGGGTGTTCGTTATACCTTGGTACCATTGACTAAAAGGACAAAATCCAAGGTCGCTAAAGTTGAGAACAAAACTTTCTTGACGGTCACTAAATCAGGAAAGGAATTTTAACATGAGTTAAAAAAAACCAAGGAAATTAATTTGATGGTTGTAAAAGGTCAATCTCAAGAGGGGGAGATAGAAGTTCTTTAGTTAGTCAGACCTTTATTAGCCGAGTTCGAAGAGATCATACCAGAGGACTTACCGAATAGTTTACCACCAATAAGGAACATCCAACATCACATAGATTTGGTACCAGGAGCAAGTTTACCAAATATACCCCATTACCATATGAGTCCCAAGGAGAACAGGATACTAAAAGAGAAGATAAAAGAATTATTGAAGAAGTGGCTTATTTGAGGGAGTATGAATCCATGTGTTGTGCCAGCATTGTTAACGCCAAAGAAGGATGGGAGTTGGTGCATGTGTGTGGATAATCGAACTATTAACAAGATCACCATTGGATACAAGTTTCCAATCCCAAGATTGGATGATATGCTAGATCAATTGCATGGAACGACATTGTTTTCCAAAATTGACATACGAAGTGGGTATCATCAAATTCGCATTAGACCCGGAGATGAATGGAAAACGACTTTCAAGATGAGGGATGGCTTATACGAGTGGTTAGTCATGCTGTTTGGGTTGAGCAACACGCCAAGTATTTTTATAAGACTTATGAATCAAATGCTCAAGCCATTCATTGGAAGATTTGTGGTGGTGTATTTCGACGATATTTTTATCTATAATAAAACCACTGATACGCATTTGGATCACTTGTATGAGGTGTTGACAGTATTGAGAGAAAATAAATTATTTATAAATCTCAAGAAGTGTAGTTTCATGACGGATAGACTATTATTTTGGGGATATGTGATTAGTTCTGAGAGAATTCAAGTTGATGCAGAGTAAGTTCGAGCAATTTATGAGTGGCCAACACCGAAAAATGTGAGTGAGGTGAAAAGTTTTCATGGATTAGCTACATTTTATAAGCAGTTTATTCGAGATTTTAGTAGCATTATGGCTCCGATCATTGAGTGTTTGATGAAAGGAAAATTCAATTGGGGAAGAGAAGCCCAGGTTAGCTTTGCTTTGATTAAAAAAAAACTTTACACGGCGTCATACTAACCTTGCCAGGTTTTGAAAAGTTATTTGAGGTAGAGTATCATGTATGTGGGATAGGTATTGGGCAATATTATCTCAAGAGAAACGGCCCGTTGCTTATTTTAGTGAGAAGCTTAGTGATGCTCGACAACAATGGTCAACATATGATAAGGAGTTTTATGTGATTGTAAGGACATTGAGGCATTAGGAACACTATTTCATAGGCAAAGAGTTCGTTCCATACTCTGACCATCAAACTTTGAAGTTTCTTAATAGTCAAAAAAGAATTAGCAACGACATGCATGCTCGATGGTCGACATTTTTACAAAAATTTCCTTTTAAGCTAGTCCATAAAGCTGGGATACAAAATAAAGTGGCGGATATATTGAGTCGAAGAGCAACCTTGATGATAATCTTGAGAGGAGAAATTATTGGGTTTGAAGAAATGAAAGGATTGTATAAGGGTTATCCAGATTTTAGCGAAGTGTGGGCAAAGGTAAGAATTATAAAGCTTCCGAGGATTTTCATATTCATGAGGGGTATCTAATACAAGGGAATCAACTTTGCATCCCACAAACTTCATTAAAGGAAAAGCTAATTCGAGATTTGCATGGAGGTGGATTAGCTGCACTCTTAGGCCAGGATAGGACATTTGAGACGTTAAGAAAAAGATACTATTGACCTAGGATGAGATAAGATGTGGAGTATTTCATCAAACGATGCCATACTTGTCAAGTCTCGAAGGGACAAACGCAGAATATAGGGTTATACATGCCATTGCCGGTGCTAGAGGGTATTTAAGGAACCTTTCTATGGATTTCGTACTTGTTCTTCCTCCCACACAACGAGGTATGGATTTGGTGTTTGTGATAATAGACAAATGCTCGAAGATGGCACATTTCATCCCATGCCGGAAAACAACAGATGCTAGTAGCGTTGCTAAACTATTTTTTCGAGAGGTTGTTGTATTAGATGAGATACCTAAGACTATAGTGTTTGACCATGATACATGATTTTTGAGCCATTTTTGGATAACATTATGGAAATTGTTTGATGCATCGCTTAAATTTAGTAGTACAGCACATCCACAAACCGATGGACAAACTGAATCTATGAATAGAACGTTGGAGAATATGATTCAGAGTATTTGTAGAGACTGACCAAGACAATGAGATTTCGCACTAGCCCAAGCTGACTTTGCTTACAACAACGCGGTTCATAGTGCTACCAGGAGATCACCATTTTCGATAGTCTATCAAAGAGTCCCAAGGCATGCCATTTACTTAGCTCAACTACTGAGAGAGCATCGGAGGAGCACCACAGCACAAGACATGGCTGAAGCTATCCAAAGAGTTCAACGAGAAGTTAAAGAGAGGTTAGAAGCAACAAATGTGAGATATAAGAAAGTTGCTGACAAACATAAAAGGACAAAAGGTATTTGAAGAAGGAGACATGGTAATGATTTTCTTGCCAAATGAGAGTTTTCCAATGGGTACCTACAACAAGCTTCAACCGAAGAAGTATGGACCATACCAAATGTTGAAAAAGATTAATGACAACTCATATGTGATAGATCTTTCAGACACTACGGATATTTCTTCCACCTTTAATGTGGTCCATCTATTTCCATATTATGACACTCAAGAGAAAATATATTCAAAAAACGAACACAACTCGAGGACGAGTTCTTTCCAAGCGTGATGGAAATATGAAAAAACAAGGAAATACATAATAAGTTTACTTTTTAGATAAATTTACATTTTTATCCTTTTTTGTATTTTGTTTTAATTCAAATTTAAGGACAAGTTTATTTTAATTATACTTAGAATTAGCCCTAATTTGTTAGTATAAAAGGGGCTCTAATCTTAGGGTTTAGGGATAGAAGATTAATTATTATTTTAGAGAATTTTCTTGAATAATAGAATTTTTCTCTAAATTTTAGGACTTTTATAATTTTCTTGGTGGATTCCAAAGTTTTTGAGTTTCAATCTTGTGTTGAACTCGTATAAACACCTTACACGTGGCGTCAAAAACTCAGCTTTTAAACAAAACTGGTTCACAAGACATTGAGTATAAGAGTCTGAGGTGAGAGTGTCATAACCAGATTTTAATAATATTATAATTTACAGAAAACACCAAACAAAATAATAAATAGATACCAAAATTGTAAAGTTGAATCTGCAATCTCCCAGTCTTCACTTGGATATGCTACACAACTGCCAAAGTAATAAATAGGACATGTTATATATACACAACAAATATGTGGAAAAAAATTGTAGAATAATGATATAACCTAAATTAATTGCTTTCTGAGAAAGAAACAGAACAAACAAACTGCAAGAAGCAAACTCACACATAAAAATGCTCCCAGACACATACTATTACAACAAGGTGCTTGAGAATTTATATACCTACTGACTAATGCCTAATGACTTCAATACTCAATTTTCACATCAATCACTGAATGCACCGGATTCAAACAAAGTGCAGTCAGCATGTTTTAACATGTTTAGGGTTACTTATTGGAGTATAAGAGATAGAATCACATAAATATGTTTTACTATCTTCTAAAGTGAATCAAACTTCCTAGATCCCCGCAACAAATAAACAAAGATTAACAACAAAGAATGATAATGATAAACTGCAAATAAGCAAGATCAATAAGTAAATTAGAAGTAAATTCACTGAGAAATCACCTCAAGAGAGCATCTGCCAACGCAAGTGCCTCAACGCTTGCTTCTACAATCAGACATGGTGCCTAAGGAAGAACAATAAGTTAAGAAAGTGAATACAAAAGAGAGTTCAAGAAATATTGAGTTTTGATTATGAATAGGCCACTCACTATCTATATGAGTAACTAAAAAATAAATAAATAGAAGAAAGAAAAGTTCACGCATGCATGAAATATCCAGAAAAAAATTGTAAAATACCACAAAAGCCTACTCAACACTTACAGCCTGTCCAATCTCTGACATCAAGCATGCAAGGCCACCAATTAATTTCTCGTCTCCATCAGTAAGAGCTGGAAGAAGAAGTCGTTCTTTAAGAATAGGTACTCTGCATAACAAAACCTGAGGTAGCCCCTACAACAAGCAAGCACAACTTAGTGTAGATAATACTATTTGAACGAAATTTTTGTACATTTAAATATAATCCTAGACAATAGTGAAAAAGTAGACTCGCAGTTGCCTCGAAAATATGAGTTTCTGGGAATTAGCAGCAATTGTATTTGATGAACAGGATATGAATTGGTATTAGGATATAAGTAATAAACATTCAGCTCATTTTCACCTCATAAGAGAGTCCAATTTCAGCATCATTTTAGTGTCACCATGCAGCCTAGATTTGGCTTTAAATGTTGCACACCTTTTATATATCTATATATATAAGTACGCAACACATGAGGTATGGGATTAAACTGAGGCAGACATTGTTGCTCTGGATAAATCATAAGGCAAAAATAGTTTGCAATAACATGATTAAAAAATGAAGGACAACAATTATTAGATGGATGTCCTAGTTTATATATCTAGATAAATCATATATCAACTCATGTCTCAACCATACAACCAAATTCCTCTTCACATTCATGTGCAAACATGGAGCTCTCTCAACCATATAAGCAAATAAATATATGCACAGTAATTAAAGAATCCATTATAGCTTCTACAGAGTGCATGAACATACCTCATACCGACTCACAAGTTCAACAAGAACTTCGATGGCCACTTCAAATGACGATGGAACCTGTAACATACAGCACAATGACAAAGGACCCACACGAATGCATTACAGTTGACTGCCTTAAAAAAAAAGGAAAAAAAAAACATTGATAGCAAATAAATACAAATAAAAAAATACCTGCAAAGAGTTGAAAACATAATTAAGAAGTGGGTGAGTGGATAATGAGCCTTGGGAAATCTCTGAGAAGCATCCAGCTCGAACCTGAATGCTAGAATGTTATCACAATTGGAATATCATACATATGCTACGAACAATTAATATACAATGGAAAGAATGCAAAATTAACATGGAAATCCGATTTGTTCTTCAGTTAGAAACTTTTGAAGTTCAATCCAACAATTTGATTGAGCACAAATAAAGGAAATAATGCTAGCAGCACTAAAAATATGCATTTGTAGTTCAAATCCGTAGGGAGAGCTATTGATAAAACTTCCAAGAACATCTTACCCAACTTAGTAAGCAACGCAGAATTTTTCTGTTCCTTTCATGTAGCTGAAACCCACCATCAAAACTTTTCTCAGATTGCTGCAGGAGGAACTCAATAACCATTGGAGTGTGGGAGAGCAGCTGATATACAGAGACAAGTACATCATTTAAGAAGTTAATTAAGTCACACAAAAGCAAAGAGAACAATTAACCAAAGAAGTTAAAAGTGTTAAAGGAAAAATAAGTAAATAAGAAGGTAGGAACACATAGGGGAACATATGCGTTAAAACGAAAAGAAAAATCCTGAACCTCTTGGCCATACTGGCTTCTATGAGCTGAACTTATATTACAATCAGAAGCTTGACTGTCAACAACTTCTTCTGGAAGAACCGTAAGCATCTCAAGAACAGCAATATTGCCATCATCCTGGCTCTGTAGATTCTGGAGACTGTAAAAGAGCTTCTCAATTGGTTTTCCATGCTCAACAGCACGAAGGATAAGGGCAGAGAGCGCAAGACAGATTTGTGTCAAAAGCTGTCATTTAGATAAAACATAACTCAATTGAGGGGAAAAGAAAGAGTTTAAAAAAAAAAATCATTCTGAAACAGGAATGCAAAACTAAATCACCTGCGGAGGACCTGAACTAAATCTTTTGGCAGCCACAAGAAGAGTATTTAACAAAGCATCTTTAGCTGCTGACTGCAAATAATATCCTTCATTCTGAATCTGCATTGTAACATAATGCATAAGCAATATACACTTAAGATGAAAGATAAATTTTTTCATACAATTCGCATATAATATCACACTGAGAACAGGTTCATGCGAATCCAATAATTTAAACAATTCTAATTTCTTTTATTACCGCTTGGAACACCAAAATCGAGTGAATATAACAGTACACTTAGAATATCTCCAAGTGTTGACAACCTTATTTCTTGAATGTGTTAGCTAGAATTGTTTCTATCGTTACACGCGTGACAAAGAACAAAGTGTGTAAATGCACGAGTAGAAGAATAATTTCTTGTGTTTTCCTCATCCCGGGGTCCAAAAACACACAAAATGAATCGTTGTGAGTTTCACACCAATTTTTAGCTATTAAATTTTTTTCTACCACACTAAAATCTAACTCCATTTCTTAACAGAAAAGTGACGCAGCAAGAAGCTTACAATCGAAACCCTAGAATATACCTTTCGCTTTAGAATCTGAGCAGCGAAGAACTCAACTTCGAAATCCGCAAGGAATGGCTGTCGATCGGAGGTGAGGATTGAGGTCGCGACCTCCCAAGCAGCATCTGTTTGCTGAAACTGAACAAGCCATTGATTGGCAGCGACGCGGTTGCATGATTCGGTGTCGTGATTGAGTACGTGAACTGCCTGCGCTACCTTGATTTGCAAGTCCATGTCCATCAACCGACGCCTGTAAAGGTTTTATAATAATAATTGCTCCCGTCTGTTTGATTCCTTCTTAGAAGTGACATTCCTCATTCATCGGACGGCTATGAGCGACACGAAGACGAATCAAGCGTGTTTGGTTACTGGCAGATGGATTGGATGGATGGATGGATGGAGTTTTCTTGATTTATTTAGTTATATATTTTTTTATTGTTTATTTTTTTTCAAAGGTTTGACCCGACCATGACGAGACTAGGCACTTTCTTTCCCGTAGTGTGCCCGGTAGGATCTGTAATCGCACCGACTGCAGGGTCCGCAACGGGTTACATCATTTTATTTTTTTTATTTCTTGATTCGAAATTTAGAATCAGATTACAATTTTAGGAAACTAATAAATATTGTTGGATTTTATGACGTGGATGATAAATAAATGAGCTATATATTATTGGATGAAGGTATCTTTAAATATATTTTATAAACAAAGTATTTAAAATTATTTCATGACAATAATTTTAAATTTTTCTAAAGTTGTTATTTATTTTTATCAGATAATTTAAATATTCCTCGTCAACTCATAATTACTTCACGGAATTTGACACAGTAAATTTAATTAATGTTTTCTTAAAAAATTTTATAATTATTTAATAAAGTAACTAAAATTTCTCTCAAATTCCTTATAAACAGAATTTGAGTTCAATATTTATAACGTTCTTTAATTAATATTTTAATTGTTATAAAAGGTAATTAAATAATTTTGAAAATAATATATTTTCATATTGTCTCATCATTAAATATTTAATCGCAAATCATCGTCATCATACGATTTTCAATATATTCTCATCCAAATTTTTAATTAAACCATATTATAAATAGCTATATAACATTTATAAAACGCAGTGGCCACATAAAATTTTATTCAAAATTTTCTAATACAACGTAGCAGTATTAACATTATAATAATAATTTTATTTTTTAAATACTAATAGGTATTTTAAATATTCAAGGGTTTGTAAATATCTAATAAATATTTAAATAGACATATTATAATTATTTTTTATCATAATTTTCTAACAATAAAATTCATATAATATATTTATAACTATATTTTAAATATTAATTTGAAAAATAAAATTTACCAAATACGTAGTAAAAGTTATCAAGCTTTTACTTGTAAATCATACTTATTAGGGTCGGATACCCGTATTTGCAAGTGAAATTGCCCCCAAAATGAAAGATAGATTCTACCCGCACTTGTAATTAGAGGGAATCTGTACCCGCTTCATTTTAGTGAGAATCGAAAACTTTGGATTTAATATTTTTTAAATTATTTATTTATTTATTGAGGCCACGGGGTGGGACTTCTGGACAGCGTAACAGGAACTGAAAATAGATTAGGAGAGTTGCTTGGTGGTGTTATGGCTCTTCAGTCGTCGACAATTGCAACACCATGGCCCTTCGCCTGTAAATCACTGGTGGGCAAAGACGCATCCTTTCCCACTCTACTTGTAAATTTCTCATCTCGATCTTCGTACTCTCCGCTCTCTTTAACGAGCGTTGCAGATAATCTCCGCCTCTTAAGTGTCAAGTCCAACAGGGTCGCCTCCCTTCGCTGCTTCGCTTCCGGTACTCTTCATTTTCCTGTCTAATTTATCTCTTACCTTTAATTTTTGCTTATAAAATTATGCCACATTTCGCTATACTACCACAGTGACAGCTATTATAATTATCATTAGGGGACATTAACTCTGCAGACCAATTATTTGCATATCAATCAAACCTAAATAAATTTTATGGACAAGTTGCCTCTAGACAATTGAGTAGTTTTTAGTTCTCGCTTGAACTGTAATGGTATTCCTTCTATGATGCATTGAAATGACTTCAGGAGCAGAAAAGTTTCATTTTTGTAGGTTTTGAACTTGTAAAATTATTTTTAACCTTGTGAAAGAATCCTTTTTTCTCTATTCAATTTGTGACTTTAAGGTTTTGAAATATTTATTTATATACAATTTTAGTTGCTTCGTCATATGACTTGTTTTTTCTTCACTGATCTTTTTGCTAATTTTTATATCAAAATGATGATATATGTGTTTGCATGTGCGTGGATGTGTGCACTTGTGTGATTGCAGCATTGACTCCTCAGCTCAAGTCCACGTTGGATAAAGTTGTTACATCAAACAAAGTGGTTCTGTTTATGAAGGGAACAAAGGAGTTCCCACAATGCGGCTTCTCACACACTGTGGTGCAGATATTGAATTCCTTGAATGTACCCTTTGAAACTGTAAACATACTAGAAAATGAAATGTTACGTCAAGGGTTGAAGGAGTATTCTAGCTGGCCAACCTTTCCTCAACTTTACATTGAAGGAGAGTTTTTTGGTGGCTGTGACATCACCGTTGGTAAGCTGATTTAAGATTTCTACATCTTTTGAAAAATCAATACCACCATTTTAATATGCTGCTTGTCATCTTTATGTTTTGTATTTTTCTCTCTAGTTAATGTCTGTGTGGCATGATAGTTGAAGATTAGACTGTTGGATGTTTAACTCTTTGGTAACTTAGGAAGTTGAATGCCAAAAAATTCTATTGGTTGTTGATTTTTGTGAATTAATACACATGAAATTTTTGGTAGGATATCAAACACTGAAAGATGTAAGATTTGAGACTTCCCATTAATTTTTTAATTCCAAATGTGTGGATATCCTTTCTAGAAAGAAAAGAGTCCATGTATGAAGTTATGGATTGGAAAAGCATGTGCCTTACTTGTGCATGCATAGAACACACATATATGCATGTGTTTGTGTTCAATGGAAGTTACAGCATATGTCATTCAGATTTTGAAAGTTAATGTTCCATTCTTTGATGATGTGCATGGCGTGTAGTTGGTGCACTTCTACATGAGGTGCCCTTATGTAATCATTGGAGTGGTTCTTAAAACTCTTGCCATATATTTTTTGTGATCAAGTCTCATTTTTATCTTAAATATTATGGACATAAAAGCATACACTTAATAATAGAGTAGTTGAAGGACACATGTGGTATTGTTGGCTATCACTTACCTTTTTCTCTTGCTACTCTTTTGTAACTTACATTGAACATTTTTAGATTCCATTACACAACAGTTGGGCTTTAAAACCACAACTGCAATATGAAGCATACCTAAACTCTGTGTCTATCCCTGGTGATATTTGCTACCTGATGTCATTAACAACAAATTTGACGGTTTTCCTTTATGTATGTCTTTACATTTTCTTTATTGAAAATAAATGAGAAGATGAAATAATTTTTAATATAGCTCATACTCAAATTAGTGTCCTTGTGATTATGAGGACTCAATTCATGTGGAGTCATTACTGAATTTACTGCCTCTTTTCACTCTAGTCCTTATGATCCAGATTTTGAGATTAATTGCAAGACATAGTTTGCTTTGAATGAAGTTGTGAAGAAAATTTAAATTGCTTCTTTGAGAAGATGGATTACTTGCTCTTAGATCATACAACCTTTAAGAAAATTGACCATAGCAAGAATTGAGAATGCTTAGGTGGGAGAGAGGAGATATTGGTGTCCTATTGTCAGAGAGAAATATTATCTTCAGATTTGTGTTTTTAAAATTCTTTCACTAAAATGGAATGAGAATAATAATCTTAAGATTAAGAATACTGCAGCATCATATGCAAAATATTCATGCATCTTTAGTGCTTATCACTGGTATTACAGATTATGCTTTATTAACAATGAATAGAGGATTCGTGAAGTTGAAGCATATTTAAGGTTTTTGTTACTTCTTTGATCTGTAATAGGTTTCTCAGCATGTCCATGACTTCCATGTCCATGCAGTTGTTTGAATCTTTAAAAGCTGAAGCTGTCTCCCTTGACTTCCTGCTTAATTCTTATTGCAATCTATTCTTCCTTCATATCCACTGTTTTGAAATTTTTTTTTGTTTACAGAGGCATACAAGAGTGGGGAACTGCAAGAACTATTGGAAAAGGCAATGTGCTCTTGAAACATATCTTAGTGGGTGAAGTCTATCTGCTTTGTGATGATTATAAAATCAACAACTGTTGTTGTTGTCTTGATTCTAATGAAAATTTGATATATAAATTCATCCCTACCCAAGGTTATTATTTACTTTGATCATGTCAAGTAACTTATTCTCAACTAATTACAGTGTTGGATGAAAATCTTTTGTCAATTAATGCTCTTTAAGCTGCTTCTAAATAAAGCATATTACAACTGTTAAAAATTTGCCCTATTAGCTATCGTTATGCTCATTCTGTAAGAAACTAAAAATCTCTTTTATAAATTGAATCAATTTGTTAATTTTCCTAGATTTGAAATCGTAATTTACCTCACCCCCATTTTGTTTGATTTTAAAGTATAATAATATATAAATTTTTATGAAATTATTAATTTATCATTTGTAGGATTTCTGTAACAAGTTCTCTTTAAGGTTGGTTCCTCTTGTGCACTTTCAAGTAAACAAAGATGTTATTATTTTCTAAAAAAACAAAAAGAAAGAAAGAACTGTCAATTGTGCAATCTCTTTTTATATTGTCTGACTGATACCGTGGGCATTGCCTCATGGATTGTGTGATTGTGATTTGAGCAGTTAAATTTTCCGTTAGAATTGGTCATTGTGGCAACAGTTCAACGGTGAACAAAAACAAAACACAAACGATACCTCAAATAAATAAATTGCAACACCATAGTCTAGAGTCACGAGTATGCCCTGGTAGAAAGAATGCCATTAAATCAGGTTGGGAATATACTATTTGCTTATGTTAATTATGCCAATTCGTGCTATTTTGTTTTGTTAATGTTAAAATATCATATTTGGGTTCAATGAAAACTAAAATTAAGCTGAGTTGAGTCCAATTATGCAGGATTATGTTAAGCTAATTGTATTTAGACACTTGGAAGTTAATCATTGGATGAAATGAGAATTATAAAGTCATCTTTGTTAATAAAAAAGAAATCATATTTGAATGTTCTACTGTCTGAGTTGTTCTAATTAAAACAACGGTCCACAACCTGAAGCTGAAATCATAGCCAACGTACTTTCAGCCAGCATAAGTTACATTTGGAGATGAAGCTAGAACAAGAAGCCAAAATCTGAAGTAAAGGGAGCTTCCACACTGCCACTATAAATTCTCACAAAACCTCTCAACAAAATCTATGAACAGTTTGTAGCAGCTTCACAACAAAGAATTAAACAAGTCCTAATGTTCCCCAATACGAAAAAAAAATGCTGTAGCTTTCGTAGTGATCATGGCGTTACTGTTGGCAGAGGAGATAAGCCAGGCTATAACTTGTGGTAAGGTTGACTCCTACTTGGGTCGTTGCTAGGAATTTCTGATGGGCGGACCCAGCAGCCCGTCGCAGGCATGTTGCAAAGGTGTGAAGGATCTGCAAGCCTCTAATCCCAATCAAGAAGACAGGCGAGCAGCTTGCCATTGCATTGAGCAGGCGGCCCGTCACTACGCAGGCATCAAGCCAGACAAAGCAAGCCAACTGCCAAAATATTGTGGCATTGAGATCAGCATGCCCATTAAATAGGATTTCGACTGTAGCAAGCTAGCTTAATTAATTGCATATATCTCCGATCTTATTTATATAATTATTATATTTCTTGCTTAACAAGTTAATCAAAATTAATTTGCATTTGTTGGGCAGAATCCCTTAGAACCGGCAGCGGAGGATATGGCTGGAGAATTAAGAACTACCAGCTGCAGCATTATGTGTCTGAACTTGTCATATGTAAACAGTTCTCATTAGAGACCTTTTTTATATGTAGTTTCTATTGAGCTACTTGGAGTGGATGCATATGGCTTGAAATGTTTAATATTAAATAAAATGAGAGTTATATATACACCCTATTTTCTCGACTAATTTTCCCGGCTAGAAAGAAAGGAAATGACGGAGATCCGACGTGTGATAACTATAAACTGTGAGATGTTGATTTAAGCAACAAATCTGTGAATTTACATTGACAAAGGCAAGAGGAAGTGCAGTCGCTTCACAGCTTCAATCGAAAGCTAAGATATAATTTGATTATTGTATTTTATAGATAGATAGATGGACATGCGCGCGCGCACACACACACATATATATATATATATATATATATATATATATACCTGTAAATTAAATAAACCGCATGAAAAGTAAAGAAACTTTTAAATAAATAAAATAAATCAATAAATCATCGTTGTCACCTTGGAGCACAGACAGATCCGAATACTACGTGAACGGAAACCCCAAAATTTCAATGCAGCATTATTTTTTAAAATTTTCATCCAAAACAAAAACAAAAGCAAGCAACAAACATTAAAAAAATCAAAATAATAATAATAATAATAATAATATTAGTAAAAACCAGAATCACTGTCTAT
>JAVXUL010000001.1:4729409-4751102 GCA_035590515.1 Trichilia minutiflora | reverse complement strand
TATAATGACTTTTAAGTAAGTCATAAAATCTTCAGATTAAACAGAACACAGGTTTTGTCAGAATATCAGATAACACCGATTAATCAGAGCAAATTAGAAATATAAAGAAGACAGAAATCTATAAGTAAAATCAGAAACAGAGGAAAAATGCAATAGCCATAAACAGGCCTCAAGATCGAAATCTCCATCAACTTCCCATAATAGGATATGGAATACAAAAGGGGTAATGTTACATCCAAAACAATACACATCAACCATCGTATGAATTAATATGTAGCAGAATTCATAATTTGTAACACATAAACGCATAGCTTTCATAATTTGCAAAAACATAATGGTATCCACTCACAATATTGAGATGAAAGCCCTAAGCTCAAGTAGTTTCAGGTGGCGGCAGTGACGATGAACCTCGAGCTGAATCTAGCACAAGAGAAGTTTTAAGCACTTAAATGAATAAATAAAAGAACATAAACTTTTTAAGATTATAAGATCTATGTACGAAATTATAGCATCCATTCGAAAGGCACCTAAAACGAACTTTTACACTTTAATTTCTATCGCTTTCTCTACGTCACTTCCTTGCTAATAGCCACATTAAAGGTTCTACTGTACCATATAGGAGATAGGGCAAGGTCTGAAATTTTTATGATATGTTCTGTTAGGTCTCTTGTGTACACGAATGTTTATGGATCATGGTTTTGCTTCCTCGAACTCGAGTTATGGCTGTTTCTTTCCACCTTGTACAGATAGTTCTGCACCACTTTTACAGCAAACTAGGCATTTTCCATAAATTTCTGGGAACAGATGACTTAACAGAAAATTCTGCATTTTGGATAGATCATACCTTATTGTCTCTAGTTTACATAGAAATTTACGGTTCATCAATTGGAAGTCTACAACTCAAGTTCTACATGAAAGACTACACCCTGTTCGACAACCTAAAACACTAACCAATACACACAGCCATTACTCTTTCATCATCCTAATTTGCTTAACATGACTAGCGCCATTTGCATACACACAATCATACATTATCATGAGTATTTAAACCACAATTCGTCCACTAGAGTTCTTGCCTTGGTTCGATTATTCAAGGAAATGCCATAACATCACTTACAAACACACCCTTTTTGGCTTACTTGATCACTTCACCACTACTCATCCCTTCATTTGATTTCTAGGTCACCAAACCTTATTTGCCCTGCTTCTACACTGCCCTTTACAAGTCTGATATGCCTATGTTAGGTGCCAATAACCCTTGTCCTCATCATTTAAACCAAGACAGCAAGAAACCACACACATGACAGCAAGTTTCAGCATGGCATCCATGTATAAACCATGCTTCCATTTGGCCAAATACCATAAGCAACACAAAGGAACTCTCCTTGTCAAATTGTTATACATTAACGAAGACCAATTTCAATCTTACACAACCATAAACGTTGCCAATCGGCCCAGTTCATTCTATGACTCAAAACTGAAAGTTTTACAGCACATCCACACTTGCATGCATAGTTTCAACACATAGCACTTCGAATATAATTTTCCAGCAATCCACCATCATTTCAACACTCAACCATCTCTATTAACATGAAAATCCAGATCTGAAATTCCAGGAAAAATAATAACTCAAGTTGGGGTTTCCTTACCTTTTTTGAAAGCATATAGTTGAACGTGTAGTTTTCTAAACTTGTATCTATCTTTGCTTCCTCTTCTTTCTTCTTTTTCTCCTTTAAATTTTGCTGGGTTTGCTTTTGTTCTCCTTTCCTCTCTATGTCCGAACCTTGTTTATAGATAAAATGTCTTCAATTGCTTCTAGAAACATATAGAAAATAACAACACAAATTGGGCTTCAAAAATGATAAATGGACTTCAAAAATGATCACATGGACTGATTTTTTTTTTTTTTTATGGCCAGTCACCTATAATGGGTTTATGGGATGGAATTTCATTATATAATAACCTATGGTAAGTTAAAGAATATTTTGGACCACAACAATTCCCCAAACTCAAATACGGGGTATTACAAATGCTTGCATGGGTTTTAAACTGCACGCAAAGACATGTCAACTAGATAATCTAATAGCAAACCTGTAAAGCCCTATGGTTGCAGAACTCAAAATTTGTGTATATGTAGCCGGACTATGCTTAAGAGAATGGTTATCGTCTCCATCAATCTGAAAAAAATTTAAGGTTTTTAACTGCAGTTCGCCGTCATTATTAAATGATAGTTCACGATGGAAACTACAATCAGTTTTAAGTGGTACGAATCAGTGACCCAGCAGCAAACTGCTTACATAGAATACCACAAACTAAAATGTGGGAAGTTCAGAAAGTACCAAAACCAATCCGAAATTGACTTATTGTCCTTTTGTCCACAACCCATTTTGTGGGATTCATACCAACAGCTTGAATGTCAAATAACAATGGTGACCTAATATTCAGTTAGAAGTTACCAGACCATGCGTAGTTGGGGAATCAATAATATTATCTATCAAACACAACACTTAAACAAGAACTGAAGAATTCATATGAAAGCTTGAGAGAAGAAGTGGGTAAATATAAAAAGAAAAACTAAGAGAAGACAACATACTTGATGCATTAATGAAATGGAAAGGGTATAATTTAGTGTAAAATAGGAAGACCAAAGCCATATAGCAACATCAAAAATAAATTTAAAAAAGAAAAAAAAAAAAGAAGAGCCAAGACGCAGAAATCATAACAAAAAGAAAGCAATGGTGAGGGAAAGAAGCCAAAACTTACAAGTTTCCCAATAGCTTCATAGCTAGATGAAAGCAATCTAGCCAACATATTGTTTTTTAACTCTTTATTTGAAGCGGAGCCAAGGATCAAACTGATTGCACTAACAACTTCTTCCTCATCTTCCCAAGATAATTGCCTCTTCTCCGAAGCCTGAGAAGCCAACTTCCTTTTAAGAGAGGCCATAAGCTTATCAAAAAATATTAAGAAAGTATAAAATAATTTCCATCAAGGCTGCGAGAATCCATATATTTAATTCAACACCTTCCAAAAAGAGAGGAACAATCTTGTTCAAATTATGCAACGGAAAATTGTCAAACATGTTCTATCAGTTTGGATAATATGATTCATTTATCAAAAGAATTAATGTCAACTTGTTTGGTGAAGCAGAGATAACTAAGGTGGCAGTGGTGGCAGTTGATCACTGAGCTGGAAAGATTACATGATTGAATCATTCACATGTTAATTATGAATTAGAAAATTGAAAGTGTTTCAAGAACAATACCAAATTTCTCAAACAAGAGGGATTTCAAACTTAATAGATAATCATGTAAAATTATTCATGACTACCCAAACATAAATTCATGAGGCTAGTATGCTCAAGTATAAAGAAGAAAAAGGACATTGCTTCCTAGAAATATCCAATACGTTCCCTATCCACATTAAATTTTCCAAATTTGAAGGTTGATCAATTAGCAGAAGCATCTTCACAAATTTTACGCAGGGCAGAGGCACAAGCATTAGATGATACAGGCTCCGAAATCCCTGCAGCAACAAATAATCTGAAAGCAGCAAATTAGGAAAAAAAAATGAAGAAGAATAAGAAGAGTACTGGTTGAATGGATGCAAAATGGTGGATACAGGAAATTTCTTTCTAAGGAGGTATAACGGTGCATATTGGTTGAAGAGATGCAAAAGAGTGTATACAGGATATTCCTTCTTAAGGAGGTATAGACAGCACAACCAATGAAGAACAAAGAAATCATCAAAGATGATACCTGTATAAGTATTATATACACAGGCAGGCTATGCTCTTAAGTGCTAAATGTAAAGTAAATCAATACCAAAGTATGCAAGTATCCTATTTAAATATACATCATAGCCACCAAAGAGAAAATAGTATCCTTACAGTAGGGGTCTCGCGTTGTTTTGAAAAGCAGTTCTCCACCAGGAATAGGAACCAATTACATCTGCGAGGATCTGTAAACCTAAAATGCAGATTTTATCTTAAATAACTGAATCAGAATAAGACGGTTCTCATCTGGCTCGAAGAACTTCCTTCAATTATAGGAAAAAGTGTGTGAATAAATAAAAGGGAATAGATAACATACAATAAGCATGAATCGCTTAAGCTCATTGGAATGCCTAGTGGACAACATCGTAACCAACCGCATAATCACTATGAAATCAAAGACTTGGCCCTCCTGTAAGACTACTTCAGAAACCTGAAGAGTAGAACTTGCATGTTATTAGGATCAAAAGATCACGCCAAGCAATAAGAAAGAGGCCAACATACAAATTATTGTGCTTACCACATTAAGAGCAAACAATTTTGTTTCTACCTCCTTCCACAGCATTGGTAGGCTTGCAGATGCCCAACCACCAAAAAAAACCTACAATGGAGAGGACATAAAAAAAAATATAAGAAGATTATATTTTAGCAGAATATAACTGCTAGCCAATAAAGCTGGGAGCAGAAGACAGATGGAATTAACAATATTATGTTTTAAGATTTCATTCCTTATTATGGTATATGTTCGTGCTAAAGGTGAATTAAACACAATCTCCAAGATTAAAACCACTTATGACTGACACTGATTGTGTGCTCTGATACTTGGAACATATGTAGTTCAGTGTCAGTGGATTGCAAAAGATTCTGATTAAAACTATTTTACGCTATACAAGCTCTGGTGAATGTCCACAAAGAATAATGCTAGAATTTCAAACTTTTCGTACAAACTTTTGTATATAAACTGACATAGTGTGATGGTATTAGTTGCTTCATGGTCCACATCATAGATTATTGGTAATTGCATTGATTTTTTGGTTTTATTAACCAATAATAACATGCCACGTTAGTTTGTCTCAAGAGTTTGTACAAAAAGTTTGTATTCCTAGCACCACTCCCTCACGAATGACTAACAAAAATAAAAATGAATACATAATATAGTTAAAAAGACAAAATTGAAAACAAAGATATATTCTAAAGCTCTTCCTGACAAACAATTCTGGAGTTTTAGCTCAGAAAAGATGGCGTAAGACACTCAGTTATCATTAATATGTATATATTACAGGACGACATACTAATAGGGTCACCAATTCTTTTTATGACTTTTAATGCATTGTAATTCTCTATATAACAGAGAACTGAAAAAGGCATATCTTGGGGATCCGTAAACAAATCCTACACACATACATATAACATACATATAGGGAAGGAGGAGGAGAGGATGGGTTAACGATTTTGTGGGCAACGCTTGCCTTATGGAGAGCAACATAGCCCACATGGGTGTCTAAAGTGTGCAAAATGTGCCCAAGAACTTGAACTTCACGCACTTCAAAGTAAAAGTGAATACACACACTACAAGGGGAAAGAAAGGGATCAGCTATTTTTGTTAGATTAAATTTTCTGGATCAACATTTGATCCCCATTCTTTGTCAAATTCCTATATATCCTGCTTATTGCTAGTTTAGTTATTCTATACAACATGGTTTTAACAGAAATAGAGTTATGTTGATTACTAGAATATGTTATTGGCAACAATAAAACTATTCAGAATCAGAAAGTAAGAGTACTATCATGAAAAAAGGGATAACAAAGTAATAAAAGATACATTTGGACAAAATATAGCTATAAACACATATTCTTCAACTTCTAGGTCAATCAAGCACTTTTATCAATTAGAACCAACCAACACCAGCAAACTCATCCATAAAATTGAAAAACTAAAAAAAAAAATAATGATAAAAATTACAACAATGTTGCAAAATAAAACTTTACACAAGTTGAAACCACATATGCATGTTTCCTGGAAATGTGTACATGAAAAATACTCTTTGAAGCAAGAACCTTTTGTATAAATGTGGCAGATCGTACAAGCTGGCAAATATCCACCAAAAGCTCAACAAGAGTCATCCTAAAATGGACAAGACCATCTAGGAGGTCCAGCATACCATCATCATTGAATGATGATTCATCCACCCGTCAAATACAAGATTTAATTATTTTTCATGTCTGAGAATTACAGTCATTGGCAGAAGATGAAGAAATAGAAATTACTGATACAAAGTTTCTATAAGCAAGTGAACCAGGAATTTCATCATTAAAGTTGCATTCAATTAAGGCAGTAAATTGGCCTTAGCAACTACAATTAGTGAAAATATTCAAGTTCGTGAAGGATGACTTAAAAACACATGATAGCCATTAAACCAGTATTCCCTCTAACAATAAATTTCCCATGAAGCCCATGGTGAAACTCCAAGTCATCTAATTTATATATCATTTGCTTAGAGGACAGGGGAACACATCCAATAGTAATAAAAACTTAACTATGCATGGGGCAGAAAAGTAATAAAATTTTGACACAACCTCAGTCGTTTCCTCTGTTAGGTGGGAGACAGGAGATATTGGTGTTCTATTGTCAGAAAGAAATATTGACTTCATGTTTGTATTCTTAAAATTGTTTCATTAAACTGGAATGGGAATAATAATCTTAAGGTTAAGAATACTGTGGCATCATATGCAAAATATTCATGCATCTTAGTGAGCTGTCGAGGTAATTTATGGCACTGTGGTGGTGCCATGGCATGCTACTACTATGATGATTGAGAATAGTGCTGATCCTGGTATTACTGACAATGCTTTATTAAAAATGAATAGAGGATTCGTGAAGTTGAAGCATATTTAAGGTGTTTGTTACCTCTTCCATCCGTAATAGGTTTCTGGGCAAGTTCATGACTATCATGTCCTTGAAGTTGTTTGAATCTTTAAAACCTGAAGCTGTCTCCCTTGACTTCCGGCATAATTTGTAATCGAATCTATTCTTGCTTCTTATCCAGTGTTTAGAAACATTTTTTTTACAGAGGCACACAGGAGCGGGGAACTGCAAGAACTGTTGGAAAAGGCAATGTGCTATTGAAACTTAGATTAGTGGGAAAAGTCCACGTGCTTGGTGATGATTAGAAAATCAACAACTGTTGCTGTCTTGCTTGATCCTAATGAAAATTTGATGTATAAATTCACCTATACCCTAGGTTGTTATTTACTTTGATTATGTGCAATAACTTATTCAGTACTAATTACAGACCGGTGTTAGATGAAAATCTTTTGTCAATCGTTGCTCTTTAAGTTTGCTTCTTAAATAAAGCATATTTCAACTGTTAAAAAGCTTGCTCAATTATCTACTTCTATGCTCATTCTGTAAGAAATAAATATCTGTTTTATATTTAAATCAATTTGTTAAATTTCCTAGATTTGTAATCATAATCATAATTTATCTCACTCCCTTTGTATTTGATTTTAAAGCAAAATAATATGTAAAGTTCTAGTGATATTATAAACTTATCAATAATAGGATTTCTGTAACAAGTTCTCCAAGGTTAACGTAAACTTTCAAGTTAATGGAGATAAAAAGACGTTATTATTTTCTTAAAAAACAAAGAGAAAGAAAGAATTATCAATTGTACAATCTCTTTTAATATTGTCCTGCTGATCCTGTGTGCATTACCTCGTGCATTGTGTGATTTAAGCAGTTAAAATTTCCGTTAGAGTTGAGTTTTCTGGCAACAGCTCAACACCTGTGCACAAAAACAATCACAAGCCTTCCACACTTTCCCTAAGAAGAATATTTATGTATACATAATGCAATAATCTAGAGTCACGAGTATGTCCTGGTAGAAAGAGTGCCACTAAATCAGGCTTATGAAAGAGTGGGGTATATACTGTTTGTTTATGTTAATTATTCCAAATTTGTGTTATTTTGTTACGTTAATGCAAAAATTACTCCATGTTATTGCTCATATTTGTGTTCAAGAAGATTGAGTTGAGTTGAGTACATTTAATTAGTGCTAAATTAAGTTAATTGTATTTACACACTTGTTAGTTAGTCATTGGATGAAAAATGAGATTATTTACTCATCTTTGTAAAAATTAAAAAAAAAAAAATCATCTTGCGACTGTTCTACTGGGTTGCTGTTTTATTGTTGCTTACACAACCTTCAAACTGTTTGTATGAGTCGTAATTAAAACAAGGGTCCACAAACTTGAAATTACACCCAACGTATTTTCAGGCAGCGTAAGTGACATTGGGAGGTGAAGCCAAAATCTTATGTAGTGGCAGCTCCCGTCCTGCCACTATAAATTCTCACAAAACCTGACAACAGAAAACATGAATAATACATAGCAGCTTCACAACAAGGATTGAAAAAGTCTTATAATACTCCCCCCAATATGAAGAAAGTGCTAGTTTTCATAGCGATCGTGGTGTTTCTGTTGGCAGTGGAGAGAAGCCAGGCTATAAATTGTGGTCAGGTTGACTCCTACCTGGCTCCTTGCTTGGAGTTTCTGACGGGCGGACCCAGCAGCCCGTCGCAGGGGTGTTGCAAAGGTGTGAAGGATCTGCAATCCTCCACTCCCAATCAAGACGACAGGCGAGCAGCTTGCCAATGCATTAAGCAGGCGGCCAGTCACTACACAGGCATCAAGCCAGACAAAGCAAGCCAACTGCCAAAAGATTGCGGCGTTGAGATCAGCGTGCCAATTACATTGGACGTCGACTGTACCAAGTGAGCTTAATTGCATACTTCTCGGATCTTGTTTATATAATTTATCATAATATCTTGCTTAACATGCTAATCAAAATTAATTTGCTTTTGTTGGGCAGAGTTCCTTAGAATCGTTGGAGGTGGATATGGCTGGAGAATAAAGTACTAGTCGCCGGATCAGCCACAGCATTATGCATCTGAACTTATTATATATGTACAGTTCTCATTAGAGAACATTTTATATGTAGTTTCTATTGAGGTACTTCGCCAGGGCATGCATATGGCTTGGAATATTAATAGGAAATAAATCAAGAGTTATATATACTCTCTATTTCTAGACAAATTTCAGTGAATTCTTTAAATTTGACTGGCTATACTAATAGTATCTACTTACATGGTGATGATTAATGACGCAAAATATGTAATTGGTTGCAAGATGAAGTTACGTTCCCTGTATTATAAGCTTTGTTGAGAATTCAACTATTCAATAAATGTTGTGAATGGAAGATGGTCATATAAAAATTATTATAAAATTAGCACGTTAATTATGAAAACAATAAATACCGATAAATATTGCATTCATTTTATTAGGACACAATTTTTTATGCCTATTATTTCTTTTACTACTTACCAATGAAATTATTATTATTATTATTAT
The DNA here is from genome assembly GCA_035590515.1 of Trichilia minutiflora. Classification (NCBI taxonomy): domain Eukaryota; kingdom Viridiplantae; phylum Streptophyta; class Magnoliopsida; order Sapindales; family Meliaceae; genus Trichilia; species Trichilia minutiflora. The sequence goes on along the minus strand of JAVXUL010000001.1, from coordinate 4,741,921 downwards.
TATTATTTAACAAATATAATAATTCCAATCGCTAAGAGTGGCATGATGATTACGGATATGCATGTGACGATTATTTTTATGTCTGTTTTAAATTCGGGTATCAAAATTCTCTGTCATATGAGGCAGATTAGGACTACAATTGTCTTTGCCTCTGTCTGAAGTACACTAAGGTTTTTCATTTATATAAAAAAAATAAAAATATATATATAATAATTCCTCTAACCATGTATACGTATTACGTAAACGTTATATATCTCTCTCCATGTCTGTATAAATTAAATAAACAGCATGAAAAGCAAAGAAAATTTTAAATAAATCAATAAATCGACGTATATATCACCTTGGACCACGACAGATCCGAATACCAAGCAGCAACAACAACAACAACAACAATAATAATAATAATAATAATAATAATAACCAGAGTCCCTGTGTATATTTTCTCCAATATTCGATGTTACGAGCCATTAAATGCCTATAATACATATATTTTCAGATCTGCAGTGCTCGCATTTTTTCACCATTGTTGTCGCTGCTTTGACGTTTCAACAAGAATTCAACGCCTGATTGCAAAGCCGAGGTTGATTCATTCCTTCCTTGGCGGAAATTCGTTTGAAACGTCATCGTTTTCGGCCTACAAGGTCCTGCATTGATTGGAGAGATGAAAATTGGTTTATGAAGCAGGAGTTTGAAGACAATCAGATATGGTGGATTCAGACGATCAGGAGGGCGAGTATGTGAGCGTTAGAAAACTTTCTGCGAATGGAGCTTGCATGAAAACAACTGAAGTGGAAGCAAAACTCGACGAGGGGAATATTCAAGAGGCTGAATCTTCGTTACGCGAAGGTTTGTCGCTTAATTTTGAGGTTCGTTCGTTGCTTTATTTCAAAAATTGATCTTTTTTCATTCTTTCATTAACAAAACGTAGATCAAATTGTATAAACCAGTTTATCTACGTTTCAAATAGAACAATATTAGAGCAGTTTTGCTGCTACTTGAACGGTAGAAATTGGTACGCTGGTTTGGTTGATGCTTCCGGCATCTGTGCTACAACGTTAATGCCACTTTTCAAAATTCTGTGGTTAAAATGTTTATTGTCAGTCATCTGGAGCATTAGTAGATAGGCTGATAATCATCGAATTTTATTATTCTTGGAGTTTATTATGTAGTCCTCTGTTTGGAACCACATTGGGATGGTATATAATGTACAACTGGAGTTTATTATTATGACAGAAGTTATGTAGTCCTCTGTTTGGAACCGCATTGGGATGGTATATAATGTACAACTCTATTCAATTGATTTTATTAATTACTTACCTTGTTTTGAATCACACTAAAAGGGAAATTTCACTCAGTTTGTTATCTTTTTATGCATAATACTTAACTAGTTTAATGATCTTATTATCATCCATCATCGGTTACTAGATATTGTGTATGATTCTCTGGGTTCACCGTGAACTAGACATAAGTTAATACGAACATATTCGTATTACTTCTGTATATCTTCTTATAATTGAAGTCTCAATGATCATGATTAACCTCTAACAAGATATCATGACCCCTAGAACACTGAGAATATAATTCGAATAAACTCATATAGTTGTACTTATATATAGTAAGGTCCTTCTGCTGTTAACTCCCAATCGAGTACAGGTCATGGAAAAGTCAAACCTCTAACTCGATCATAGGATCAAAATCTCAATCACAAATGGGATCCACGTATCTAAAAACTCATTTTTGGAATTCGTGTACTCTGATCAGAAATTTAATTCCCGTAGATGACAGTTCTGCCTAGAATCTCAAACTCAAATACCTGAACGAGCAGATTCCATCTTGACCATCACCTGTTCTCATACAATAAGAACACATTACCATCAAACTTCTTTCACCAGGCGTAGCTAGCCCAGTGTAATATACACAAGTGAACGATGTGTCTTATTGCAGATTACAGTCATGATGTCTCAGGTCTAAGGACTAATGGTACACTAATACGGCTGTGGATATTCACCCATGTGATTCATCACGTTTAGTCATGTTCAAAATCACGTTCTCAAACGTGGTACCCATATTTATGCTCTTGTGACATGAGACTCGTCATCCAACTATTAATATCAAATACTAATCATTGACAGCAACAAAACATGCCGATCATGCAATGTCATTGTTCCTGATTACATCACCTCAATCAGGAACAAGTTTTATATATATTTAAATCGAAGATTCAGCTCTCATATCCATAACTCTTTATGGATAGAATCTTGACTCACATCATATATATAGGAACATATCTCGCATTAATAAAATAAATATAATAACAAGCAACTGAACACAATGGAAGATACATAAATGCCATTTTATTAAATGTATAGATACAAAGAATATATACAAAGAAATACAAAGAAATAACAAGTAAACAATTTTATAAATAATTACACAGAATATATACAAAGAAATAGTGACCCTGAACCATATGATATGATTGGTTTTAGGACATATCTCTAACAAAAACTTACACAGGAATTTTAGATTTTTATCATTCAACTGAAAATATCTAAGAAAATTCAGTTAAACTCTGACTTAGTTTGGTTGAAATTGAGAATGGAATTGGTTCAATTTTCTTCCAAAACCAATTGACTTGTAGAGCTGATAAAGATACCAGACGACAGAATTCATTGATCTTGTTTGAAATTCAACTGAATTCTTGTCTTTTGAGTATTTTAAACTAACTTTAGAAGAAAGTCAAGTATAGCAATTCTCTATCTACCTGACCTTATTAGTTGTCTCTTTTATGTTTATGTTTGTTGTTTATATTTATTCTCCCTCATCATTGCCTTATGATCTGTTTCAGACTTGCTCAACACATGTAGCACTTGATTGCTACATGCATGATGAGTTAATTATGGATTTTTTTACTAATGCCAGAATATCATGATTGCTTTCATTATGATACTTAAGTTGCGATCTCTAATGTGCACCTCTTAATTAAACCTTTAAAATGCATAAGCTGGAGTTCTTGTACATCTTTTTTTTTTTTCTTGATTTTTGGGTACTGATTTAGATACTACAAACATGTTTCCAATGTGGTGCTTGATAATTATTTGCGGAATATTTACAGGAAGCAAGAGCCCTTCTTGGAAGGTTGGAGTACCAACGAGGCAATGTTGAAGGTGCCCTTCGTGTGTTCGATGGGATTGATCTTCAAGCAGCCATACAGCGGCTGCAACCTTCAATTTCTGAAAAAAACCCTTCCAAAAAGTCTCGGTCCCGTAGTGATACACAAATTTCAGTCTCACAGCATGCCGTAAGCCTGGTTCTCAAGGCAGTATACTTGAAGGCCAAGTCTCTGCAGAAACTTGGGAGATTAATAGGCACGGAGTTTTTCAATGAATGATTTAACAGCTGTTCGGAGATTCACTTCTAGGTCTCTTTTTTTTGGGTATATTTCTATTCTTTTGACATTGTCATTTGGGTCTTTGCAGAGGCTGCTAATGAATGTAAAAGTGTGCTTGATGCTGTTGAGAGGATATTCCAGCATGGCATACCTGATGGTCAAGTGGACAATAGACTGCAAGAAACAGTTAGCCAAGCTGTGGAGCTACTTCCAGATCTCTGGAAGCAGGCCGGTTGCAATCAGGAAGCAATATCTGCTTATAGACGTGCTCTTCTTAGTCAATGGAACCTTGATAATGACTGCTGTGCAAGGATTCAAAAAAGATTTGCGCTGTTTTTGTTGCACGGTGGAGTGGATGCTGGTCCCCCCAGATTAGCTTCTCAAGTTGATGATTCATTTGTACCTAAAAATAATCTGGAAGAGGCAATTTTACTTTTGATGATTCTTATGAGGAAGTACCACCTTGGTAAGACCAAATGGGATCCAGCTGTAATGGAGAACCTTATGTTTGCACTCTCTTTGTGCAGCCAAACCTCTGTTTTAGCAAAGCAACTTGAAGAAATCATGCCTGGAGTATTTCTTCGGTTTGATCATTGGAATACATTAGCTCTTTGTTACAGTGGAGTAGGACAAAATGATACTGCCTTGAATCTGTTAAGGAAGTCGCTTCATAAACATGAACGACCTGATGACCTCATGGCACTGTTGTTAGCTGCCAAGATCTGCAGCAAAAATTGTCATCTTGCTGCTGAGGGTTTAGGATATGCACGGAGGGTAATCAGTAATGCCCATGGGAAGGATGAGCACTTAAAGGGTGTGGGTCTACACATGTTGGGTCTTTGCTTGGGAAATCAAGCCAAAGTTTCTTCCTCTGACTATGAAAGGTCCCGTCTGCAATCTGAAGCATTGAAATGTTTGGATGGAGCAATTGTTTCTGAGCTCAACAATCCAGATCTAATTTTTGATTTAGGAGTTCAATATGCGGAGCAGCGAAATTTAACAGCTGCTATGCGTTATGCAAAGCAGTTCATCGATGCAACAGGAGGCTCCTTATTAAAAGGTTGGAGATTGCTTGCTCTAGTTTTGTCTGCTCAACGGAGATTCTCAGAGGCTGAGGTAGTTGCTGATGCTGCATTAGATGAGACCACCAAGTGGGAGCAAGGACCTATTCTTAGGCTGAAAGCAAAGCTGAAGATGATGCAGTCACTCCCCATGGATGCTATTGAAACTTATCGATATCTCCTTGCATTGGTTCAGGCTCAACGGAAATCTTTTGGTCCTCTAAGAAGTCTTTCACAGGTTAGATTCTGTATCACTTTTACATGGTTTTCTTTATCTTAAAAGGATTAATGTCTTTTTAGTGCTCATCATCTTTACTGTTTTGAATTTCTTTTTTACTTAAAAGTAAAATATTGCTTTAAAATTGATCATTAACCTCTTGTAATTTATGATAGATTGAGGATGATAAATTCAATGAATTTGAAGTTTGGCATGGTCTTGCAAATTTGTACTCCAGTCTTTCACATTGGAAAGATGTTGAGATATGTTTGGGAAAAGCCAGAGAGCTGAAGAAGTACTCTGCAGAAATACTGCACACAGAAGGCAAGAACAGGAACTTAATTTACCGTCTGAATAAATGTACAAACCTTTTCTATATTCTTGGAAAGAGCTGGTTCACGAAAGTACTTGAATTTTTTTTTTTTATGGATATCCATGTCAACTTTTTGTAAGGGTTTTCATTTTTCACAGCCATCTACATGGTAAGAGGATTAAGTAATTAACTATATTTCATGCTGGTTTCATTCAAGTTTACTGAATAAGAGAATTTGTATGCATATGTATTGTCAACTATTGAGTACCCAATGTGGCATTGACACTTGTATTAATAGAAAATTTATCTTTTTCTTGTGTAATTCCACCAGGGGTTATGTATGCAGGACGTGGGCAAATCCAACAAGCTCTGCGTGCTTATCTTAATGCTCTTTTAGTAGAACCATCTAATGTTCAGTGCAAAATACTGGTTGGGGCTCTGTTCTCCAAGATGGGCCCAACAGGATTGCCTGTGGCAAGAAGCTTGCTCTCAGATGCATTAAGGTTAGAACCTACCAATCGTAAGGCTTGGTATTACTTGGGAGTAGTTCATAGAGACGACGGACGAATAGCTGATGCTGCAGACTGCTTCCAGGCAGCCTCCATGCTTGAAGAATCTGATCCAATTGAAAGCTTCAGCTCTATTGTTTGACTGACTTTCATCTATCAAAGGTTTCATTTCATTAGATTACTCTTTCATTACCTCCTTCCTTTAAATATGTGTGTATTTTTTCTTACTTTTCTCAACCATTTTTACAGTCAAATCTACTTCTTTGTGTAATATTCATTGATATACAAGTCCAGAGGTGGAGTGTTCAGGGATGGCTTTGCAGATTAGTTCCATTTGTCACTTCGGATATTTTTCATATTCGATATTTAATCACTCCCCGCAATCACGAAGAAGGTCTCCGATCAAAATAAAGAGACTTAAGTAATTGCCTTGATATAGGAAAAGAGGAACAGAAAGAACCGGTGAACTTTTAGTAACTCAAATCTGATAGTAGGATGAACACAAGTAGAAGAGACTTAAGTTCTTTTATTTTTATTTATTTATTTATTTTTTGTGATGTATTCATTTTGTACTATTTATTCAATTGTTTTTGCAATTTGAAAGATTCTCCATTGGTGACTTTTCTATTGCCTATCACGAATAAATAATAAAATTTTCTTCTGTTGATAATAACTGAAGTAGTGCAACTCTTTACTGAATTAGATGCAAATAGGAAAAAATGAATTAAAAACAATTCAAATCCCTTTCAATTTGTATTTTCGAAGTATAGAATTCAAGTTGGGATTGATACGGTAAAATATAAACCTTAAGAATTTTGTTGAGGTAAATTGATTACATGAAGTGATAACCAATAAATCGAACTGGTTACGTGATTGTTTTATTACAAATCAAAAGTATAATTTTTCTGAACATACTCTGATAGTATGATGTTATCAATTTAAACAAGGCAGTAATGCTGCTTTATTTTTCATTTTAGCTGATTTTATTATGCACATATTTTAGGTGATTTGAAAAAGAAAAAATTGAAACTATTGCTTGTAAGGGGGGCCCGTCCATGCATAATATGGATTAGATAAGCTTATCCCTATGGTTTCAAATTTTGACAGATATCAGGTGGTTTTGTTTTTTTTTTTGAAATGACCTATTTTTTGGTTCTTAATTAAATTTAAAATAAAATTGAATACTAATATTTGAATAAATTAAGGATGTAATATTTGAACAATTTTTTTTATAACTTTTGTATACTTATTTTAAAAGTTATAATTTATATTAATTTTAAGAATTATAATTTAAATTAATTTTAAAAATGGAAATTTATACTAATTTTAAGAATTATATTTTAAATTAATTTAAAAAATAATAATTTAAAGTGAGTTTGATATTAAATTTTAATTGGTTTTAAAAATAAAAATTTAATTAAATTTAAGAGTGATGATTTATTTTCGATAATTTGTTTTTTATTAATATATTTTTGATAAATAATTATTTATTTATGTTTGGGTATTTTTATCGGGGACCAGTCCAAAGGCCTATACTTATCATACGGACATAATTATCCCATGAATCTTTAAATACGACGATGTTATGAGATCTCTTCCTGTAATAATAGAAGTGATAGGATCGTGTCGGATGAACTATCCGAGGCTATTAATTTGGAGAATCTATCTTGAATTATTTATTACAAATATATGCTCGGAGAAAATCCTCAGTACCACCTATCTGAGACCCCGTCTCAGGATATTCAATCAAGCATCTACTATGTACAATATTAGAACCTCCGGGAATCAGGGCTCGGAGTCTCGAAGTACACGTGACATGGTATAGTATCACGATAGTTACACCTTACAATTCCCGCGATAAACTTTTAGGGTACGTTAGTCAAATAATGACACGTGTTAACATGTACGGAATTTCATAATTCTAACATAACCGAATTCGAGAATAAAGGCAGGTATGCACCACTTTCTTGAGAGAGAGATTCACTCACGCATTGGACATGTTCGTACACACACACACGAGAGAATTGAGTCATTCGAAACATTTCTTTGATTCTTCTTACTCTCTTCACTCCCACACATAAGTAAAACCCTTACTGACTTAAGTATCGAAAGGTTTTCGTCAGAAAATCGGTTTTATCCCTAAGATTTTACTATTTTACAATACACAGAATCAGAGACCAAGGAAGAAGACAAGTTGGTGCTGCAGGTTGAAGACGAATACAACATCCAGCATCAACATTTAGCACCGTTTGTGGAAACTTGAACAAAAAGCTAGAAAATAATTCATTCTACCGAATATGACAAATACCAGAGGTTACTCAACTAGAAGGCATTTAATAGAATGGAGAAATGTGGACGGAGACTCCATTGACGCTACTGCTGTAGCGGATGAAGCCCACCATACCCTACATGAGATTCTAGAGCATGAGAGCTCCAAATCTAACACTGGTTAAGTTCTTGCTCGTAGGTCACACCATACGAGAAAATTAACGAGATGACCCATTTGTTATAACTATTCTAGGACAGTAAACAACGGCATGCAGAAAAGGACTAGCAGATACAAATGCTAGTCAAAGAAATGACGGAGATGAAGAAGATGGTGCAAATAAGCATGGTGGGTATAAAGGTACCAGAAAAAACCGTGGAGATTAGCATTCCTCAACCAGAAGCCATAGAGAGGAACGACGAAGGGGTAAGAAGGAAGGCCCCAACTAAAAGGTATACAACTGCGGAGAAGGGAAAGAACACGGCTGTTGAGGAGCCTCATTCGAAGAAAGTGGGAGGTAGGGAGAAAAATCTGCCTTCCCAGGTCCATGAGAGATATTACCATGAATCTACACGAGTGTCCTAGAGCCCAGAAGCAATTCATAAGAAATTGAATGAAACTAGCATACCCTTTGGTGATATGAGGGTGATTTTGAAGTAAAGACGAAGGAAGAAACGTGAAGCTTTTTAGCACAGATATTCGTGTTAGTAAAAAGATTGGGCGATTGTCACCAAGGAGAAAGATGTGGAGGCCTTGGTGAGAAAACTGATGGAAGAGATGAACAGCGAGAAGGTGTACTCTCGAGGTGAACCTCCTGAGTTTATACAACAGACAGGACCATACTCGAAGTCACCCTTCGTCCTCAAACTTTTGGGCCAGACTTTGTCTTGGAAGTTTAAAATATTCTAGATTATCCTATTTTTTGGGAAGACAGATCCATTACTATACATAGATTTCTTCCATGAAATGATGCTTGTCCAGGGCCTGAGTGAAGACCAGATGTGTCGTTAATTCCCATTGACTCTAGAAGGCTAGGCAAGAAAATGGTTTGTAGGTTTGACTCCATGAAGCATCCGAGACTTTGGGCAGTTGTATGATGTGTTCACCAATGAGTTTCAAGGAGCTGTTTTTAGTACCAAGACTTTGAGTTCCTTGTTGTTGCTAAAACAAGGGAATGGTGAAAGTCTAAGGAGCTTTACCAAGAGGTATCACAAGGAAGTGCTCGAGTCGGGAGCCTTTCATCATCCTTTGGCATTGGAAGGGTTGAGACAGGGACTGAAAATAGATAGGGCTTCGTATTCTATATGTAAGTCTTCGATGAATACATATGAGGTTGCTCGGAGAAAATTACTTGATGAGATTGAAGTTGAGAATCAAGTAATGTTGAAAATGAAGGAGGAGAAACCAGCGGGTGTTCCTCCGAGAGATAATAACCGGTTCAAAAAGCCTGATAATAAAAGATGGAAGAATGACAAGAGAAAGTTCTCTGAGATGAACCGTATAAGAGATCGAGCCCCAGAGTATAACCAAAATGACAGACGCTGAGAAGAACCTTATGAGAGAGAAAGAATATTGTCTCGAAGAGATAATGCGAGGCGAGTGGCTCAATTGGAAGAGAAGAAAAAGTTTACTCCTCTAAATGTGCCCCTTTCTCAAATCCTAAAGGAGCTAAAGAGGCGGAGAACCCTTTTGTTAGATCCCCGTCCGATCAGAGCCAAACCAACAGGGGAAGCGAAGAACAGATTCTGTGAGTTCCATCAAGATGTGGGATATTTGACAGATGACTGTTATGATTTACAGAATCAAATCACGATTTTGGTTAGAAATAATTACCTGATCGAGTTCGTGGCTCAGAATAAAGAAAGAGCCCAAAATTCGAGGCAGGTCTAAATGGACAACAATGCGATGGTAATCACGGGAGGCCTTACGTTGGTTGAAAACTCAAAGAAGTCTCGAAAGAATTATTCTCGGTACTCTTTTTTGAGCTTAAGCATTGAGCTGCACGTGATGAATGTACATACAGAAAAAAGGTTAAAGGTGGCCTCGGTCCCAATACTATCAATGGATGAAAATAGATGTGGAGTTCATTACCCATATGATGATGCTCTAGTTTTTACACTGACGGTGGGGACTTCTCAAGTCGATAGAATATTGATTGACACAGGAAGTTTCACCGATATCATTTTCAAGGAGACTTTAGATTCCTTGGGTATTGAAGATCTAAGATTAAGGCTTGTCGAGATCGCTCTGTATGGATTTGGAAAGTCATATGTATATCTCCTGAGAACAATACAATTACTGGTGATTATAGGTGATAGGCCATATATGAAAACCACCATGGTAGAATTCCAGGTCGTGGATCTTAAGATGCCATATTTCATGATCTTGGGGAGGCCATTTCTCTGATCTATAAAAGCAGTGAAAAGTGTTCACTACTTAAAATTGAAGTTTAGAACGGGAGATGGAATCAGGATTGTAAGAGGAAATCAAAGAGAGGCCCGATCCTGCTTTACCACTGTTTTAAGGAATTCTTACTGTATTAATAAGCGTCCACTAGAGGAAACAGTTGTGGGACATGTAGAAGGTGATCGGCAGGTAGAGCCATTAGAAGATGTGGATAAGGAGATGAGCCAGTTTCAGAAGTCATCATCCGTTGAGCCAACTGAAGAAATAGAGTCAGTCGTTATAAATGACAAACGGCCTGAGAGAACTATGAAGATTGGGTCCAACTTGATCCCTGAGCACAAAGCATCATTTACTGAGGTGTTAAGACGGAATGTCGATGTATTTGTCTAGTCCCACGATGATATGTCAGGGATTATGCTCGGGTTATCTCACACCGATTGATTATGATTCTAAATTTCAAGCCCGTGGCCCAGAAAAGACGAATATTTAACATCGAAAGAAGGGAGGCCATCAAAACAAAAGTTGACAAGCTTTTGAAAGCCGGGTTTATCCGAGAAGTTCAATACCCCGAGTGGATTGCTAATGTAGTAATGGTGAAGAAGTCTAACGAAAAATGGAGAATGTGTATGAACTTCACTGATCTAAATAAAGCATGCCCCAAAGATAATTTTCCTCTCTTAAAGATTGATCAACTGGTGGATGTTACGGCAGGCCATGAACTTTTTAGTTTTATGGATGCTTTCTCGAGGTATAATCATATCAGAATGCATGAACCCGACCAGGACAAGATGGCATTCGTTATTGACCAAGGGCTGTATTGTTACACAGTCATGCCTTTCGGATTAAAGAATGTAGGGGTGACATTTCAGAGGCTCGTTAACAAGGTTTTTAAACCTTTGATCGAGTCAACTATAGAAGTATATGTAGATGACATGATCACAAAATCTGTAAAAGCCTCGGACCATGCCAAACATCTGAAAGAAACCTTTTCTTACTTGAGAAATTATAATATAAAACTAAATCCCGAGAAATGTTCATTTGGAGTTGGGGCTAGAAAATTTCTCGGGTACATGGTCAGTGAATGGGGGATTGAGGTTAACCCACAAAAGGTTAAGGCCATCCTAGATTTGAAGCCCCCGATTACAATAAAAGAGCTGTAGAGTTTGACAGAAAGATTGGCAGCTATGAGCAGATTCGTTTCAAAAGTTACTGACAAGTGTTTTCTTTTCTTTCAGATGATGAGAAAAGAAAAGATATTGGAGTAGGATGAGAACTGTGATAGAAATTTTCGAGAGCTCAAAGAGTATTTAGCTCATGTTTCCCACCTAGTTAGCCCTGTGAAGGGGGACATTTTGCAATTGTATTTGACGGTCAGTAAGTACTCCGTGAGCTCTATTCTTGTGACAGAAGACGATAAGAAGGTGCAAAGGCCTGTTTATTACACAAGCAAATCTTTACTGGATGCCGAGACAAGATATACTCCAGCAGAAAAGTTTACTCTCTATCTTGCCACTGCTGCCAGAAAATTACACCTTTATTTTCAGGCACATAAGATAGTTATGATGACAGATCAACCCTTGAGATAAATTCTTCACAAACCTGATTTGTCAAGAAGATTAGTAAAGTGATCTGTTGAACTCACTGAGTATGATATAGATTACTAGCCTCGAAAAGCTATTAAGGGATAGGCTCTAGTAGACTGGGTGGTAGAACTAATGATCTCAAAATAACTGACCGTATTACAGGTCTCAGATATTGATAATATCCGAGGCGAGAATAGTACACCCAACCCTGGGGTCTCGGAGGATATTTGGCAATTGCATATTGATGGAGCATCAAACCTTCAGGGAGGTGGAGCTAGAATAATTCTAAAGAGGCTTGATAAAGAAGAGGTCATGTACTCTCTGTGGTTTGATTTCAAAGTAACCAATAATGAAGTAGAATATGAAGCATTGGTCAATGAAATCAAATTAGCTCAAGGGTTAGGAGCCTTGAATTTAATCATAAACAGTGATTCATAGTTGATTATGAAATCCCACAAGGCAACCCAAGAGGGGGGGTGAATTGGGTTTTACAAATTTTTAAGCTCAACTATTCCAAGATGAAATTTTCACACCCACCACAAAAATGCAATCACACAAGAGGAAAGGGATAAGAAAATTTTACACCACGATTTTATAGTGGTTCGGCTCAACCCAAGCCTACTTCCACTTCCTTCAAGAACTCCTTGAAGTTTCCACTAACTCAAGCCTTCTCAACCAAGGCTCAAACTTACAAACCGGAGATTTTGCGGGTTCACCTCCCAACCTTACAACACAATCACTATCCAAGTGATTTTTCACACCTCAA
>JAVXUL010000001.1:4699205-4716438 GCA_035590515.1 Trichilia minutiflora | reverse complement strand
AGTTTCATGTTATACCTCCTCAGGTAAGAGAAGGTCTCCTCTAAATACTTAGCATGGTCAGAAGCCTGCACAGACTTGGTAATCATGTTGTCCACGTACACCTCCATGATCGATCCTATCAAAGGCTCAAAGATTTTATTGACAACCTCTGGAATGTGGCCCCTGCATTTTTTAACCCAAAAGGCATAACCGTATAATAGTATAGCCCTTGGTCAGTAACAAATGTAGTTTTATCCTAATCAGGTTCATGCATCTTGATCTGATTATACCCTGAGAAGACATTTATAAAACTGAGGAACCCATGACCAGTCGTGGCATCTACTAACTGGTCAATCTTCGAAAGAGGAAAGCTATCCTTTAGGCAAGCTTTGTTCAGGTCGATGAAGTCTACACACATCGTCCATTTTCCATTAGCCTTTCTCACCATTACGACATTTGCAATCCACTCAGGATACTGAACTTCTCGAATAAACTCCGCTGTCAAAAGCTTGTCCATTTCCACCATAATGGCCTCTCTCCTCTCAGAATTGAATGTTCGCCTCTTTTGTGCCACAGGTTTAAACTTCGAGTTTACCATCAGTCTGTGAGTTATAATCCGAGTACTAATCCCTGGCATGTCATCATGGGACCAGGCGAACATGTCAGTATTCTTCTTAAGCACCTGAATCATTGATGCTTTATGCTCGGGGAGTAGGCGAGACCCGATCCTCATCGATCTTTTGGGTCGCTTTTCATCCAGAGTGATCGACTCCATTTTTTTCGATCAGCTCAGGTGAAGATGATTCGCTGAACTGATTCTTCCTTTCATCCAGCTCTTTCGAGTATTCCTCCTACCGATCGTCCTGCTCACACCCTTCGGTCTGGTTCTCCAAGGGGCGCTTATGAATGCAATAGGAACTTTACGAGACAGTAGCGAAGCAGGATCGAGTCTCCTTTTGGTTTTCTCTCACAATCTCGATCCCCTCTCCAGCCCTGAATTTCAATTTCAAGTAATGAACACTCTCTACTGCCTTTGTGGATCGGAGAAATGATCTCTCCAAGATCATAGAGTACGGCATCCTCAGGTCCACCACTTAGAGCTCTACTATAGTGACCTTCTGGTATAGTTTATCGCCCATTGTGATTGACAACTGCACGATCCCCAAAAGATACACGCATGACTCTCTGAATCTGTGCATGGCGGTCTCTGTCGGTCTCAACCTCAGGTCCTCTATGCCCAAGGAATCCAACATCTCCTTAAAAATGATATCAGTGAAACTCCCCGTGTCAATCAAAATTCTTCCGAATTGGGAAGTCCCTACTGTCATTGTGACGATCAGAGCATCGTCATAAGGATAATGGATCCCATTTTCATCCTCATCGGTGAACATGATTGGTACCGAGGCTATCCTCGGCTTCTTCTTTACACGCACATTCAACACATGCAGCTCCATATTTATTCTCGGAATAGAATACCGAGCATAATTCTTTCTGAAATTGTTTGAGTTTTTAGCAAGTGTGGGATCACCAATGATCACCATTACGTCATCATACCCAGGACCCGTCTCGGATCTTGGGGCCTCTCATCATTACGAGCTATGCTCCCTGGGATTGTCTCGCCGAGGCGATCTTCACTCCCTGAGATACTGCTCTTCTCTCCGCTTGTCGCCCCTATAATACTCGAGGACTCTATCCCTTCCCCGACTAGCCTCAAGAAATTTTCTCCCGTCACTTCTCCACTTCTTGTTGTCAGGCTTCTTGAACTGGTTATTGTCTCTCAGACGAGCCCCTGCGGGCTTCTGCTCCTTCATCATGATTATCACCTGATTCTCAACTTCTATCTCATCGAGTATTTTCCTTCGAGCTACCTCGTAAGTGCTCATCGAGGACTTATATATAGCATACCAGGCTCTATCTATCTTGAGCCCTTGTCTCAGTCCCTCCAAGCCCAACGGGTGGTGGAAAACCCCCAATTCGAGCAACTCTTCATAGTATCTTTTGGTAAAACTCCTGAGACTTTTGTCATTTCCTTGTTTAAGTAGTAATAGGGAGCTTGGGGTCTTGGTGATAAAAATCACACCTCTGAACTCTGCGGTGAACACATCATATAACTGCTCAAAACTCCGGATGCTACCAGGGGTTAAACTCATAAATCACTTTCGAGCTTACCCCTCTAGGGTTGGGGAATAAATGACACATCTGGTCTTTACTCAGACTCCGAACGAATATCATCTCATAAAAAAAAGTTCATGTACAGAGATAGATCTGTCTTCCGATAAAATAGAGTGATCTCGGACATTTTAAACTTTTTGGACAAAATTTAACCCAGCAGTTTAAGTGTGAAAGGTAACTTCGAATAAGGACCCATCACTAAAAAAGGTTCGACCAATTCACCTCAAGAATCCGCCTTCTCTCTGTTTATCTCCTCTATCACCTTTCTTATCAACGATTCTACGTCTCTGTCCCATCTCTTTTTCTTACTTTTCTTTCTTCATATGTTTTTTATTTAATTTGTTAATGTTGTTGGCTATAGATGACGATTAAACATCCCCCCATATTTGTCATTTTTCGAGTATTAGCATTTTTTCACCGTTTAATTTTTTGGAAAACATCCCTACTAATAGTATATGTAGGGCAACCAAACTTTTCTAACCCAAAACTTTCCCTAAGCCCTCAGAACTGTCTCAAGCAACGTCATAAATTAAACTTAGTAGTCAATAAACGCTCACTTAAAAGTATACAATCAATTAAATTTCTAGATCAAAACTAAGACAAAAAGAATCTACAACCAATTTCCCCAAAAAGAAACACAAAAACAAAACCACAAACAAATCTAATAGAAACGCCATAATCCCTATGTAAGAGAATAAAAGATTTAACCTTAATGACTATTTAACACCTAACACCTGTTTTGAAATCAAACCACCAATAATCTTCTTATTGAAACGCTTAAAAAAACAAATCGTAAATTTTACTTAAATTATCCCTCTAAATATAACAATTCCTAAATGTTTATTCTCGATTAACTAGATTAAAATTTTTCATATATAAAAAAAATAAAAAAATTCACAAAATCTAAAGAATACGAGTAACCAATCTTGTCTGCAAAATTGATAACTATTCACTAAGAGTGGCGAATCATAATACTTTTAAAAGATCATCTCATAAATTACAATTCAAGATAGCATACAAAAGGCTACTATTCAACGTCATCATCCTAGCGGATCCACGTTCTAGCTAGCACAATGAGTCTCCTACAATAATATACAGTAATATGCTTGACATACAAACTTCATTACAAACAAAAAAACATCTCAACATTACAACAGGATAGGAAAAGAATGCTAATCATCCGGTGCATAAGATACAGTACCATATAACACTTACAAAGACATGGGATAATCCAATTCTCATCTTAAATTTTTACCAATTTCATGACAGAATTTCTCTTCAATAGTCAAGAGAACCTATGGATGCAACTCCATTCCTGGAACTTCTCATTTCCTGTCTGCTTACATAATCATCACAATTACTGTTGGACAGCCTTTGGCCTGGAACCGAAGTCACAGAACTCAGACCTTCTTTTCCCATTTGTTGCACTTCCAGCGGAGAGAGGATTTTAATAGACCAAACATTGTTCACGAACTCCCTGGAACAAGAGAAGCATAATTCAAACTGAATTATAAATCACCAGGTAAAACCACACAAAAATCAAGAACTTATCATATGCAAACCATGGTCACCAAATATATCATAATGCATATAGTATGGGAGATTACTAGTTTCAAATTCGGTGTCAAATCCTCATAAATGTGGATTACGCAATTACCAAAAATATCATATGAACTTTTGTTATAAAATGGCATCCACTTGTGAGCATATGAAAGTGTGTAATCTACTGATATCATTATGCAAGGCCTAAAAAATGTAGCATGGGTTGCTTCTCCTATACTCATGAATGCCATGAGTCCTAGGAGAGCTGTAAACTTAGTTGCTGATGAGATTGATACCACCTAGTGTTACACGTGATCTGAACACAGGGAACTTCTGAAATTCCAAGTTCACTGATGATGCTATCAGCCTCCTTTAAGACATTAAGCAGTTTTTTTCATAAGTTTAAAATAAATTCCAAGTACTAAAATTCCTATGAACTATTTGCAACAAATATTTATCTTTTGTGGTTCCAAGTTCAACCTTAACCTTATCACTGCTATGATATTCCAATTCATTGTTGATACTCCTCAGCATCCTTTAGCTACATCTTGTGAGCCCCACCTTGATTTCAGTTGTACAGACTGAATTATCTAATTCTTGAGCAACCACCAAATGGGATACAACAAATTCCATCTCCTTTTGGTTCTCTCAGGGTTGCATACAAATCTGATTCTTTAGCTAATCACTAAGACAGAACATGAAATAAACTATAGGGCTAGCTAAAATGGATGTTTAAGTTTGTATTAAACAATTAAATTCAAACCTACCAAGGTCAAGTTCACCATATATATATATATATATATATATGTATGTATGTATGTATATTGTTTTTATAAGAAAAGAATCTATGCTGATTTTGTCATACACTTATAGCCCACGATTCTTAATGTAATCAATTTCAAACAGCAAATGAGAATCAGTTCGAGTAGGCTGCACAGAAAAAATTTAGAAACAAGAAACAAAAAATACAATGGAGGAAGATCTGTGACTTACTGCCAAGGGTCATCTCCGAGGAGAAGAACATCATTCTCCCGGTCAACAAATACAAGCTGCCAGCCTGATCTCTTAGGGTCCTCTAGTTGGCCTTCAAGGCCAAACATGTGAGCAAGCTCACTGCGCAGCTCATCATAGCTGCTGAACTTGGAAATATCCAGTGAACGCCCAAAGGACCCTGTCTTATGAACCTGTCAAGTATAAACTATTTGAATCAACAATTAAGAGATGAAAGGCAATAATAAATCAAGTAATGCCTCAGAATCATGGATTGAACACAAAAAAAGCTAAAACAATAATTAATTAAGCATTCAAAACAATAAAGAAACAAGTTTTGAGTTGATTGGGAAAAAAAAATTGTTATGTACGTGGCAAGTTTCAAAGAACAAGAATTATACAAATTGGAGATGGCATCCTGCAACAAATTTGCACTCTTGTCAGCGCCATATTAACATCCACTACATAATATGTCCAATCAAAATTTACCACTATCAGTCATGGACTCAATTGATTTGCTTGGAAAAGATAAACTAATATGTTTACCTTCACAAATGTTCTGGTCAGTGGATTCACTTGATCCACATTATCAGAAGACTGCAAGAAGCCCGATTCATCCACACAACTTGAGGTTGTCATGTCAGAATTCAGGGGATAATCAGTTCCCACAGTGTTTGTGAAATTAGCAGCAGCAAATGGAAGAGATAATGACTCATTTTCACTGCCAATGCTTTTCAGGTTTGGCAGTCCATGCTGTCCCACAAGTGACGAGGAGTCAATAGAAACACCAAATAATAGATTGTTTTGTGGGTCCCCTGAGCCATGGTAAGAAGAGTACTCCCTCCCAGGAAATGGAGGCAACAAGTTAGCTAGCTCAGAGATATTGGATTGTTGTGTTCCTAATTGCTCCACCTGGGGCAGTATGCACTGAGTAACTGCAGAGGGAATATGATTATCAACTGTAGCTTGCTTGCTTAACATGGTACAAGAGGAAATGATAGGGTTGCACACATCTGAATTAAGCAAGTGGGATGTTCCATCGTGGGATAATGAACCTAAGATAGTATGCATACTAGAAGCATCAGATGAGGCTATTGGATAATTGGAAAAGTTTGACTGCTGACACTGTGGACGAACAGCCTGCAAAGTTGGAGGCTGGGACTGGCTGGACGACGCAAGATGTGGAAGTGTAGAGATCACATTTGAAATTTGTGGCTGAACTGATAACTGGGGCAGTTGCTGGGATTGTTGAACTTGCTGTTGTTGTTGCCTTTGGTCATTATACGAGTGCTGACACTGCAAATGCTGTTGCAGAAGCCTAGCCTGAGCAGAGGCCTGATTTTCTTGAAAACTCTGTAGATCGGCATTTTGAGGTTGGGACTGTTGTAGCATCTGCCTTGGAATCAAAGAGGAGGGCCCATTGGATACATTTTGAGACTGATGGAACTGGAGAAGGGATTGGGATGCTAATTTGGAAGAATCCACTGTTCTCATTTCCTGAAGTGCAGCAGCTGCCATGGCTTGGTATACATCCGGATGCAGACCTGGCATAGCAGCATCAAGCCTTGGCTGCATCCAAGGCGAAACACCAAATCCCTGGAAATTCAGAGATTGAATTCCCTGATCTCCAACCCCGCCTTGAAGCCACATTAATGGAGAATTGATGCTCATATTACAATCTTTAAGAGCTAAATAAAACAAATCAAACAGATTTAGCAGAAAACTTCTTCAAGATGTGAATTTCAATTTCTAATAAAATAAAAGGATATATTATGCGCATTCACCAGCATCAAAAGCAATAACCCAAACATACCATGGAAGGTGGGTAGTCCAGATGGCCATGGTCGCTTTAGCCTCAGAGGGAAGGGGGATGGATACATTGGGAATGTTGTTAATGGTTCAATCTCCCACAAGGACACTCTTGGCTGCCTCTCCCCTGCAGTGGATTCATCCCAGCCAACCTGCATTAGTTTGAAACAGAAATTTCACATGACATAATGAAAGACAGATCTAGCATTTAAGATGAAACCCAAATAACATATATTACAGCGGACTTAGAAATTGACTGATCAAACGAACAATGATCCAAAACAAACCTTTACAGAGCGCCAATATGAGTTTGGCCAGCGAACAGGATCCAGGTCACTAATGCCTGTAATTGTACCCATGTATCTGGACATTAAACATACACCAGTAAGCAAACTTGTCTGCCATTTTCATTGGGATTTGGGGGTTGGAGGGAGTTACATAAGCTAGAACACCAAAACATAATCAATGAATAGAGTTTACTAAACTAACATATACAATTTGAAACAAAAATATATTTATGAAGGGAAAAGAATCCAAAAATAAAAAAAAAAAAATAAAGGTAATGGTGGGAGAGCTCAAAGAGAAAGCCAGCATACAAAACCAATGTCAAATCAAGAAGTAATTTGGTGTTTTCAGTTTCGCTAGAATGGGGTCTGGTTCCCTTAATCTTATTATTTAGATAAGCACTATGCAGCTTGCATTCATGCTTGTCTGATTCAATTGTAATCCCACGTCAAGTCTATAGGATCTTCCTAGGAAATTCTACAGTCTGACTTCATTTCTTCTTTTTTTTTAATATCTATACAATTTTACCACCTTAAGCCTGCAGTTCCGTCTGATCACAAGTTAAAAGTTCTGCCTTCTAGACTCCCATCCTTCCCAACAGCTGTGAAAAGCCTAAGGAACAACAAGAAAATGACTGTAGCACTGCCTATTTCCTTCTTAAGGGAGATGCCAGGATTTGAAAAATTAATTTTCAGTTGCCTAGTTGTTTATTTATTTGATTGATTGATTGATTTTTTTGAAAGAGTCTATTTATTTCTTTTAAACAGAAAACATACATCATTCTAACAAGTGAAACCTACCGACGGACACTTGACTCTTCCGTCTCAAACAGCATCCTAAATCGCATGCCCACAGAAACTCGGGTATGATAGACTGCTTTAACATACTTCGCCAGAGGAATGACAAATTCTGAAGGACTTGCCCTGCAATCAATGTAATTTGAATGACTAAAATTCGTTGCAAATATTTTCAACCTGTCTCTGTGCTTAGATATTTCACCTTGGATTATAAAATATGGTAAAACGGCTATTTGTGGCAGCAGCATGTGCAGCTGCAGCAAGAAGGCCAATGTGCATACTATCACTTGACAGAACTGATGACGGCATGACAGTCTGTGATCGATTCGCTCGTCGGATACCCAAGAGCAGTTGATTTTTTTCATTCCTAATGGAAGAGAGCATATAATGAAAAGAGTATTGATAAGAATCAAGCCAGATAATCATTTTCAACAATCAGCTCAGTGTGCGGCAATCAGAAGAACATGCCCCCATCCACTGCATCACACAGTAGGCACAAATACAGGCAGTGAATGAATCCAGTATGTATGTTGATAAAACAGATCCTTTTGGTATGAAAAAAAGTATATGATTAATGCTATAAACCATAAAATTTCTACGACAAATTTTGTTGGTCATCCGCAATAAAGATTTTTAATAATTAAGATCACTTTATCAGTTCTCTTAAGCTCCCATCAGCTATACCAAAGGAATCATAAGTGAGCATCCTGATTCCCTTGTCAACTGCCCACCATACAGAAATACTCCAGCACAACATTGGAAATAAAAATAAGATCTCTAAATGGTATAAAAAATATTCTAACCAGATAAACAGTACAGAGTCACCAGCAACAAGTCTTTTCGCACTAACAAAAACACTCCATCCTGTTGTAAGAAGATGCCTCTTGGGTTGTCCTGCACATGTAAATAGAAGTAGCTAATCAATATCGGAATTCTACCTAGGAAAATTCAGTGTCAGTATCTTACAAAATTATTACAATCTTCTCACATAGGCAGGCATTGTCCTAAAGTCAAGCAAGCAGTTAATTTACGAATACTTTTTAACACATTTGATCTTGGAGCAGTCAGCTCATATGCACGGACATATGCTACACTCAATTAAGAAAACACAAAATGCGGTTCCATCTTCCAACCATGATGAAAACAGACATAAGAATCACAGGCATTCTAGTTCTAGGAAAAAAAAAACATAAATCATACTAACAAGAACATCTTTCAGCTTTCCAATTGTTTGTTGCATTAGAGATTGATGGCAAATCAGTAGTAAATAGTGAGCTAAAACCAGTAGTAAATATCTTTCTTTTTCCTTATTTCTCATAATATTATCATTTCCACAAGGTATAGTATGAAACTTCACAACTAATACTTCAATACAGAAGTTCATGGAGAGCGGGAATGTGGAGGAATTATATGCATGAAACATTTTCAAGCATCTCCAACAGCAACAAGACAAGAAAATGAATGGGTCACATTCAAACAAAATTATTATCTTGTTTTTCTCTATTTCTAAGAACCTAGTATTCACATGCAACACATACAAATTCAACACTAGACAGCTATCAACCTACTAAAATTGTTATTTGCAAACGGGTAAACAACTTATCAAGAAAGACAAAAAGAATAATAGAAGAGGAATAATAACTTTCTTTATGGATTAGATCCTCATATTTACAAGATACAGAAAAATTAAATCAACAGTTAGAATATATATTTTTCCCTCTACAGTACCATTAACCATAATTGTAAACAAATTACTAAGCACTAAAGCTTGCAGCAATTTCAGATTCATTAGCGAGGTAAACTAATTTTTTGACAATCGTTTGTAAGCCATAAAGAATTTTAATAAGTAATCACAATATGCAGTGGCAAACAAACAACCTTGAACATAAAATTTATGCACATTAGAATATCTGTCAAAAAAATTGTTACATAGAAGTTTAAAAAAAAAAAAAAAATACCTCGAAATATATGTCTGAATTTCCACTCATTATCATGTAGATCCCTAGCAATTAGTTCTTGAGCCGGAGGCGTTTGTGTGTAGTCCTGAAACAGAAATAAAAATCAAAGATGAATGAAACAAATGTTATTCACAACAAAGCATCATTAATTAGTATAAGAAACTGGTGAACTATCAAATGTCACCTACAAGAGGAGGAAAGACTTTTTCAGCTGCTCGACGAGGAACGGAGAAACCTCCATGAGTGCTGGTATCACTTGCGGTCAAAGTTTTACAAAAATAGTTGGTTGGCTGTTTGCTGGGTGTACCCAATTCTGCTGGAAGTAGGTATGAATCCTTCTGCTCTTGCTGTAATAAAAAATTTGCAGTTAGGGAAAAAATTAATTAAATTACTAAAAACTCCAAATCCAAATGAAGTAAAGTAAAAGTACTGGACTCAATGGTTGCAAGGTCATCTGTGCATATACTTCATCTGTATCCACATCTGCCTGCAGATGCAGAACTAGAAACTTTTAAGCACTAAACCATGAGAATGTTGTGAGACAAATGCAATATAAAATGATACTTGCATGCATAGTGACATTGTGAAGTTGACACATGAGTTGTGGGGGTAAGCTAGGGTAATTAGGAATATGACCATCTACTTCCTTGTTGGTTGAGGCAGCAACCTGCACAGACAATCAATCGTGATCAAACCATTAACAGAATTCAAGAATTTACAAATCTATAAGCAAACGGGTAAGACATTAGAAGCTTCAGCCATACAAGCAACTATAATTGTGTTCCAATATTTCATTATACAACCATGCTAACTATCAGCAAGGCAAGAACTTTCCACCAAACTACAATACACAAAAGTCCAACAAGCTAACAATTTTCAGGCAACACAATTGTAGGCACTTGTTTAAGATAACAGGGCAAAAATGTACAAAGAATTCAATAACCATAGTACAAAGCATCCAGCTACCAGTAAATTACTTAATAACTTGGACAACCAGGAGGAAATAATCCATCCTATCTTAAACATAACAACTATTTGATGAAGCTACAAAAAGTGACGCCGAGCGTTGTGATTTTAAATTTTTCATCAAGGGACATCTTAGATAAATTTACATTTTTATCCTTATTTGTATTTTGTTTTAATTCAAATATAAGGACAAATTTACTTTAACTACACTGAGGCTTAGCCATAATTTATTAGTATAAAAGGAACTCTAATATTAGGGTTTAGAACAGAAGGTTAATTGTTGTTTAGAGAACTTTTACTTGAATAATAGAATTTTTCCCTAAACTTTAGGGTTTTCATAATTTTCTTAGTGGATTCCAAGGCTTTTAAGTTATAATCTTGTGTTGAACTCGTATAAACACGCCATTCGATGCGTCTCCAATCTTCTCTTGCGAGAGTATCAACCTCTGAGTCATATTTAAAAGTAATTTACCTTCACCCTCTACTTATTGCACTTGTTTCAGAGTAGATGTTACCCTGTTCTTGACATCCCAAATATCACTCTTCGCCCCATATTGGCTAAAGTGAACCCACGACTTGATTCTATTAAAGCTCTCATATCGCGGAATCTTTAATGCGTACTCAACCTTACCAATCAAGTCTTTAGCTAAAATCCATCCATCCAATGACTCAAACCAATCACCTCGAGCCAAAAGAAAATCACCTCTTACATTCAAATCCCAATAAAGTCGTATATCAGGCATTAGAAACAACCGGCTTGGAATAACTTCTTAAGATTAAACTAACGATGGTTCAACCATCTTCAGATCATATTCTTCTTCCTCAGTACGTACCTCCTCCAATGCTATCAGTGGCAATCTTATAGCTTCATCAATATAATCAACTTTTTCATCTTTGTCATCTTCATCTTCATCATTCGGATCATATATGACTTCCTCTATAACTTCTTCTCCTTGTTCACGAATAAACCCATTCTCCTCAATCTCAAAAGTTTTAAAGACAATCTTATTCATAGGTGATTCGGTTAGTTCATCTTTTGTGTTGGGATTACTAGTATAAAATTTAAGGTCTCGTTTAAAAGACACTTCCAACTTTTGATCCCAATGACATTTCAAATTGCAAAAACTCGCATTACTCAAGAATTTAGCCCGCAACATTCATCGCATCCTATGCCAAGTATATATAGGTGCTCTACCCTCTCTCCTTCAGTTTTCTTGTACTTTATCCCACCAAACAACAACTCTCCCCGTTAACCTATATGCAATTAACTTCACTTGTCTCTCTTTGAGAATATACATGTACTCAAAGAAATTTTCGACTTCTAACAACCAATTTAAAATTCACCTTTACCTAAATAACCATCAAAAATTAGAAGGGTTACCTCAAATCGAAAATTCTTCCGCTCCCATTTAGCTTCGTAACCACTAAGACCATAGCCTCTCATACTTCTCGGATTTTCTTGGTTAACCACATATTAGGTTCTTCCACCATATTCGTCCTCCAAGTTTTCTTCGTAGATTAACGGCCTACGAAGGATAGAACTCCGTCTAACGACAAGTCGATCATGGGCAAACTCCCGATCACCACCACTTACAACTCTCGACTCCCTATTTACGCTCACCTGAAAGGTTTTTGACTCTTCCCACATACTCTGAAAGTTTTTTTTCATAATAACACTTTTTGCTTTGTACCTTTCAAAGATCTGATCCAACTTAGCCAGCATCTGTATTCCTTGTTCACGGACATCGGAATGGTTGCCCCCCATTTCATCTGTCATGACGCAGCGTGTAGCGTGTTTATACGAGTTTGACACAAGATTGAAACTCAAAAACCTTAAAATTCGCCAAGAAAATTATGACAAAAAAATTATATTATTCAAGTAAAAGTTCTCTAAACAATAATTAACCTTCTGTCCTAAACCCCAATATTAAAGTTCCTTTTATACTAACAAATTAGGGTTAAACCTAAGTATAGTTAAAAGTAAACTTATCCTTAAATTTGAATTAAAACAAAATACAAATAAGAATAAAAATATAAATTTATTTAGGATGTCCTGATGAAAAATTTAGAATCCAAGCCCTCTTCTTCAAATAGTGAAATGATTCAGGAGATACTGTGAGAGTGAGGATTCGTTTTAAGGCATTAACTGTCAGCAAGGAAGATATGAATAATGCCCACTGGTACAAAAATTACATTCTCAAATTACAATATCTAACTTACCATAGAAATTCTAGACCTTCAGAAAAACATGTTCCAACCATGTACCAGTGCAAGATGTGACTGTTTTTTAATAGCAAATGACAACTGATTTAACTAAGACATTGAAATATTACTGATAACGTCCAACCTGTTCACTATGGCCCTGAGGAAAGTAGACAATACGACTTCCAACAGAAGGCAAAGATACAAGAGGGCCAGCACATGCGTGCCAAAGCTCGGAATTTAAGCATTTCTTCTCCCCTGCAAAAAGTTTCCCACACTGGTGTTATTTATCATTGTGGGTAAAATAGCACAAACTTCAGACAATCATTTGAATAAGTTTAAAAGGTATGCCCAAGAATTCATGATAGAAAGCATGGAGTTCATAGAGCCTAAAATCTTAAGCATCTCAAGCTTAACTATAATTGGTCCATTTCAATCCACACCACAACATGCACACCCGCACTGCTGCTGATATAAACAAGTCAAAATGAAGGTTTTCAACCAACTTAACCGTGAAATTAAATCCCCAACTACAAGAGCACACACAAACATAAATCATGTATTTGGATAGTAGTTTCAACTAGCAGACTAGCACACAAAACACAAATATATGAGGATGAAATATTTGCTAAAATCACTTTTAACTATAAACTCTAATCAAAAAATTGAAAATCCAAAATTTCTTACAACAACCACCCCAAAAAAAAAATATCCGGAAACAAAGCTCTAACCTTCCTGAGGCTGCTGATTAAACCCCGACGAAGAGAGTCTCATTCTTCAAATCCAAACAAACAAGTCTCTAACCAAAACCAAACCACTACCCAAACCCCAGGAAGGATAACCCTCAACTTACAACTTACCTTCTGTACTTGACCACATTCAACAAACCCGCCCACCCGCCCTCCCCCAATTACCCAAAATATCGTTAAACCTATATCATCCAAAACCAGCACCACAACTAGCCACTACCCTCTTCAGACTCATAACCTTCAGATCTTCACTGCACTCGCCCTAACCCTCTTCACAAATTACCACATTTTACAATAAACTCCAAACTAAACGCTAACTCCAATAATCAGCTCAAATCCCCAAATTACTAACTAAAACCCTAATTTACCACCAGATCTCAAAATAAGAGCTAATCAAAAAAAACGAAAGAGTACTTGCTTCAACAACTTGAACCGACGTATATACAGTGAATCAAGCGAAGGCTTGCTTACTGAGAGGAAAATGACTTTTATGGATTTTTAAAAAATTATTTTATGGAGAAGCTGAAAGCGGCCAGAGAGAAGTGAGTATTTGAAGCGAGTGCTTTTTTTTTCTTTTCTTTTCTTTTCTTTTCTTTTCTTTCTTGGTCTACTACTAGCCAGAGGTCCTACGACTTCTGCGATCAATCAATTAGACAGCTTTGCATTATTTATGTGATTTTATTTTATTTTAAAGTGCATGTAAATCTTGAAGTGTGTCAGTCAGTTATGTGGGGGCAAAACGCAGCGTGTGGGAGTGGGTGGCTGTTGCTTGTTTGCGTGGGTTGTAGAATCCAGTACTCTCCAGTGTGCCATAGATCTCGAGTGCAGATATTTTAGATCTTTGTGGGTCCTACGAATATCGCCTGAATCATGCAATTAACGTTATTATTTTATTTTTTTTCACGTTAAAAACGAAATAATTTTAGAAAGTAAATCTTTATTACCACCGTTGGATTAAATAAGGTTTTTTATAGAAAAAATATAAGTAATTTTGGTACAAAATATTAATTTTTATATTATTTATTATTATTAATTTTTTATTTTTATTAATTAATATTATCATCATATCACATTAATTGTATATATAAATTTATAACAAAATAATTTTTCATTTTTTTTTAAGTTTAAACAGAAAAGTAATGCAATTATTGATAATTTATCAAAATTACTACTGCATTATTAATTAGCTCAATAACTTCATTGAATAATGCTATTAAATAGTTAACGATACAAGTGATCAACTAATACCTAGTAATTTGAGTTTTCTTAGCTTTTAAGGTTAAAATCTTAGACCATCCACATTAATAATTGTGTTTCATACCCTAAATATATTTATTATTGCATTGTTTAACTGAAAATATTAATGGCCTTTATCCTAAGTTGTGAAATTTAATTTTCCATATATTGACAATAATAAATATTTTGTCTAACGATGTCTAAAATTTGCATAAAGTTTGACTCGACTTCTTTCTTGGGATTGACCTAATTTTTATTGTTCACTTAAGTGGTCATCCAATTAATAATCTCATGAAGAACTTAATAGTAGAGATATTAATTATCCAACAATCGTTATCATTTATGCTCACGCACAAGGATGACATTATTTCTTGTGAAATTTCTATTTTTTTTAAACGTTTTGAGAGACTTGTTTTCATTTTTCTTTATAAAACGAATCATAAAAATAATTAATTTATTTTGTGTTTGTGAATACATAGCATATATCATGAGGGAGTGTGCACTGTCAATCTGAAAAAAAAAAAAAAAAGTCAATAGTGCTTTCAATTTTTGTATGTAATACGTAAGGGGTGGATGGATATCTGTGATCTCGGACCAATTTGCAGCTTATGAAATAATTAATTATTATTGTGTTAAATAAATAATTAACTGTTAAACATATAATTAAATTTCTAATAAATTATACGCAAAATGGTGTAAGTTTTAAAAATAAAGTACAAGTATTTGCTAAATCTTGTAATAATATTATAATATAATTATAATAGGTATATGGCTATTGTTCATATACCTCTATAATTTTTAATTTATAATAACTTAATATAAAAAAATATTATAATATCTAATTAAACAAAAACTATAATGTGATGATAAGTATATATATATAAAAATCCAGAATCTCTCGTAATCAATCATCGTTATAACATTTAATCACATATTAAGATAGGTATCTACTCTAATAAAATCCATGATTATAAATTACATAATCCTATCTTTAATTATTATATCCGTATATAAAAATTATTTGTAATAATACCAAGCACAAAAATGAATTATGACTACACTTTAATGTGTTAATTAAATATCATAGTGATTTGAATTTAAAACGTTGATCATAACGTCCTAAACTTTATGATTATGATCACCCAATCGTGTGAATATATATAAAATAAAAATAATATTTATAAAAATACGAAGATAATTATTAATTTTTATTAAAATAATAAAAATATAACAAAAATTGCATTAATAATCTTCCTAACAAATTGAAATTTTAAATAAAAAATTGTTTTATAATGTATTAAAAATATACAAATATGTTTTAAGATATAAAAGAGTGCTTACAAAATTTTAAATTTATTTTTGAATACATTACTTAAAATTATTATAATTAACGAGATTAATTATATTGATCATGCGATAATTTAAGTATCAACCTTTTATAAAATATATTTTTTTAATCCCTAATGCTATTTTTATCGATTTTTTTTTCTATTAAACCCTTGTTACAAATTGAAATAAACATATTTTCATGAACAAATTTTCATTTCTCCAGTTATTGGTACAGTGGTACTGCAACTGATTATAAGTCAAAACGCAGCGTTTTCTTCTGGTATTGGTCTAGGCTACTCACGGAGGAAAAAGCCAAAATAGCCGATTTGAAAATTTTCACGATGGAAGCATCAGGAGGTGGCGGATTCCTGCATTGGAACTGTTTGAAAGAAGAAAAACATCGAGGATATAGCCAAGATCATGTAATTTATTATGCATATATTTTTTTAATTTTTAATATACATATAAGAATATATACTTATATTTTGTTTTTCTTTGTGTTTAAGCTTTTCTTTTTATCTCCAAAGGTATTCACAAACAAAAAAGATGAAGATGATTACTTTTGATAGATGGAAGAGTGAAGAAAAAGTGGGAGAAGCTAACAACTCTTTTTAGAAAATCATTTTCCTCTCTTTTCTCTTTTGTTTTTCAAAAGCAAGCTTTCTTCCCTCTCCTCTTTTCTGCCTGTTCCAGCCACAAACAAAGCTTAAGGTTTTAAGCCAAAAAATGAATTTTAAAAGCAAGGAGAAGGAAGCCATAGGTGGAAGCCAACTAGCCAAAATGGAGTCAAATCCACTTTTTGCAAAAACCAATCAAAATATTTTACCTTACTCTTATTGGTGGACTAAAAGATTATTAAAAATAACTTAATTTAATTATTTTAATATTATCATATAATATAAATAATAAAATCAATTATTAGTATTAATATTAATATCACTACATGTATATTATCAAATACATGTGTATATATATATATATGTTAATAAATAAATTGATTTATTTATTATTGATTAAATCATTGTTATTTAATACAATGAATCATGAGTTGACAAACGGTACTGTGTATTGTTATCGGGAATAAATATGAGATTCAATTTTGTCAATTCATTATTGATTTAATGTTTAGCAATTCTTTAATAATGTATTAAAGAATAGAGTGTGAATATATATATATATATATATATATATATATGAAAACTTTTATAGTCTCCTACAT
>JAVXUL010000001.1:4680606-4699105 GCA_035590515.1 Trichilia minutiflora | reverse complement strand
CAATCCAAATTAATAAAATATTTTAATTTAAGTTTGAAGTTCAAACCGCGAACTCAAACCGATCCAAACCGCATAATGCGGTTTGTGACATTAAGTTTAATTTAAAAACCGTGAACTCAAATTTTAATTTAAGTTTGGATCGATTGCGGTTTGTGACATATTATCGGATTAACTTGGATTACATAAAATTTAAACCGTAATATTTGGATCGATTTGAAATTTTATCGCAAACGGATTAAAACATAAACGCCCACCCTTAATTTTATAGATACATTCTGCTACCGTATTGAGAGTTAGAGGAGAAGATAATGGCTGCAATCAATTGTGGGCAACGGGGTTTATATACACTGTAAAGGGGCATGTGACCATTGAGCACCAGCGACTAAATCAATTCACCAATGATCACATGCAAAAATGAAAAAACATACTCATGTATATTTATAATTGGATTTATATAACGTGCATTATACATGCCAATATAATATTAAGTGATATTGTTTTGTGAAGGACGTGTTATATTATAGTGATAATAATGGGTATATTGTGATTAATAATATTATTGCAAGGATAAAATAGTAAAAAAAAATAAATTTAGTCGCTATTTGGAGGGTATAAATAGAATCACAATTGCTAAATAGTTCTGTATTTTCATTTTGCCACGGGCTATAAAACAATTTAATCATGTCTGAAATAACATGGGGGTATTATAGTAATTACATCCCACAAATTAACATCTCCCAAATGTTATAATTATTTTAAGAGTTTTGTTATTGAGTGTTTTTATGATATTTATTAAGATTTTTATATTTATTATTTATAATAATTTTTTGAATTTAATGTAGTAATAAATGATAATTTTTAATATATTGAAAAATCTAACTTATCAAAAATAAAAAAATTTAATAATTGCTGTAAAAGAGTTAGTTAGTAAAACCCTAATTTTAGTACCTTTATACCTTAATTTAGTTATTATAATATTTTTAACCAAAATATAATTTAGAAAATTTTTTATTGTACATCTAATTGACAAAAATAAAAATAAAATTATTATGAAAAAAGATAATGAGACATACCTATTAAAATTTGTATTTTAAAAATTATTAAAATAAAAGGTAATTAAAAGATTGATAAAGTAGTGTTCAAATAATCTATTCAAATTATTTGATATTTTAAAAAAAATTGAAAATATAAAAGAAAAATGATAATAAACATTTAATTAAAAGATTTATTGAGAAGGATAAAGCAAGGGTGTATCAAAAAAAATTCAAAAAATAAAATTCAAGTGATGAGATAAAAATACAGACAATTCTATAAAAGTATTTTTTATAAAATAAAAAATTCATATACTAACTGTTGAAATGTGTTATTTTATTATCTTATTTTTAATATAAAAGTAGAGTATGAAATGAGAATAAAAAATTTGTTATTATAATTTTAATATAATAATAGAATATAACAAATTAAATTTTAGATGAAATAAATAAAAAAATAGTAGGATAAAAATTAAAATATTATTAAATATGTAATAAAATATTAACGATAACATTTTAAAAATAAATATAATTATAAAGACTTATTTAATTTTAATATTTAAAAATAATATATAAATATAATTTTGAGGATTAAAATTTCAGGATATTTATGTATTTTCATTTCTCCACCGGCACTGGTATTGCAACAGATTATAAGCCAAAACGTAGCGTTTTCTTTCGGTGTAGGGCTATGCTACCGCTACTCACGGAGGAAGAGGCCAAAATTATCCGATTGGAAATTTGAGTTCAGAATGGAAGCGTTGGGAGGTGGCCAATTCCTGCATTGGTACTTTTCTCAGCGAAAAGAGAAACCATTTAAATCTCAACGTAGAAAATCAAAATCTTCCGATTCTGCAGAGGCTATTGGAGGAACAGGTTACGAGTTTCCCTTCAAGCAAGCGGCGACGGCGGGTTCGCTCGCTTTGACTGGTGACACAATCGCTCAACTCATCCAGCAATGGCGAAAACAGAAGGCTTCATAGCATCATTCTCTATCTTGCTCCGACCATTCTGATAAGGTCGGTATTAGTTAAATAAATACGTTGCGTTTGAAGTGCTTTTCGTGCTGTCAAAATTGTTTTTAGATACTTTAAAGAGTTCTCCTGAATGTTTGGCTGATACAGATAAACCTCTCCCTTATTGAGTTAGAAAAGAACTTGAAGTGCTTCCAGAGTAAGACTCGCGCAAAAGGCTTAAACGTGGATTTTGTGGAAAGAGTTTTGTGGCTTTTGAAATGCATAGAGAAACACACGCATAGTCTTGCAGAATATATTGTTTGAAAGTGTGAAAGATATCCTCTGTCTTATTGCACTGAAGATTATGAATTATTGGTTAATTTAGTTTGTTAAGATTTTGTTGTTCCTGAGAAATTGCTCCGTTTGATTTCCAAGAAATGGTAGGAAATAAATGGAGTGAAAATATTTACCTTTCCTTTCATCAAGTGAATTACAACAGTTGAAAACATTGAAGGCTTGAATTTTTTTTTCTTCTTGTGATAATTAAAGTAAGCATCCTTACTCAGTTTTGTAATGTGTTGTCAAGTGAATGGCTATACTAGAGACATATCCGTGTGTATCTAATGGTTTAAGAAGTTGCAGCATAGGCTTGATATTGTTTGGCATTTGGGAAGAGGAGAATGGGGATATGGTATAGATAGATTTTGCTTTCGGTGTGAGAGATGGGAGAAACATTTTATTTTGACTTGACATGTGGATGATCTTTTGATGGTTGTTTTTATATATTTGTATAATGTTGGTTGGTGCTGTAAGAGGCCGCACTGAAGTTTGATGTCTGTGAGGTTGTTTCAAGTTTTAAGGCTTTAAACTTAAAATATTAACTCCAACCCGAGAAAACAAATGTAACTTATCAAACTGTATCCAAAATCTGGTCCTGTGAGTTTATAACTTGTAACGGAGGAGATATTTGACTATTCATGCCCTGTTTTCTCCTGTATTTTCATGTGTGCATGTTCTGGTTACACCTAGGGATTCTTTGCATATTTTATTGCTTTGTTCTTTCTATCTAAGTACTGCTTGAAGCTGTTTTGAGTTTACTTTTGACAAAAAACTCATCTTAGGATGCCTTGTGGACTATCCTTATGGATCATGATTGGCTACGAGCTCTGCGGATGACTTCTTATGGGTTTCTTTTATATGGCCCTGGTTCTTATGCATGGTACCAATATCTTGATCATTGTATGCCGAAACAAACAGCAAAGAATTTGATGCTGAAGGTACAATGTTTTTTGGTTTCACATGACATTTCATAACCACAATTAATTTAGTGTGTTAGAAGACCAGCTTCTACCGAAAATGCCATCTAACTTCAGGTTCTTACAGGTTTTACTAAATCAAATAGTTCTTGGTCCATGTGTGATTGCTGTTTGTTTCGCATGGAATAATTTATGGAAAGGAACGGTTTCCGAGCTTCCAAACAAGTATAAAAAAGATGCTCTTCCTACATTACTCTATGGTAACAACATCTTGGAAATGATCACATTGTTGGATTGGTATTGTTTCTCATTTTTTCGGTTCTGGCACTGACTTTGTCACTTATGCAGGTTTTAGGTTCTGGATCCCAGTCAGTGCCCTGAATTTCGGGTACATTTCTCCTTCTTTTGCTTGTATTTGCTTTTGCTACTTTTGTACAAGGAACTTAAGCAATGCCTCCCAGAGTGTAGAAATATCAGATCCTGTAGCACACAAAAGACGAACTTCTGTTGCTTTTTAAAGTAGCAAGGGAAAAGTGGGGAAAAACTCATGTCAGATCATTTCCTTCCAACATGTATATTTCTCAATTTGAATCTCATTGCATAAACCAAACGGACCCCTACTTATCTGACAATGGTTTTGCACCCAGAACTCCTATAAACTTTCAAAGATATATCCACCTTGAAAATGATCATAGTTAACCAAGTTCAACTTCAATAAAAGTTCTAAAACATTGTAGATGGACTTGGCGATATGAACTTTGATGGAGAGCTTCATTGAACTAATGTGAAAGTTCTTGTGCTAATTATTTGTTTTTATTATTGGTAAGTGTCGTTTGCTTATACAATATTTCCTGTTCACAGGGTGGTACCTCTCCAAGCTCGTGTAGCTTTCATGTCAATGGCTTCTGTATTTTGGAACTTTTATTTATCATCAATTATGAGCAAGTAGTTCATCTTTATTGCTGATGTGATGGCAACATGCTTAATTTAAGCATGAGGTACCTTTCTCGTATCAGTTTTCTTCTTCATCAGGTTGAGCTTGGTAGCTCGATCTGTCTTTTTTTTAACTTTTCCTTTTTATTTCTTTATTTCTTTCTCTCCCCCCTTCCCCTTCCCCTTCTCTTTTATTTGTTTTTTCGCTCCTTTTTTATTTTGAAAATGATTTGTAGTCCTGAAATCAAGTAGAGACTTCAGGTGAAGAGAAATTTGGGGATCGTAGGATATGACTTAATATATATATTTTTGATTTTCTATCTATATGATTTGGACATGGTTAGCAGATTACCTGCACATGTGAGATGTTCAAAGAAGATTTTGTTTCTGATTGCACAAAATTTCCTTTATGGCTTATGAATGTGCAAAGTTACCATTTGTTTTTCTCTTTTCCTGAAAGACACAAAGCTATCTACTTAGAATGCCTAGAATCGGAGACGCATTTGCTGTTTAGTCCATGAACAAGCGCCAATGAAAATAGGAGACGCATTTGCTGTTTAGTCCATGAACAAGCGCCAATGAAAATAGGAATTCTGGTGAT
Source organism: Trichilia minutiflora (assembly GCA_035590515.1). Classification (NCBI taxonomy): domain Eukaryota; kingdom Viridiplantae; phylum Streptophyta; class Magnoliopsida; order Sapindales; family Meliaceae; genus Trichilia; species Trichilia minutiflora. The sequence continues at coordinate 4,694,328 of JAVXUL010000001.1, read as the reverse complement.
ATTTTGAGATTTCCATAATTGCCTTTCGGTGTAATTTTCCATATGAAAGATTAGCTCCATCTTTTATCAATTTAAATATGAAAAAGGGCCTTTTTTTTTTAAATAAATTTTTTATGCACCCCATGTATTTGTGAGGTTAAAAAAAAAAAGTTGTTTTCTTTATATTGTTTTGTCGTAGAAATGGCTTTATTTTGTTTTCACAGGAATTTCGGATGGAATTTTACAGTTCCGTTGGATCCAAATTTTGTTGCTTTCGGCTGCCGCTGTTGCTTTTGTCTTTTCTGAAGGGAGCCTTGTGGCTTTCACATGCAAATATTGTCGATGAAACTCTGTTATGGTATAACAAAACAGCCCAACTTTTCCTACAAGCCATAAATGATCTAAATTTGGTTCATTAATAAATTTGCCACGAGAGCTTGAACGCATGTTATGAATATATAGACCATAATATTAATTAATAGGTATACACATTACTAATTTGACATTGTAAAATCTGTTAAATGATGTCAAATATATTAAAATGTAATTTCAGTCGGTAAATTACAATATTCATTTATTTTGTTAATGAAAAGGAACCAACCCATTTAAAAAGTATTAATCAGGAATCAGAGAATATCTGCCCAAACCCAACTCGAATGTGAACAAAACCAAAATATTTGATTTAAGTAACAAGCCATCAGTTTTTTTTATTCTACCAATTTTCAAATAGAAAAATGAAAAAAAAAATTGCCTTACGGAACCTGCTCTTTTACTTATCTAGTTACGATCTGGCGCAACAGGAATGAATGAAATGAATTTCTGAAGATCATTTTATGCTCGAAAAAAACACAAAAAAATTCGGTTGATTCTCCGACGGATTTTGATGAATTTCAAAATGATTTTCGAAAGTGGTGTCATAGCTGAAGTTTAAATAGTTGGGATTCTCCAAAAACACCGTTCTTCAACTCTCATCATCCTTACTACAGAAGAAAGCAAGGCGACGATCCAAAAATCAAAATGAGAAGCAAAGTTAAAATTGTTGAATCTGTTTTAAAACACCCAACAACAACAACATTCATTCGATCAAAAACTACTTCAGCCCAGTACGTAGCATCAAGATTCAGAGATCCTACATTCGAAAAACTAATGGACAAGTACAAAAACTTCATCAAAGTCATCTCTGTTCAAGACCTCATTCTTGCTAACCGGAATAACCCTCCTTCAGTTTCGGTTGATTTCTTATCAAGACTCTCTCAGAAGCTCCATTTCAACCGCGGAGCCACCGCTTTCTTGCGTAAGTACCCTCACGTTTTCGTCATTTTCTACGACCCCATGAAATCGCAGCCCTTTTGTAAGCTCACTGAAGCCGCCATTCGTATTTCCCGCCAGGAGGCCGAAGCTATCAATGCTTCTTTGCCGCTTGTTGTTGAGCGGTTGGTTAGGCTGCTGTCGATGTCCACGTCTAAAGCTTTGCCCCTTCGCGCGATTTTCAAGGTTTGGAGGGAACTTGGGCTTCCTGATGATTTTGAGGATTCGGTGATTGCCAGAAACTCAAAAATATTCAAACTTTGCGATGGTAATGAACCAGCTACTCACGTCTTGAAACTGGTCGATGAAATGCCGAGGATGGGTTTCACTGCAGCAGTTGATAATTGGAGGGTGATGGAGTGTTGTCGAGATAATTGCAGAGTTGAAAGAACGGAGCTACGGTACAGTTTTAAACAAGGGTTTCCGTCCGGGATGAGGTTGAGTAAAGATTTTAAGGCTACAGTGAAGGAATGGCAGAGGTTGCCTTACGGTGGGCCGTATGAGGAGTTGGGAGAGTTTAAGAGTACCAAAGCTGGGATGAAGAGATTGAAGAAACGGGCAGTTGCCACTGTGCACGAATTTTTGAGTTTGACGGTCGAGAAAATGGTTGAAGTAGAAAAGATTAGTCATTTCAGGAAATGTTTTGGAATTGATTTTAATATTAGGGATTTGTTCCTAGATCACCCGGGCATTTTTTATTTGTCAACCAAGGGAAAGAGACATACTGTTTTTCTGAGAGAAGCATATGAGAGGGGGCAGCTAATTGATCCCAATCCAGTCTATGATGTTAGGAGAAAGCTTCTTGATCTTGTTGTTTTGGGCCGTCATGGTTTGGTAACTGGTAGTTCAAAATTGGACGAAGTTGGTAGAAGAGGGGAGATACAGTCGGAGGAAGAGAACAGTAAATGAAGTAATTATTTTTCATCTCATTAAGGAACATAAACATCTGGTCTGGGCTACATACCTGCCACTGTGTGGTGTTATTTTTATATGCTGCGTATGCATGGCCATAACACACTTGTACTGATGCTGAGCATGTTTTACACACAAAAATGTCCGTTAATGACTAAGAATTGATGGTGTCAATTTACTCTTGAATCAGTCTCAAAGCGGTGACCAATAACTGCCTTCTTCCCAAAAGCACTTCCCTTTTTTTGTACCCATGCATAACTTTTCCTGTGTACTCATTTCTTGAATACATTTGATATTTGCCTTTTTTATTTGGCTAAGGATGGATTTCAGAATTATAGGCTGCATTAGGATTTGGTAAACTAAGATGTGGTATCAAAATTCAAACATGTGTTTAGTATTTAATAGAGAATCACACTAAAGGTAGTATTTAACGTCAATTTAACCAATTGAAGAGGCAGTTGGTAGCTGTTCTGAAAAAAGAAGGAATAACTGATATACAGTTGTAATTTAAAATGAATTAGGAAGGAAAACACTGACAATAATATCATATCACCGGATGAACAAGTTTCCCTGGGTTTGTTATCAGTTTGATTCTTGTTTTGAGATGTTTTATCAGGTAAACTCCGTTGATTTGGAAATAGAGGAAAAACTGGAGTTGTCTGGAGTTCATTATGAAGTGCAAGATATTTATGAAGTAAACAAATTGCTTTAAATGAATCTGATGTTTATTATTTATCCTTGATTTGAAACTGGTAGTATGTGTTGCCTTCTGTGCACAGTAAGTGTTGAATAGACCTGAAGAATGAGTATATCATGAGTTTATAGTAAGAGTATTATACTCATTGATAACTCACTTTCTATATTTTGTTTTTAATAGTATTTAGTGCTAACAACAGCATGGTAGTGGAGAGGGAGTTGATACAAATATATTCTGTGATTACTTGGAAGGCAACCACTGTTAACACCATTGTGATTTCTTTTTCTCCCTCTTCTTTTTTTTTTCTTTTTTCTTTAACATACTAAATAACTTGCTTGATAGCATAATTGGCTAAGATTTTTGGCATCTTTTTGTTTCTTTTTTTTTTTTCACCTTTGAGTTCATTTGCACACTATATGCACATTCACAAAAGTCAAATTAAATATGCATCCAGATTGGTAGAATTGGATTCCTTTCTTGATTACAATGGAATCATTTCGTTTGGGTTCATCCAACAAATTAGCATATATAAATTGGTGATTCATCATACTTTGTATTAGAATAGAAAACAAGAAAAGTTGAAAAGCAAGCTGTGAAGTAACTAATAGAATATATTCACTAGGTGGCAAATAGACAGAGGATAAAGCTAGAAAAAGCTAGAAAAGTTAGATAAACCTGATATTTAAAGATACCAATCCATAGTCTGAAGTATTGGAATTCTGGTGATCAACTGGGTGTGGACACCATGAGTGGTGGCACCTACAATTTCACACCAACATCAAGGAATTGGCAGGTTGGACATGATTATGGTGCCTATGCTCCTGATAACAGTGCTTGGAACCGCAGGCAAGCTCCATTTTCTCAATTTGGATCTGCTTCCTTTCCTGCTGATCCAGTAAGTAAACTTTTGCCTGTATAGGAAGATCAGAAAAAAGAAATTGTCTCTGAAAAATTATGGAATATAATTAATTTGATTAGTATAATTATATGATTGCCTTATGATGTTAGTTAATCTGTTCCTGAAATATAGGATGCTAACAGAGTTGCCCACCTTCCACTGCAGCCATTTGAGCCAAGAGGGATAACAGGGCCATTCAGCGTAGCAGGGTAAGCATATTTTTTTATTCTGTCATAATGGTTTCTGGAGACAGGTGGAAATGAATTACAAGATGTGAAAAATCCTAGTAACCGGCTTGTTAGAGGATAATTGTTTCAGGCCCTCAGTGCTTATGGTAAAATTACTACATATCATTTCCATTTCTTAAATTAAACTTTTTCAAAACTAATCATTGAGAAAATGGCTGTGAAACAATAGATCAAAGGATGAAATCCGTGATTCGTTAAAAATTTAGCTTACATTAAATGTCTGAATACGTATTATTATACTAGTTGCAGTTTGCCTAAACTGCTATAGAGAAAGAGAGATGAAAAATTTCAGCTGGCTATGCGTATTACGCATTAAAACATAGTTTAAATTTTCTCCAGTTATGTAACAGGCATTTTAATTACATGGAGCCTGCCACAGAAACTATGTGAACTGCAAATGAGAAAGCATGCGACAGACTTACAAAGATTTTGATTTCTAAATTCCATTTCCTTTCATGGTTTTATCCTTATAAATTTTATTATTATATATTTACATCATTTGTCTAGCTGTTTCTAATCTTGGATTGTTTGTAGTTTTCCAGTGGGAGTTCCGATCCTTGGAAATCTGATGGCGAGGGACATTCACCTTAGTCACATACCAATCAGCCAGGTATCACCTCCAGGATTCATGAACAGGCAGAATATACATCCTACTCAAGAAGACAATTCAAGAGATGAACAAAATGCTGTATTGAAGAAGCTAAAGAAAACAATATACTATCCGTCTATGAAGAAGCTAACAAGGGGATTGAGTTTGTATTACAGAGACCAAGCAGTCAACGTCTACAATGAGATGAAAAAACAGAGAGAAAAGGATGGCATGCGGTGCTCTATTTGCTTAGAAGACTTTGAGGCTAAAGAGATGGTGATGCTTACTCCATGCAACCACATGTTCCACGAGCATTGTATTGTTCCGTGGGTGAGAAGCCATGCTCAGTGCCCCGTGTGTAGGTTTTCATTTGGTGAGAAAAGCAGAGAAAACGAATCCAATAATACCATCAACCCTGCCAATGCAGCAGAGATTATGTCAGTTATAAGAGCTATGGAGGAGGATTTCATTTGGAACAATGCAGCTTATTGAGAGAATTTTAACTATTTTAGGTTTGTATACATATTGTAGCATTTGTAGCTAAGATTTATCAGGAGTTAAGATTTAAGTCAAAAGATATATCATTAGAAAGTTTTTTAATGCTTGTGTAAAAATTATCAGCATGAAAAGTATTTTTTTCAATAAATTACAATCAAAGTTTTCTCAATTAAAATTTAGATGTTACCATTATTTAGATTTTTTAATAAAACTTATGTTAATATAATTATTCATTTCAAGTATTGATGGCGGCCGACCGTCGGCTATTGGAGTCCAACCGTTGGAGATGGTCCATAATTTATAATTTTGATTTACTAAATAATTAATTAAAAATTCTTTAAAATAAAATAATATTTTTTATATTTTTTAAATTTTGATTCTGTATAAATTTAATACAATGTAATAAATTTTAATATATTACAATACAATTCATCTCTTCAATGCAATGTAACGTGACGTGACAAAAAAAACCCCAATATAATATACATTAGAGCTATTAATTTGTTGGCAACTAATTTTGAGTGTTAATTGATTAAATGGATTTTTTTTTCTGAAAAGAAGTTTAAAGTAATTGAAATTTCAATATCTCTTACATCAAGGTTATAGAGGAGTCTATTATATATATATATATATATATATAATTTTAATATTGGTTTATGATAACGGAGAAGAGCGGTAACAAGGTAATGAGGGTGGCAATATGACAGCCTTCAATTGTGAGGACGAGCTTTGTAGTTTGTTCACATAAACAAGTCAAAGATTTTATTATTAGTCAAAATTGATTGCTAGTTGCTTGACCAGATGGAACAAATCATATAATCACACAATTTACATAATTGAAGAAAGATGCAAGATTATATGTCTGTGCCTTTCTTATTGGCTTTTGCTTAAAATTTGAGACACAAAAGATTAAAAAAGAAATTGCAAAGTGAAATTTTAACTAGTCCGGTTCTGAAAGCAAAGAGAAAAGTCCACACGTGTAGCATGTATGAACACAAATCGTCAAATCCTATATATCATCTCATGTCAATATCATCACCCGAAGAAAAGACCAAGAAGCAATGACTTCTCATCGCAGCACTTAAAATGAAAAAAAAGAAAAATCTTGAAGCAAACCAGAAAAAAAGAAAATAAAAATCAGAATAATACAGTGATTATTCATTAGAAAGGCGCCACGTTACCGTTTCCAAACCACATCCACTCCCTCTAAAACTTAACACAAATGACTTCACTGCTATTCCAATTACATTGCTTGTTACTCTTTCTTTCGCATCTTGGGCAAAAACATTCTCTCTTTCCAGGTACAAGCTTCTGCTTCTATTTGTCTTTGCCCTGTTACTTTTATATATGTATATATGTTTTCGTTATCAATGTGCAGTCTGATATTTGATTCCCTTGAGTAATCAGAAGTGGACCTTCGATTAATTTGAAACATGTTGATAAAATTTGTGTCAATGTTGATGCTTTGATGGGAAAACAGTTCTGGGTGGTTTTGTTATGATCAGGAATGTCATATAGATAGGTAATTAAGGCTGCTTCATGGGTTTTGATTAGGTTTGAACAGTCTGTTTAGGTTCTCACTCGCTTTCTTTTAGTTTTGGTTCACTGTTTGCTCATTGAAAGAAGCGGAGATGAATGAATAAAGTTCTTGTAATTTGTAGGATATTAACGTGTGCTGTTGAAATGTCTAATTCAACTGTAGTTTGAAGCTACTTGCTGGGTTTTGCGTGGTTCTTTGTTGCAAATTCTGATGTTTGTCTTACATTTTGGTATTGGATTCACTACCTTTTAGTTGGCATGCTAATGGGTTTTCTTTGTTTCAACAGATGGCAGCTTCATCTGCTTGCCTAGTAGGAAATATTTTGTCTACGTACAAGACTAAGAAAAATTTGAACAAGGACTTCTATGGTAGGCATCTTCTATTTTCCTCGAGTTTTCGGTCGTTTGAAAGGAATCCAAAAGCAGCTCTTATAAAAGCATCTTTGGGCCAAAAGCGGCTAGAAGGAAGAAGAGGCTTTCTGAAATTGTTGCTTGGAAATGTGGGAGTTGGTACTGCTTTGTTGGGGAGTGGGAAAGCATATGCTGATGAAGAGGGAATTTCTTCCTCCAGGATGTCGTACTCTAGGTTCTTAGAATATCTAGATAAGGACAGGGTGAAAAAGGTCGATTTATTTGAGAATGGAACCATTGCTATTGTGGAGGCCATTTCTCCTGAGTTGGGTAACCGTGTCCAACGAGTTCGTGTGCAACTCCCAGGACTCAGCCAGGAACTTCTCCAGAAATTCAGGGAGAAGAACATTGACTTTGCTGCTCATAATGCTCAAGAAGACTCAGGGTCTATGTTATTTAACTTGATTGGGAATCTGGCTTTCCCACTTATCCTAATTGGAGGACTGTTCCTTCTCTCAAGGCGTTCATCTGGTGGAATGGGTGGTCCGGGTGGTCCAGGTTTCCCCCTTGCCTTTGGTCAGTCCAAAGCAAAATTCCAAATGGAACCAAACACTGGTGTGACATTTGATGATGTTGCCGGAGTTGATGAAGCTAAGCAAGATTTCTTGGAGGTGGTGGAGTTCCTCAAGAAGCCAGAGAGATTCACAGCTGTTGGAGCTCGCATTCCAAAGGGTGTTCTTCTTGTTGGTCCACCTGGAACTGGAAAGACTCTTCTAGCCAAGGCAATTGCTGGTGAAGCTGGTGTTCCGTTTTTCTCGATATCAGGTTCTGAGTTTGTTGAGATGTTTGTAGGTGTTGGTGCATCTCGAGTCCGAGATCTTTTCAAGAAGGCCAAGGAGAATGCTCCTTGTATTGTATTTGTTGATGAAATTGATGCTGTTGGACGGCAAAGAGGAACTGGAATTGGGGGAGGGAATGATGAAAGAGAGCAAACTCTTAACCAGCTTTTGACAGAAATGGATGGTTTTGAGGGTAACACTGGTATCATTGTGATTGCAGCAACTAATAGAGCAGACATACTTGATTCTGCCTTATTGAGGCCTGGACGTTTTGACAGACAGGTAATAACAGATCACCATATTCTTAATGGTCAAATTATGTGAAATGAGTACTTAATATGGGGATCCAATGCAGGTCACTGTTGATGTGCCTGACATACGAGGAAGAACAGAGATATTAAAGGTTCATGCTGGCAATAAGAAGTTTGATTCAGATGTATCTCTTGATGTGATAGCCATGAGAACGCCTGGGTTCAGTGGAGCTGATCTTGCTAACCTCTTAAATGAGGCAGCTATATTGGCTGGTCGACGTGGAAAGACTGCAATATCATCTAAAGAGATTGATGATTCAATTGATAGGATTGTAGCTGGAATGGAAGGAACGGTTATGACAGATGGGAAGAGTAAAAGTCTGGTTGCATACCATGAAGTTGGCCATGCAATATGTGGGTAAGCATTTCGGCAGATATCGCTTTTATGAAATTTCTCATTGAATTATGTTAAGGCTTTTGATGGGACCTTCTAGTCTTCATATTAAGCTGATGTATAGTATTATAACTGAAATTTTTGTTGCTATATTGAATACAATGGTATATAACTGATTTACTTTAGGCCCATCTGACCACCTTGATTATGTTGATATTGGTTTTAGTGGGTGGCAAAATCCGTGGTCGGTAAAATTTTTTAAATATCCAATGAAGAGATCATGGGTGTTAACTGACAATGGCTGAGAGAATAAAATTTTCAAAGAGAGAAAAAGTTTTCCAATTATAATATGCTTTTGGTTATTTACCAGTTAAAAGTAGCGGAATCTTCACTTTGCTAAGATAGCATATACCATGAATGGGTCAAACATACAATACAACCAATTAGGCCCAAAGGTGCTGTCATGAAACCAATAGAAGTACATTAATTTTATTTACATGAACATCCCATGTAAATCCCAACTAAGTAGGAGAAAGTTTATTGCAAGAGGATAAGCAGGGCGTTATTATAAGCTATCTGTCATTCTGCATCCACCCTCATCTTGGCTTTCTCTCTTTTGTAGTACATCTTTTAGGCCTCTGTTATGTCTGTTTTGCTAAAATCTAGTTGCTCAATGAACTTACAAAATGCTTTTACTTTCTTTTGGGTTCAGGACTTTGACTCCAGGACATGATTCCGTTCAGAAAGTCACCCTCATTCCGCGTGGTCAGGCAAGAGGTCTAACTTGGTTCATTCCTTCAGACGATCCTACCCTGATATCCAAGCAGCAGCTCTTTGCCAGAATTGTAGGTGGACTTGGTGGCAGAGCTGCTGAGGAAGTAATCTTTGGAGAGCCTGAGGTGACAACAGGGGCAGCTGGTGATTTGCAGCAGATCACGAGTTTGGCCAAGCAGGTAATAGATACTCTTGACTGTTGCCTTTCTTTTGCTTATGCCACCGGAAAGTTTCAATGAAATTGAGCATATGCTTGATCTTTTTTGCAGATGGTAACCACATTTGGAATGTCTGAAATTGGCCCATGGTCACTTATGGACGCATCAGCACAAAGTGCTGATGTCATCATGAGAATGATGGCAAGGAATTCAATGTCAGAGAAGCTTGCTGAAGACATTGATGCAGCTGTCAAGAGATTATCAGACAGTGCTTATGAGATTGCATTGAGCCACATAAGGAACAACCGTGAAGCCATCGACAAGATCGTAGAAGTCCTCCTCGAGAAGGAAACAATGACAGGAGATGAATTCCGGGCAATCCTCTCAGAATTTGTCGAAATCCCAGCTGAAAACCGGGATCCTCCCTCTGTTCCCTCACCTGTCTCCGTTTGAGTAGTATTAATGTATTATCATGCTTCAAATGTTATCCCCTCCGGAGCACACACTTACATGTATAATACTTGTATTATTGATCAAATGTAAGTAGGAATGTACACTAACTTCGATTCATAAATGAGAAAAGTTATAAAGTTTTGTGTTCGGTGGCAGGCTTATTCCTAGATCGTAAAATTAAAATTTCTTGTACGAAGGAAACGGGATAAGCATCTTACACGGGTAGGTCAATCATTTGGTCCTTCAATTAAAATATGAACAGCTAATGAATGATTTTAGTTTGCGTTAATATTTATTTTTATTGAATACAAAATCACATAAATGTAAGTTAAGGAATTGGATACTAAGGTTACCTTAACACAAAAATTAAAAATTTTAGTACTAATTGTAGCACAATCATTAAGACCTCTGACTACAGGAAATTTGATATGCTATCACAGTGATTCCATTGACAAATGAATGATGTAGTTTAAAGGGCCACACGAATTGTTATTTAACACGACAATGCGAAACCAAGTGTATGGGTAAGTCTTGTCTAAATCATCTCAGTTACTTTTCCCTTCGGTTTTTCTCCAAGACTACTACCGAAACTGCAGCTAAATTTATCGACTCGACTGAAGAATTCACAAACTTACGTTCAAAAGGATACATAAAAGAAACCTTTAACAGATTCAAATCTGAAATATGGTCGGACCCAACTCTCTTCTCTCATCTTATCCAATCATGCACGCTAAAGAACTCGTTTTCGTGGGCAAAACAGCTTCACTCTTTAATTGTCACATCTGGGTGTTCATGGAACAAGTTCGTTTGCAATCACCTACTCAACATGTATTCAAAACTTGGCCAGTTACAAATGGCTGTTGCTCTGTTTGGTATCATGCCCCTGAAAAACATCATGTCTTGTAACATTTTGATCAATTTGTACGTACGAAATGGTGATTTGGAGAGTGCCCGGAAAGTGTTCGATGAGATGACTAAAAGAAATATCGCTTCCTGGAATGCGATGGTTGCGGGTTTGATTCAGTTTGAGTTTAATGAAGAGGGTTTGGGAATGTTGAGTGAAATGCATGAAGCGGGTTTTCTGCCCGATGAGTTTACTTTAGGTAGTGTTTTGAGGGGGTGTGCTGGTTTGAGAGGCTTATATGCAGGACAGCAAGTTCATTGTTATGTAGTGAAATGTGGGTTTGAGTTAAACTTGGTTGTTGCGAGCTCATTGGCTCATATGTATATGAGAAGTGGCAACTTGGAAGAAGGAGAGAAGGTGATTAAATCAATGCCTATTCGCAATGTGGTTGCTTGGAACACACTCATTGCAGGAAAAGCTCAGCATGGGTACTCTGAGGGAGTTTTAGATCAATATAATTTGATGAAAATGGCCGGGTTTAGGCCTGATAAGATTACTTTTGTGAGTGTGATTAGTTCGTGTTCAGAATTGGCGACATTAGGTCAAGGTCAGCAGATTCATACTGAAGTGATTAAAGCTGGGGCTAGTTTGGCTGTTGGGGTGATCAGTTCGTTAATTAGTATGTATTCAAGATGTGGTTGTTTGGAGGATTCAGTGAAAGCTTTCTCGGAATGTGAAGATCCAGATGTTGTAACGTGGAGTGCAATGATTGCTGCATATGGATTTCACGGAAAAGGAGATGAAGCTATCAAATTGTTTGAGCAGATGGAGCAGAAAGAATCCGAGGCAAATGATGTTACTTTCTTAAGTTTGGTTTACGCTTGTAGTCATTGTGGACTGAAGGAAAAAGGGATGGAATTCTTTGATTTGATGGTAACAAAGTACGGACTGAAGCCTAGACTAGAACATTATACTTGTGTTGTTGACCTACTTGGTCGGTCTGGATGTTTAGAGGAAGCAGAGGCTCTTATAAGGTCATTGCCTATAAAAGCAGATCCTATCATATGGAAAACTTTGTTATCTGCATGTAAAATCCATAAGAATGCAGAGATGGCAGGAAGAGCTGCTGAAGAAGTTCTTAGGCTTAATCCTCGGGATGCGGCTTCTTATGTTCTGCTTTCTAACATTCATGCTTCTGATAGGAGGTGGTACGGTGTTTCGGAGGTGAGAAAGGCCATGAGAGATAGGAATGTGAAGAAGGAACCGGGTGTAAGCTGGTTGGAAATAAAGAATCAAGTTCATCAGTTTACCATGGGTGATAAATCTCATCCAAGTTCTATAGAGATTGATTTGTATTTGGAAGAACTGACACCAGAGATGAAACTCCGAGGTTATGTGCCTGATATCAGCTCTGTTTTGCATGACATGGATACTGAGGAAAAGGAATTTAATTTGAAACACCATAGTGAGAAGTTGGCAATTGCCTTTGCTCTGATGAACACTCCTGCGAATGTGCCAATAAGGGTGATGAAGAACTTGCGCGTCTGCAGTGATTGTCATGTTGCTATCAAGTACATTTCGGAGATCAAAAACAGAGAAATTATTGTCCGTGATGCTAGTAGATTTCATCATTTCAGAAATGGGAAATGTTCTTGTGGAGATTACTGGTAAGAAGATGATGCATTGTTCTCATAGTACTAAGGTGGTTTTGAAGTTGTAAACTTTCCCTACTAGGCAAAATACAGAACATATACATACTCATTTGATTGCAAATTTCAAGGAAAATTCTTTCTTCTTTTTTTTTCATTTACTTTTCATTGTTTTTCGTGTCCAAAAACTGATAATTAAAATCTTAAAAAACATTTAGTCGAGCAATAAGTAAAAAACCGTAACACTCCACTTACAAAGATAAAATAAAAATTAAGATAGATACAAAATCATATTTCAATTAACGTGGCACTTATGAGTGATTTTTTTAATTCAGTTTAATAAAAAATGTCCACTTTATTATTCATCCATTATTATCATACTTTCAATTTACATAAATAAGTCCTATATTTATATGTGACCTTCATTTTACACGGACACGTTAGACATAAATAAGAATAAGAAAGGTTCATATTATTTCCTCCGTTGCTTTCTAGTTTTAAGTTTGTAAAAGTCATATAATTAGTGTCCAAAAACCGTGTTGGATACTAATTATAACCAACTAGAAAAGCATTTTATTATATATATAAAACTAAGAACAAATTAGGAAATAAAATAAAAAATACAGTTGGATTTTATGTTATTGAAAATCCTCCACGAGAGTCCTCTTAGGTACATTACTCTAGAAAACATATTTTAGAGAAAAATTATTGACATAATTACGGGAAGATTGATTTTACAATGTTGCCATCTTCACATGTTAAACCAATTGTTGGATTGCTAAAAGAATAATTTAATGGTTGATATACGGTCGATTGTATCATACAATTGAAAAGTTAGCATGATTTCCGTTGTTATTTTCTTTTTGAAGTCAATCTTGTTCGCTTGACTTGTTGTAACTCTTACCATCTTCGTCTCTCTCGGCCAAGCGTAAGTGAATGGCTGCTGCCTTTAGCTTCTTCTGCTTGTTTCCCATTCTCTCTATTCTTATCAGCCTCTTCTTCGTCCAAACTTCAGCTTCAATAATGGAAAATTGTTCCACAATGGCCAGTTACGTTTACTGTTTGGATTCACGCCTTCCTTCTACATTGTACAACAACAATTCTATCATCAAGGATGGATGGCAAATGAGAGTATTCCTCTTATTACGGATCGCTGATGATACTACTGATGGTAACATTTATTGTGGGTTTTACTGCAATGGAATCTGCAAATATTATGTTCTCTCAGTTGTTGCCGTCCGACAAAATAATCACAAGGTAGTCTGATCAGCTAACAGACACCGCCCACCAAAAGCAAACACTACGGTACAACTCAAGAGAGAAAGGTTAGTGCTCAGAGAT
>JAVXUL010000001.1:4670003-4680506 GCA_035590515.1 Trichilia minutiflora | reverse complement strand
AGGAAGTAATTTTTGGAGAGCCTGAGGTGACAACAGGCGCAGCTGGTGATTTGCAGCAGATCACCGGTTTGGCCAAGCAGGTAATAGATACTATTGGTTATTGCCTTTCTTTTGCTTATCGCACTGGAAAGTTTCAATGAAATTTGAGCATATGCTTGATCTTTTTGCAGATGGTAACCACGTTTGGAATGTCTGAGATTGGCCCATGGTCGCTTATGGATGCATCAGCACAAAGTGCTGATGTCATCATGAGAATGATGGCGAGGAATTCAATGTCAGAGAAGCTTGCTGAAGACATTGATGCTGCTGTCAAGAGATTATCAGACAGTGCTTATGAGATTGCATTGAGCCACATAAGGAACAACCGTGAAGCCATTGACAAGATTGTAGAAGTCCTCCTTGAGAAGGAAACAATGACTGGAGATGAATTCCGGGCAATTCTCTCAGAATTTGTTGAAATCCCGGCTGAAAATCGTGTCCCTCCCTCTGTTCCGTCACCAGTCTCCGTTTGAATAGCATTATTCATACTTCAAATGTTATCCACCCCGGAACATACGCTTAAATGTATAATACTTGTATTATTGATCAAATGTAAGTAGGAACGTACATCAACTTCAATTCATGAATGAGAAAAGTTCTAAAGTTTTGTGCTTCGTGGGAGGCTTATTCCTAGATTTTAGAACTATAATTTCTTGTATGCAGGAAACGGGACGAGCATCTTTCGTGGCTTAGATTAAATCATTTGTTAGCGTTGCTATTTTATTATCCTTGAGCTGAATGAAATACAGACAGCTAATGAATGATTTTAGATTTCGTTAATATTTATTTTTATTGAATGCAAAATCGCATAAAATGTAGTTAACGAATTGGTTACTACGGTTTCTTCAATACAAAAATTAAAATTTTAGAATTAATTGTGACGCATTAATTAAAGCCTCAGGCTTAAGAAATTTGATATGCGATAATAGTGAATCCATCGAATAATGAATGATCCAGGTAAAAAGGCACTCCCAATTTCATTTATATTTAGCATTGCCAATCACTGCGAAACCAAATGTACGGGGAAGTCTTGTCTGAACCATCTCACCTCCTTTTTCCTTGTTTTTTCTCCTAAACTACCACCGGAACTGTCGCTAAATTTATCGATTCGATTGAGGAATTTACTAACTTATGTTCCAAAGGCCACATAAAAGAATTCTTTAACCAATTCAAATCTGAAATATGGTCCTAAATTTATCGATTCGACTGAAGAATTTACAAACTTACGTTCAAAAGGACACATAAACGAAGCCTTTAACCGATTCATATCTGAAATATGGTCGGACCCAACTTTCTTCTCTCATCTCATCCACTCATGCACGCTCAAGAACTCGTTTTCATGTGCAAAACAGCTGCACCCTCTAATTTTCACTTCTGGGTGTTCACGGAACAAGTTCGTTTGCAATCACCTACTCAACAAGTATTCGAAACTTGGGCAGTTACAAATGGCTGTTGCGCATTTTGGTGTCATGCCCCTGAAAAAAGTCATGTCTCGTAACATTTTGATAAATTTGTGCGTGCGAAGTGGTGATTTGGAGAGTGCACGGAAAGTGTTCGATGATATGACTGAAAGATATATCGCAACCCGGAATGCCATGGTTGCGGGTTTGATTCAGTCTGAGTTTAATGAAGAGCGTTTGGGATTACTGATTGAAATGCATAAAACGGGTTTTCTGGCCGATGAGTTTACGTTAGGAAGTGTTTTGAGGGGGTGTGCTGGTTTGAGAGGTTTATATGCAGGACAGCAAGTTCATTGTTATGCGGTGAAATGTAGGACTGAGTTGAATTTGGTTGTTGGGGGCTCATTGGCTCGTATGAATATGAGAAGTGGCCGCTGGGATGACGGAGAGAAGGTGATTAAATCAATGCCTATTCGCAATGTGGTTGCTTGGAACACACTCATTGCAGGAAAAGCTCAACATGGATGAGTTTTAGATCATTATAATTTGATGAAACCGGCAGGGTTTATGCTTGATAAGATTACCTTAGTGAGGACAATTAGTTCGTGTTCAGAATTGACAACATTAGGTCAAGGTCAGCAGATTCACGCTGAATCAGTTAAAGCTGGGGCTTGTTTGGCTTTTGGGGTGATCGGTTCGTTAATCAGCCTGTATTCAAGATGTGGTTGTTCTGAGGACTCAGTGAAAGCTTTCTAGGAATGGAAGATCCAGATGTTGTACTGTGGAGTGCAATGATTGCTGCATATGGATTTCATGAAAAAGGAGAGGAAACTATCAAAGTGTTTGGGCAGATGGAGCTTGTAGCTTGAAGCTATCAAATTGCTTCTTAAGTTTGCTTGAAGCTTGTAGTCTTTGTGGACTGAAGGAAAAAGGCCTGGAATTCTTTGATTTGATGGTAACGGCGAAAAGACTGAAGCCTAGACTGGAACATTATACTTGTGTGGTTGACCTACTTGGTCAGTCTGGATGTTTAGAGGAAGCAGAGGCTCTTGTAAGATCAATGCCTATAAAAGCAGATCCTATCATATGGGAAACGTTGTTATCTTCATGTAAAATCCATGAGACTGCAGAGATGGTGGGAAGAATTGCTGAAGAAGTTCTTAGGGAAGAATTGCTGAAGAAGTTCTTAGACTTAATCCTCATGATGCGGCTTCTTATGTTCTTCTTTCTAACATTCATGGTTCTGAGAGGAAGTGGACTAAGGCCATGAGAGATGGGACTGTGAAGGAGGAACCGGGTGTAAGCTGGTTGGAAATAAAGAATCAAGTTCATCAGTTTACCATGGGTGACAAATCTCATCCAAGTTCGATAGAGAATGGTTTGTATTTGGAAGAACTGACATCACAGACCGAAGCTCCGTGGCTATTTGCTTGATACCAGCTCTGTTTTACATGACATGGATAATGAAGAAAAGAAAGGCAATTTGAAACATCATAGAGAGAAGTCGGCAATTACCTTTTGCTTTGATGATCACTCCTGCTGGTATACCAATGACGGTGATGAAGAACTTGCACGTCTGCATTGATTATCATGCTGCTATCAAGTACATTTCGGAGATCAAAAACAGAGAAATTGTTTTTTGTGATTCTAGTAGATGTCATCATTTAAGAAATGGGAAATGTTCTTGTGGAGATTACTGGTAAGAAGATGATGCATTGTTCTCATAGTTATTCTTTAATTAATGTGGCACTTAGATTTATTTATTTTTTATTCATTCATTATTATGATACTTCTCGCCAATGTCACTTATAATTTATATCATCCTAATTATATATCATTGTTAATTTTTAATACAATGTCTTACATGGATCCTTTAGACATAAAGAAGAAAGTCCCGTACTGTTTCCTACGTTGCTTTCTTGTTTTAATTTTGATGTAAAAGTCTCTTTTAATTTGGTTGTAAAAGTCCAAAAGACGCGTTGGACAATTATTATAGCCAGTCAACTACAAAAGTATTTTGATTTATCAAAATACAGATAAATTTTATGTTATTGAAAATCGTCGACGAGAGTCGTATTTGATATTTTGCTTAAACTATTAATATAATTATGGGAAGATTGTTGTTTGTTCGAAGACGAGACATTGTAATTGTTCAATTAAAAGGGGAATTTTCACTTTTTAAACTAATCGTTGCATTCGTAAAACAACAATTTAATGGTTAAGATATAGTGCTTGTAACATACACGGTGAGTACTTTAGACCTGCCCTTACATGAAATTTCGCATGATTTACCAACTAAGTTCTTATTTTCTTTCTCAAAATCAATTCTGTCTGCTTTCCTTGTAACTCTCTTAGCATTGCTTTGTCTCTCTCGTCCAAGCGTACAGAAAATGGCTGCAGCCTTCAGCTTCTTCTGTTTGTTTCCCGTTCTATCCATTCTTATTAGCTTCCTCGGCATCCAAACTTCCGCTTCAACAATAAATACAGCACCAGCTCCTTATATCACTGCAAACTCACCAAGAAATACATCATCTGGGAAAGTAACGGCGTTATCACGCCAACCCAATCAATAAATACACCGCCATCTACGGTTCCTTATGTCATTGCAAACTCACTTACACCGCCATCTACAGTTCCTTATGTCATTGCAAACTCACCAACTCCAAGCACTCCGAACTCAGCAACTACAGTTCCTTATATACTACCAAATGGGACAAGTTTAGCACCAAAAGAGGAAAACGTGCCAAAATCACCGATTGCACCCGAGGAAAACGTGCCAAAACCAACGATTGCACCCGAGGAAAACGTGCCAAAACCATCGATTGTACCTGGAAAAAGTAAAATAAAATTGGTGGCAGTAATATCAGGAGTAACTGCTGGAGGGATTCTGATTCTCAGTATTGTAATTTTTTTATTCTTTGTGAAATTTCGGAAGAATGAAGAGGAAGAAAATGTGGAAGATTACATCAAGCAAGTTCGTGGAATGCCTGTGAGGTTTTCATACGAAGATTTACGAGTTGCAACAGAGAATTTCAAGGAGAGAATTGGAGCGGGAGGATTTGGAACTGTATTCGAAGGAGTTCTACTAGATGGCACTAATATCGCAGTGAAGCGGTTGGATAGAATGGGGCAAGACATGAGGGAATTTTTAGCAGAAGTTGAGACAATTGGTAGCCTGCATCATTTTAATCTTGTGAGATTGACTGGATTTTGTGCAGAGAAATCCAATTGGCTTCTTGTGTATGAATATATGAGCAATGGCTCTCTGGATAAATGGATTTTCTTCAGAGATCAGAGACCTTGTCTTGATTGGCAAACAAAGAAGAAGATAATACTTGATGTAGCCAAAGGATTGACTTATCTTCATGAAGATTGCCGGCAAAGAGTCGCACATCTTGATATAAAGCCACAAAATATTCTCTTGGATGAAAATTTTAATGCCAAAGTTTCTGATTTTGGGTTGGCTCAGCTAATTGACAGAGATGAAAGCCAAGTGCAAGCAACTATAAGAGGAACTCCAGGATATATTGCTCCGGAGTGGAGAAATTCAAAAATCAATGTAAAAGTTGATATATATAGCTTTGGAATTGTTCTTCTTGAAGTGGTCAGTGCTAGGAGAAACTTGGATCGTTCGCGATCAGAATCAAGCTGTCATCTACTCAGACTGCTGCAGGACAAGGCGAAGGAAAACCGACTGTTGGACATAGTGGAAAATCTGGATGAAAATCATATAGAGGAAATCGTCAGAATGATAAAAATTGGAGTCTGGTGTTTGCAGGATGATCCAGTAAAAAGGCCATCAATGTCAACTGTGTTGAAGGTGTTAGAGGGAGTAATGGAAATAGACGAAAACATCAAATATGAATTTGCGCTAGCAATGCCACCTATTTCCACTGTCAACAAGCATATTTCTCCTGATCCTTCAGCATATATTCTTTCTAATCCTAGATGAACATCCAATTTCAGGTGGATACATTCATCAATGCTATAACCAAACTCATTAGAGTTTGTGATGCATTATGTTTCTGGGCTGTATTTTCCAAGTGCAAAGAAATTGCTATGAGGAATGTGATTAGTTGCTTGACAATCATGTATAGTGACATACATGTGTAAAAAAATTTAACTTTAATCGCCACTGGGATGTGTTTTCCATGTGCAAATAAATTGTTGAGGAATGTGATTAGTTGCTTGACAATCTAATATATTGAGATACTTGTGTAAGAAAATTTAACTTTAATTGCCATGATAATGTATACATGAATATAAAGTAAAATATGTACTCGTTTAAGTGAGGTGTAATGTTATAAGATTTTATCTTTTTTTTCTATTTTTTATGTACGGCTTTTTCTTTAATAAAATTAGAGAAAGAGTTAATCTATCTTAATTGATTTTTATTAGATCTTCTTATTAAAAATTTTACCATAATTTATAATCTATACCAACCGTTAAACTAGTCTGTTAAAGATATCAGATTCAATTTATTTTAAATTATATAATTAAATTTATTTATTTAATAATTATAAAATAAAATTATAATAATATTTAATATAAATTCATAAATATCTAACAACTTGATCATAAGGTTGAATTAAAAGAAGAAATCTAGGGTCGCTCTCGGTTTCTCAGCAAGTAAAAGCCAAAGGTTCTAGCATATAAACTTGTCATTTAAATTATATTTAAGCTTTTCTTGGGTTTTCTGCAAGCAGAGCATAAGCTACCAAAACAACAAGGCAAAGTGGAATTAACAAGTAAGAGCATTAGGCAGTTAACTTTGTGGAAAAAAAATTTTAATTGCGGTGACTTGAAAGAAAGAAATTAAATATTAAAGATTAATGAAGGAATTCAGGAGTGGTGGCTGACCAGAAACTACATATGGCTAGACGTTACCATCAAGGCTTTATAAACAATCAAGCATTACATAATTAATTTCCTGAAAATAACGACAAAGGGACAAGGTTTTTCTGGAACTTTAAACTAAAAATTTTGGTTAAATGACAAATTGACACCGAGGTTTAGCAAAATTAAGAAATTAGTCTCCCCGTTTAAGAAAATAATTTCTGTAACCCTTCCATCTATTTTTACTGTTAACAATGTCAGGGTCAAGTCTGAAGTCCCCGTGAACTTGGTATGATGACCTAGTCTTCGTCTCACAGGTTTTAGGTTTAATACTGAATCTGATTATTCTTTTTACGTAAATTGAATTAAATACGGATCCATGTTTGGAGGACAAGGAATTTTAGATCTGCCCTAATTTAATATCGTTTAAAAGATTCGAAGGTCTGATTAGAAAGGAGTTTCGGCCCGGGTTAAAAAAAAGAAAAAGAAAAAGAAAAAAGTATAAGAAGAAGAAGAAGAGTAGTAGTCAGGGTCAAACCTAATTTCGTACATTCGTAAGATGATAATTTCGAACGGACCTGACTTTCTCCGGCTATCACGCATGTCTCAAGATTGAACGCGTGACAGCGTAAATGGAGGATACGTGTACGCTGGATTTAAGTCACGACTCCACCATCTCATTTCCACTGAATTAAACATAAAACATTCGGTATTCCATTTACCCGCTACGTCTTTTGATGTTGATGTGGCCTGCTACGATCAATGCACGTGTATGGCCCAGATCAATCCCACTCTGCCTTCCTTTTAATCAGCTTCAATGGAACCAACAACACCAGTGAAGTTAAACTATCCCGGTAAAGCTACCTCAACTGAAACTGCAGAAAACAGGGGGCAAGCTACAAGAATTAAACGAGGATTTTAATAATATGAAATTTAATATCAAATAATATAAAAAAATTTTAATTGATGGTGGTTAAATAATTATTTATTTAACCAGGGGGCAGTTAAAATTTTAATTGATGGTGGTTAAATAATTAAACAGGGAGCAGTTAATTATTTATTTTTTATTTATTAAAAATAATAAAAATATAGATTATGGATTAAATCTATACCAATAGTATAAAACTCGAAATTAATTTACAATAACTCACGTGAGTTTTCATTCGAGCATATCTTATTTCTACTATTGATATGTGCGAACCAAATATATTTTAATATGAATTATTTATTTATTTATTCTTTTTTGATACGATGTGGATTATTGTTGGACATCTCTAGTACACAGTTAATTTCTTTTTGCCTATTAATAAACTCTCACATTTTCCCTTATGAATGAACAGCAACAGGATATGCAATACAGTCGAGTTAAGCAGCAGCAAGCAAGCAGTCAAGCAATAGTAAGCAGCCAAGCATTTGAAACAGGGACTTAAACAACAGACAGCCAAGCATTTGAAACAGACTCAAGCAACAAAAAGAACCTCAAGCCAAACACCACCACAACAACATCAAGTGAAGTAACTTTAACAAGAAATTTTGCGATATCAAAACCAGGCAAGCAACAAGGTGCCAAGCAATAGGAACAGCAATAGCCAGCAGCCAAGCACCAATAAACACAACTACCCAAGCCTAAAAAACAAATATTGTCCATGTGCCAATGACCAAAAGACATACTAAACTATTGTAAACAAGAATGGCAGAACAGAAAAACAAGAACAAATGAAAAAGAAAAAGGGTCAGATGATTTACAGGTAACTAAAATGTACATTAAATTACTGCATATATTAGTTAACTATTATTGACATGAATGCATATCTTCCTACTATGCAGTGCAAGGGGATTTTTTTGGTTGTTGAGCCGTATTTTCTTGTTCAGTGCAAGGTAATTAAAGTGCTGGTGCAAGAGGATTTTTGCTCAGGGTATTTAAAGTGTTGGTGCAGAAGGATTTTTGTGTTAGTGCAAGGGTATATTTTAAAGTGATTGGAATGAACACTGATGATTGATTTTGTATTTATATTAAACATTTGAAAAATTATTTTGGAGATGTGCATGGCTGACAACCTTACTTGAACCTTTTCCAAACAATATGGTACTTCATTTCTTAGTGAATTAGCAGGGTTTCTTTTTTTTTTTTAAAATTCACCCATTATTATGATACTTCTCGTCAATGTCACTTTTAATTTATGTCATCCTAATTATATATCATTGTTAATTTTTAATACAATGTCTTAAATGGTCAACACGTTGGACATAAATAGTAAAGTCTTTCCTACGTTGCTTTCTTCTTTAAATTTTGTTGTCGAAGTCAAAAAGACGTGTTGGACAATCCTTGTTGCCAACTATAAAAAGTATTTTTATTTATATTAAAATAAGAAAGAATCAAAATACAGTTGAATTTTATGTTCTTGAAAATCCTCGACGAGCGTCGTATTTGATACGTTTCCTTAAATTATTAATATAATTATAATTATGGGAAGATTGTTGTTTGTACGAATACGATACATTGTAATTGTTCAATTAAAAGTGGAATTTTCACTTTGTAAACTAATCGTTGGATTCGTAAAATGACAATTTAATGGTTAAGATATAGTGATTGTAACGTACAGTGGCAATACTTTAGACTTCCCTTACATGAAATTTCGCATGATTTACCAACTACCTTCTTATTTTCTTAAAATCAGTTCTGTTTGCTTTCCTTGTAACTCGCTTCGGATTGCTTCGTCTCTCTCGCCCAAGCGTACAGAAAATGGCTGCTGCCTTCAATTTTTTTTGTTTTTTTCCCGTTCTCTCCATTCTTATTAACCTCCTCATCCAAACTTCAGCATCAACAATAGGAAATTGTTCCACAAGGGCCAGTTATGTTTACTGTTTCGATTCACGCCTTCCTTCTACATGGTACAACAACAATTCTGTAATCAAGGATGGATGGCAAATGAGAGTATTCCTCTTATTATCGAACGCTGATGATGCTTATCTTGACATTTATTGTGGGTTTTACTGCAATGGAACCTGTAACTCTTATCTTTTTTCAGTTGTTGCTGTCCGAGGGAATAATCACGAGTTGGTCTGGTCAGCTAACAGAGATCGCCCAGTAAAAGCAAACGCGACGGTACAGCTGAAGAGAGAAGGGTTAGTGCTCAGAGATTCAGATGGCTCGCAGATATGGACAAGCAAGACGTCAAGTAATTCCATTGTTGGAATGAATCTTAACCAAGATGGAAATCTTGTTCTTTTTAGCAATGAAACTGATACAATTTGGTAATCCCCAGCCGAAAGAATAACCTTGATGAGTCCAGCACCAACTCCTATCATTCCAAACTCATCAATAAATACACCAACAACTGGGATAAATTTAGCACCAACAGAAGAAAACGTGCCAAAACTACCTGGAAGAAGTAAAATAAAATTGGTGGCAGTAACAGCAGGATCAACTACAGGTGGGGTTCTGATTCTCAGTATTATAATTGTTTTATTCCTTGTGAAATTTTCGGATGAATGAAGAAAATGTGGAAGATTACATCAAGCAAGTTTGTGGAATGCCTGTGAGGTTTTCGTATGAAGATTTACGAGTTGCAACAGAGGATTTCAAGGAGAGAATTGGAGGGGGAGGATTTGTAACTGTGTACCAGACGGCAGCAATTTTGCAGTCAAGCGGTTGGATAGAATGGGGCAAGGGACGAGGGAATTCTTAGCAGAAATTGAGACAATTGGTAGCCTAATTCATTTTAATCTTGTGAGATTTTGATTGGTTTTTATGCATACGAAGAATAATTCAAAGTATTTTTGAATAGCAATAAAAATTGCATTAGAATTAAAAAAAAAAGTGAAGAAGAAAAATATTCTCTTCCAAATTCTCTCCCCAAAAACTCTAACAATGATATCAGAGCTGATGGTTTGATTTTAGAAGACTGTGAGATTGAGTAAGCAAAATCACTCAACTCGACTCAATAGCCCGCAATTTAATGACCAGCAATAACACGGTATCAGAAGAAATACTTATGAGAATGGAACAAGATTCCGAGAAGGGAGAGAAGTACTCCAACATAAAAATTTTTTGGAGAGATGTGCTCCAATTGAAGGTTGATGAGAAGTACATCAACAACAAGTGAAGAGAAGTGCTTCACAAATTGAAGGTTGATGAGAAGTACATCATAAAGTGAAGAGAAGTGCTTTACAAAATCTAAAAATTTTGGAGAGAAGTGCTCCAGAAAAATTGAAGTGAAGAGATGTG
>JAVXUL010000001.1:4635961-4664411 GCA_035590515.1 Trichilia minutiflora | reverse complement strand
TCAAGCTTCAATGGACATGGATTTGAGTAAGCATTTGATCATTTAAATGCTTTGATTTTTCAAAAGTTGAAAATTTATCTTTATGCATGCTTAGGAAATCTAGCAAAAATCCTAGGGCATAGGGCCTCAACCCCACATCATCAGCCGCCACATATTTATTGATAGGGTATCCACATGTCGGTCCTGTATTTTCTCCCAAACAAATAGATTACTCCTTAATGGTTATATTGTGTAAGTACCATTATCCCTATACTGACATCCAAAAGTTGGAAGTGTAAGATGTTATATCAACCTAAAAAATAAAATGGTAAGTTTGAGTCTGCAAAAAATAAGTCAAAGGTAATAACATTGCCAGAGCATTCAGCAGGTGCCTAAGAAATTCATGGTGACAACATCTTCAGGAAGAGAGTTTACCAAAAGTTAGCCAATGAATGAGACCATCATTCCCAGAGCTCCGAGGAATATTATGACATGTAAAAACATTCTTCTTATAAGATAAAGAATAACGTACATTCACTTGGTTTGCATAATTAATACTTGTCAAAGTTAGAGTAGTGAGAGAAGCACTTAGGTACATTCTTATTAATTTTTTTTTTTGTATGTATAAAATATGGAGTACAAAATTCTTGAATAAGTGACATTTACAATAAATGTTGTGTGATCTAACTTAGTAAGTAAGAAACATGAATAAGACCATGTATGTATGAGATCACTACAATAAAAGTTGTCTTTAGCAATGAAATTTTTAGTGACATAAAAAATATCATCATTAAAAGGCATTTTTAACAGCAATCAAATCTTAGTCGTTGCGAAAGGTGAAAAAAATAATTAACATAAAATTTTAATGTTTAGTAACGACGACATCGTTGCTAAATGTTTACTATTAACAACGACATACAATTTCGTTGTTAAAAATCTTGGTGTCAAATTAATATTTTTAGCAACTACAAAAGTCATCGTTTAAAGTAAAAGTGTCAATGTAAAAAAGTAATTAGTGATGCCTTTTTTCTGATGTTGCTAAAAATTTTTTCACAATAATATATTGTCTCCATTGAATGGTATTAATGATGACAAGCTAAGGTCGTTGCCAATACTATTTTTAAAATGATGTTATTTTAATGTGTAACAAAATGACGTCTTTTTTACTTGTTTGAAAACAAAACCATTTTGACTTGTATCAAAACAACGTCGTTTTGCTTATATATAAGCCTGCTGTCACATCCTCAAGTACGAGGTATGCTAAATCGGGAGATAAATATTAAAAGAGGGCTTCTAATCTAGGAACAACTGAATACGAGTAACAAATTAGAGTTTGTCTTGTCATACAAGCTGTTTGGGGACTGGAGTCGTCCTCTTGATGAGCCCAAGTCAAGCTGAAATTATCAAAATTTATCGAGATGGCACGAAAATTTGACCTTAGGTGAGAGTATCCGAGTTACCAGTAGATTGAAGGCTACGTATAAACTAATGGCCTATGACATCTACCATATCATCCCCACTTTCCTGTTTGCCTCTTCATCTTTACCCTTAAATTCTAGTCATCTTGCCCCTCTGCAACTATCTGTTCCCTACAACTAAAACTTCCAATTATCACTTATAAGATTCATTCAATTGAAATTATTAATTTTTATTGTGTATTATTAGATTAATACATCAATACACTGTTGTTGAGTAATATAAGTATGAGATTAGTTGAGTTTTTATTTGAGTTTAGACTGTTCACAGATATCAGCATATGGGAAGGTTCAATACTGGTTTCAATGTATTCTTCTGCACTTGTTTTTGACACAGTCATGAATATTATATTATATTATCCATGTAAGTTATCATTTATTTATGTTGGTGCAAGAATTATTCGTGAACCCTCCTCACGGAGAGAAATGACTCAATTGATAAGGTGTGAGGGTGATGTGACTGTTGTTGAACGGAGAATTTTTCACCGAAAAGCGATTGAAAGTATGGCTGTTTTCAGCGATGCTCCACCTCCTAAGCCTATAAAGACAACAAACACCTATGGAGTGACGTCGAAAGGGGTTCTCAGCGAGGAAACTCTGATGCCTAAATTAGAAATAATGTGGAGAAAAAAGGCAATAGACTTCCGACGAAGCAACAAAGAGAAAATCAAAAATGACTAAAAAAGAGAGAAAAATGTATAGAATATATACCCTTAGGGCTACCAAACGAAGATGGTTAGAAAAGATGATAATTAGGCTCCTTTTTTCTCTCTCCAATTCTATCAGTGTGTGATCGAAGTACAAACTTCCGATGAGGTTCTAATCAAAAATCCAAATCCAAGAGAAAGTCTTAAAATCCGAGAAAGCCCGCCAAAAAAGTAAATATCCAAAAAATGTTGAAGAAGATTGCCTTATATAGTGCCTTTTCTTAAACAGTGGCTTGGCATAGGAGAATGAGAAGGATGTGACGTCTGACATAGGACAGTGTACAGTCAAATTTTATTAATGGCGCTGACACATCTACAGGAGTATGGGCCTGATACCGTCCCATCACCTGAAAAAATGATCAGAGGATGGGATGAATGCATTTAAGGGGCCAACTTTCAGCAAGTATTCCTATTTTTGATCTGAAAGAGGGGGCACATGTCTGTTGATACTCTGAGTAGGAATTTTTGTCCTGATCAGGGATTGCCTGCAAATTTCTCTGAGAAGCTATCCGGGTCTCTGTGAAGGCGACTTATCTCAGTTGATGCTATTGGATGCTTGAGGCATATTGTGGATGACCATGCCATGCCTGAGAAGGAGCTTCAGTCTTTGTGGCTCGTAAGACAGTGAGAATCCTGAGGCGTCATTAATTCTCTTAGGATACTGATTACCTGGGATGAAACTCACTGCGGCCATTGAATCTCTAAGAAGAGGGATTTTCGAGGTGGAATTTACCTGAAATCGTGTATTCCCTAAGTAGGGAGGCTAGATATATCTGAGACGAAACTGTGTATCATTACCCCTAATCACATTACCCCTAATCACTTGTATGTGTCTTATTGATAGGGCATCCACGTATCACCCCTATATTTTTCTCCTAAACAAATAGTGTAGTACATAACATTTATTTATTCATTATTTGATATACTATATTTTATTATTATAATAATAATAATGTTATATATCCTAAATTTAATCTTATAATTTTCTAAATAATAGGATGTTTAATTTAATATAAAAATATGTTTTTTAACTTTTTAAAATTATTTAAATTAATATATTTTTATAAAATTTTAAAATTATGGTTTGCGACATTAATAAAGTGAATAAAATATTTTTATAATTTTTTAAATTATATTTACAAGTATATTGTAATTTTTTATTTTTTATTATTTTTTGGTTATAAAATATAATTTTTTAACTATAATTTTAACTTTTAATTATAATTTTATAAGTTAAAATTTTTAACAAAAAAAATATTATGTATACAAAAATAATAATGAAAAACTGGTATGTTTCGTACATTCATATACACTTAGTGACTTAGACATGGTGTTAAAAAAAAAACAGCTTTGGTCAAATAAATTATTAATATTGATAATTAATTAAAATTTTAAAATAAATTAATAGGATAAAATAATTTAAAAAAATATTTTCAACGAACGTGATGAAAGTAATATTTAATAGTTTTGATAACATTTTGAAAATAAAATATCCAATTTACTTTGTGAACTATATTAATTTAATTTATAAATGTTAATGTTGTCCTATGTTGACAGGCCTAGGATTCTTATTATTGTATGATGGAATCCTTGATTGATGTCTGATGGTCTGTAAACTATAATATTCCCACGTAAAAGCACCGCCAACCCAACAACTTGGCAATTTCTTTAGGCCAACTCTTGGGCATTTTCTTTGTTGATTACATAATTCCTAATTTTTCCTGCTAAAAACCTTGCTGCCCACTCCGGTCTCATAATCATATTTATATAATTGACCTCTCCCAAAACAGGCAACAACATTCAATGCATATCTTTGTAGGATATTATCAATCATGTCCCTGAATTTTCTTATAATTTTTATAATAAAAATATATCAAATCTCTTGTCACTATTAAAATAATTAAAACACCATTTAGTCTAAAAAATTATCAACTATAACTTTTAAAATTTATTAATTATTGATAATTCTTAAAGATAAATAAATAATTTTATCTAATAGATATAAGAAAATGCAAACTTCAAGGAAAATAATAATTTTTGAAAAGATATTATTTAAACGATAAAAGTTTAAACTTTAGGAAAGATAAAGTGGTAAATTCTTTTTTGAATTCAAGGTAATGGACCTAATTTAATCTACAAATTAGAAATGACAGAAGATTGACATTTAAATGAATCTAGGTATTTTTATTTTTTAGATCAAATTTGACATATATAATTAATGCACTTGTGAGATTTTATCTTTCTTATTGAAAGTGTGTGTATATATATAAAATAGTTGTTAATAAATGTAAAAAAATTATTTATGGGTATAATCTAATGATGATGGATTGAGCTTGGGACGTGGATTTATATGCATATCTTGAATTCGATTTTAATTACTTATAATTTAAATAAAATACCTAAATGATAATATGTTCAGTTAATATCTCTGAAAATTAATCGGACAAAATTAATTAAGACGAAGTTCATGTATTTCGAATTATCCTAATAAAAAATATAAAATATATATTAAAAAATATAAAAAATAAATTAATACTCATCAAATCAATTTAATGATTATTATTAATACTTAATGAAATAAAAAATATTTTCATTAGATAAATATTTTTTCTCTCTTTATATGATATGTTTAATCTACATATTTACAATTTTTTAATATAAATTCACAAAAAATAAATATAATTATTCATCAAAAAGGCAATTTTTAAAATTTAATTTCTTTTAAATTTATATTTTAAACTTACTAATATTTTAACTCGAAAATTTCTATCTGTGTTACATTTTGTGTCAAATTTATAACGAATATGCATGATTACATGATAAGCATATAAAGTGAAATCTATATTTAAAAATAAACACAAATTACTGACATACATAATAGATTTGTTTCTAACTAACAGTTTTTGTCGGGTGTGATTAGCAGGATTTGCCAATGTCATCGTGGAGTTTTGACTTCCAGAGGATTGTAATGATGACGATAATGATGATAATGATGGCCGCTTTTTCTAAATTTGGCGCCAAACTAAAACGCATAGTTTAAGGTTAGCTAGTTGGGTTTTGGATAATTATTATTTTTTATTTTAAAAAAAATAAATATTAACATATATATCATTTGAAAAGGAGATTAAATGCATGTGAGCAACGAAATACTTGCTTTTGCATCAAGTCCAAAATTAAATTTAGGATTTTTTTAAAAATTTTAATACATATACTAATATTAAAAGAGTACTCAAATAAAAAAATTATTAAAAATTATTTCTAAATTATTACAATTTTTTTTATGTTTGAATTTCAATAAAATGCCCATTGTTGTAGGGAATTAAAGTTTTAGTTTAACTTGTTTGGCAGTATCCTTCTACATATTTCTTGTTATAAAATCATTTTAGAACACTTTATTTGACCACCCAAAATAACTACCCACCATTATTAGAAAAAAAAAAAAAGAAAAAAAATGCTAAATTAATGGAGAAGTCAAAAGGGATAATTAATTGGAGCCAAGTCAAAAAAAAAATTGTTAAAGAAAAGAAGAAAAGAGAAAGCTTAACAAATCACTACTAACAAAAGAAAAGTTGTCCACTGAACTGGATGATGACGACGACTGCACTCACTCAGGCTCACGGACTTTGCATTTGCATTATAATATGTGCAACGTTTGAACATGATGGAACAATCCTTTTTCTTTGGGCCCCTTGACAATTGTGGCCCATTTTTTTCCTAACAAATTGATGAAAAGGGTGCTCATTTCAATTTCATATTCGTTATTCTCACTCACACACACCTGTGTATGTCTGTCTGTGAGTTGAAAGCATTGAATTTATCACGCTTGCAATGAATTACATTCTGTTTGCAATAATCAGAACAGAAATGATGAAATTCATAAAATTGTTTAAGATGGAATTTTGTGTCGATGGAAGGTAATAAAATTGATTTCAACTAATTGAAAAGAAAAAGAAAAGGGAGGTTTTTGTCAGATACTTTTTTTTTTTTTTAGATTTTCTTTTTGTGAACTATATTTAACCCAACTCATCCATGAATAAATGGTTAAATTCTTCTTCATTAAGCTAGGAGCTTAAATAAATTCTTCACCGATTTAAAACCTTTGAACCGGTGTGAAGTCTGAACAAAAAAAGGTTGTTGGGGGTAGAAATTCAATCAATTATTGAATGAGACAAGGCATTGGAATGATCTGAAAGACAGTTCCATTACATCAACTTGACTCGTACAAACAGGATAACAAATGATGATAACCAAAGAGAGCGAAACTGAAAACCATTGCACTCTTTTTTCAAATTGACGCTTCTCACCAGGAACAGTCTGAAGCTTGAACGTATCGCACACAATAAGTGAGGTATCCGTAATAGGCCATATCTTATGCTTGAAAGAGACCTCAACCATTAATACCACATGGTAGCAGGTAATGCGTCCATGTCATATCAACTTCAAACAATTATTACTGCATTTACATTTAAAAAATGGTTACTGCCGAATTTTAGAAACATCTTACTGAAATAAGGTTGGTTTTGGATAAGGATTGATGCTACTAAACAACTATAAGATATGTTGATTAGCAAGAATAGCTATTAACTCAGGTGAACCTATCTGAAGTAAAGAGTTATAATTCAAACCACTTTCTCATCATTATGGGATGAAACAGATGTTTGGAAACAATCTTGAACCTAGTAGCATGAACCTGCTTTTTGGATATGAAAACAAGAACACGAAAAAACAAATAGAAAGTTGTTCCAGCCATTTAACGAAATAATTCTCACATCACATTAGAGAATATACAAAGTATATTTTCCCTCCATTAGGATTTCTGCATGCCAATGGCTGAAATAAGTGGCAGCAGAATGCCAGAAGAATGACGTACAACTAACCAGAAGTTGAGTCCCCATCAAAACCAGATTTCAGAAATCCCATTTGGTTGAGATGATTAACATCACTCCCGGTTTTTATCGTCCACTTGTTTTTGTCGGTCAATTGAAATATGCTGATAGATGTATTCAGAAACTTTCCTTCAAGCTTTTGGTTTGGGCAAGCCCGCTTGAAGAGTGATCTTATCACAACACCATGAGTGACAACATCGACTCGCTCCCCTGCATTTGAAGCATATGGTAATGCAGACATTCATATTCAAAGCTGGCCATTTTGCAAGATAGATGGAATATCCAAATGTTTATCAATGAGGAGATTATAATTGCAAACAATATGTTTCAAAGTTATTTTAATGGTTGGTTAGAAACAGCACGAAGCAGTGTCTTGTTAATAATGTAGAAATCACATAAACTAAAACGATGAATGAGACTGTACCTATACGCTTCCTAATTATGGGTGAGCGTTTGCGGATTGGATCGTTTTGGATGAAATTTTAAACCGGTCCAAATATTGCAGCTTTAAATTTAAATTAAAATAATTTATTAATTTGAATTGAATCAAAAAATAAAATTTTAAACTTTAGTTTACTTTCTAACTTAATTTTAAAATAATAAACTCATTAGTTAATCATAAAATATTAAAAAAATAATTAATATATTATTTTATCATATAATATTAATATTATCATCCAATAATATTAAGTATATTTAATATTTATTTAAGCGGTTTGATTTGACGGTTTGCGGTTTGAAATTAATCCAATTCATAATCCAAATCGCTAATAACGGTTTATAAAATTTTAATTCAGAGATTAACACAATATAAATTCAAATCGATCTAAATCGATTCAAATAAGCGATTTGAATTGATTTAGAGCGATTTAAATCTACCCCTAATTTTATGTTTGTTCATTTAGTTGTTAGGTAAGGTGCTCTAATTAATATTAACAATGACCGATCAACTTTAAGCATCCTATCATGGCCCATTAACATAATGTTCGAGCACGAAACATTTAAGATAATGTATTTTATAATTATTAATCATTATTAATAAATATAAATATAAATTTTCTTAATTTATATTAACATAATTTTAATCTCAAATTTATTGTATCACTCAAATAACCAACTAATATTTTTTATAATTTTTATTTTTATTTATTAAATACCCAATAAGGGACGCAATATACTCTATTAAAAGTAGGATTAAATTTACTAAAAATAGATGAATTTGTTTGCTCTGTCTGATGATATTTTTTCCCTTAATAAAACAATATTTTGAAATTTGACATCAAAGAAAGGTATCAATTCATTGTTTGAAAACTCATGAATCATGATGGCTGATGGCATGGAGGAGTAAAATGGTTATTTTGAAAATTAGAGAAGTCTCAGTGATATTAATGAACAATAAAAGGACCTAGATGCAATTAACCATTAAAGAAAAATGTAGAGTATGGCGTGTAGGTACATCAACTCCTTGATAGGGCATTGGTTTAAAGAATCCGGTTATGGACGCATATGATAGATATCACAATCTAAACCTAAGGTTATCTGCAAAAATTCAGGCTGATCATATCTTCTTAAATACATTCCAAATATTGCATCGACAACACAAGGAAAAAATGGCCGGAGAAGAAATTTTCGAACTTTTAGATTCATACTGGTTTGAACATGGGATTTTTACCAAGAAGCCAACTTCATCCCCACTGAAAACAAACCCAATTCTTGAAATTCAGGAAGAAGTACAACAATCAAAAATTTCAAGCTTACCAACTCTCCGTGCGAGGTCTATGAGTGACCAGGCTTTGAGCTGCAAAACAAGTTTCTCCAGTGAGTCTATATCTCCGGACTCAATACTCACAACACCAAAGCTTCAAACAATTCACTCTGGCAAAGAAGTTAGTGAATTTGCGAAGGAAGGTGTTAAGCAAGAAGAGAAAGAGGTAGAGGTGGCTGTGCCTGTGCCTGTGAAGCCAAAAGAGAGTATTGAAAGGAGGAGGAGGAGGAGGAGAAACGAAAGTAGTAAGAGTTTATCAGACCTTGAGTTTGAGGAGCTGAAAGGGTTCATGGATCTGGGTTTTGTATTCTCTGAGGAAGATAGGGATTCGAACTTGGCCTCGATAATTCCTGGGTTGCAAAGATTGAAAAGAGACAATATTGTAGGAAACGAGATTCATGAACAAGATTGGACGAATAAGCCTAGTGTCTCAAGGCCTTATCTGTCTGAAGCATGGGATGTTTTAAATCAAAGAAAGGTAGATAATTCTTTGAAGAATTGGAGAATTCCATCTCCAGGAAATGAAGTAACCATGAAAGATCACCTCAAGTTTTGGGCTCAGACTGTTGCATCAACTGTAAGATAACAAATGTTAGCTCGATTTTTATTTTTCACCGTTCTTATTTCCTGTATGCTCTTTGATTTTGTATTATCTTTTTTATTTATTTATTTTTTTTTATTTTACCGCTATGAAGCAATTTTGTGAGTTTTCTCCGCTTGTAATTGTAAATAACGGAAGATTTAATAAATCATCTCAAATTAATGCAGTTCTGTTCTCCTTGTTGCAAATGTAGACGTAGTGGAGGAGATTTGACCAATTGTTAAAATGTTTTGATAAATAATTTGGATAGTGCGGGAGTAAATTAAAAATGTGTAATAAATGAGATAATTTTATATTCTAAACCAAACCGATTCTTTGTATTTCGCAGTTCGCTCTCAATCATTTAGAACTATGTGTGGGTAGAGTTATTTGACTTGTAAACCTTATTTTCGGAAAGGGCATAAAAGAAAGGATACACCAACTAGCAATAATATAATTTACTTTTGAGTTGTGTTACTAGTTGAGAGAGGTGTGCTCATATTCGGGAAGGAAAGTGGATTCCTCCAACGAGATGCACATTTGCTTACTGACAAAAGAAGATGGAAGGAGCTGAGATGTCAACTTTCTCAGAAGTATTATTGTTATTTACAAATGGGATTTGCAAATTGCAGCATCTCTTTCACAATCACACCCTTTGTTCCCACCAGAGGACAATTAACAATATAGCAATAAATTATTACATTAGCACGAATAAAACACATACAAACAAAAGAGGCTGCCTCTTCTCATCAGAATCACATTTTCTAAAAAACACCCACAAAAGATTTTCTTTGTTTCTCCAGCCTACAGGCATGTTTTGTTGGAACAAAACGCTGACGAGGACTGATACTGCTACAGTAGGGACAGATGAAAGGAGAAATTGGAGAGATGGCGGCTCTCATTACAAGCATGTTTAAAGCATTTCTGAATTGTTCTTTTGATGTTTGTAAAAAACTATAGTAGTATTTTCTAGGACGGGTTCATATTTGATTATGTGGCATATTTTAGAACTATGAAGAAGACATTTAATCCTAATTTGCAGCGTCAAAGAGATGGTCCCAAAGTAATAGTCACAGGCTAACGGTAAACGGTGGTGGGCATTAGCTCACAGCAATAACAACAACAATAGATTAGGAGTGTAGGAAATTTGGTGACTCGCCACCAAATCATTTCCAGACAATTCGATATCCATTTCGAGTTTTCCACGTATCCATCCTAACAAGAAGACAAACTACACACAAGAAAAGAGAGCCTAAATTATGGCACCACCTTAAAATTAATCCGATCAAGTCTTTGAAGTTTGAACAGTTACGAAAAATTGAAACTAGAGAAGAGAAAAATAATGTATGAAAACCACACGGCTCAATCTTTATTTTTAGCTTGAGAAGATAACGTGGAACCACCATATAGTAATTCTCGAATTTTTCAATTTTTAGTTTCTCAATATATTGACTAAAAAAGGAACAAGTGAAAAATAGCATTTTACTTATGAAGATCAAAACACATTAATGTATACATACGCTATTAGGTAGGAGAAACTACATGCAACTAAAACCTTATCAACCCTTCAGACAAAGCTAATCCATACCAATTACACCAAAATATCAATAACAGTTTGCTCTGTAGACTATACTTTTCTGCCTAATCCATGACTTAAAGGCATATATCAACGCACCAGAGCTGTCAATGTCATATTGCTAATGTGAACCACTATTACACATTGCTTGGCCCCAAGTATGAGCACATTAAGTTTATTGCAAATCAGACGGATTATCTCACTCATTTCATCAATTAATTTATATTTTCACTTCGTTTTTCTACTCCTTTTTATTTTCATGAGTAGAAAATATTTCAACTTCTTAGAAGATCACTGATGCTAGTAAACGAGTCAGCCTATGAATATTATTTACAACCCAGTAATTAGCAAGAAAAACTGAAAAAGGAATGCATATAACATAATTTAATGCTAATAAAAAGTCGTGCACATCATAACAATGTTGAAGGTAACTGCAATCCAAGAACAATGTCAAATCATACTTGTTAACAACTCAGTTCTATAAAGTTCATCAACCAGAATAAAGATGCAGTAGCAAGTTTAAGGTATAAATCTTTTTTTTCGTCCATTCATTAGTTTAATAACACTTAGATAATATTATTTACACTGTTGAACTATTTATGTGTTCCACATGAATGAATGCAGAACATGCTCATCAGATTCTTAAATAAGGCCTGTAACTGAATTAATTACATTTCACTGTATGAATGGAAAAGTTACCAGAATTTACAAATTCATTTCTCCTTGCCAGTTGTTGCCCCTGGAAGTTTAAAAGTGGGAGGTTTGTCAACGCCTTTCCTTGAATACTCCCTCCATCTTCGCGCTGCAGCTGCTGCCCTCTTTGCTCTCTCTTTCACTTCCTCTTCTGCAATAAGAAGATTTGTTGACAGTAAAGTAGAAGCTATCAAAACATGCGGTTTACAACAAAGGCTACACAAGAAATAATGGACATACATATATTTTACAATTTCAGAAAGTGAAAACAGCTAGCTCTTTAATGACAGTTCAAATTATTACGGTAGTGTATAACACACAGCTACTTGGAACCATGAAATTCATCTTAAAGTTCTGGCATCTACTAAAATTCTACATAAGTGCAACTTTATTTGCTTGATTAATATTCTAGCTATACTCTTAGCTTGGACGATAATTTCACATGAATATCTTACTCCTCAGCCATAAATGATAGGAATAGAGTTAACCGCAGCTCCGAAACACTGGCTATAATACAGCAAAATTATTAATGGCAGTCCCTTCAAAACATAATGGGAGACAGGAATGTCGCAATTGTCATTCTCTAGTATTCTACAATTTTCAAACATCAAGATCATTGTAGGCTCCCTTTGGTATTAAGGATTTCAGGTGTTGTGGCTTTGCTAAATTTTAATTGAAAATTAAGTGGACCCCACTAAAAGTTGGGCTAAAGCACAACAGAGTGCCACAATCCCAAACAAAAGCCATAGTCTTTTCTACGCCTGTTATACGTCAACTAGAACATGATTTCAAGTATGGAACCTTGTTAAATATCATTGGGTCAACAGAGTGCGTGATAAGCTTCAAAAAGTAAACTATTTTACAGGGTTAAACATGATACCTGAATTTTGAGAGTCTTTTGGCTTGCCCCAAACGTTACTCCAGAATGATCCATCTTTCTCCTTATTCATCATCCTTATTTTAGCTTGTTCCTGCCACAGAAAAAAGAAAAAGAAATTAGGAGTCATCAACCATCAACAGATCAGATAATCAAAGACTGAACACAACTATATGAGAACTTAATGATCAAAAATTATTATAATTAAACATTTCCGCTAAGAAAAGCAACATAATAAAGACATTTCTTCAATCAAAGCATTAAGAAGATTTAAGGATTGGTAAAAGAACATCTAGACCCAACCGCATTCCATTGGATTGAAAATACTCAACCACACCTCCAAATCAGGGGCTTTTGTGTCTTTAAATTTTTGTAAGACTAAGACCCCAAAATAATTACATTATACTTCCAAATTTATTAAACAATATCAAATTATCATAAAATATTTTGTAAATTTACGATCACCCCTATCTCGTTAATTTCTTCTCTTATATTATATAAAATATATATAAAAATATGAAAATACAATAACAATATAAAAATAAAATATCTAAAAATTTATAATATATTTTCAGAATTAATTATACTTTTATTTTTTATTAAAATTCAACTTCTTTATTCTTCTAATTTGTTTATAAACAAATCAACTATATAATTTAAACAAATTAATTCTAACAAACCACAATTCACTCTCACAAATTAAAATTGATCTACATACCTACAACAATCAAACATATCAAATTTATCAATCAAATCAATCTTCATACTAATATTATATGTTATTGATTTTGATTAATTTTTATTTATACTATTATAATATTTAATTAATTTTAACCAAAAAAAATTAACAATTTGGGGTGATGTATAAGTTTATAAAATATTTATTAAAAAGTTAATATCTTTTAATAAAAATGAAGGTAGATTGTAATTATTTTGGGATCTTATAGAAATTTAAATAGTAAAAGACAAAAAAACACCTGATTTAGAGGTGTAATTGGGTATTTTTAATCTCATGGGGTGTCGTTGGGGGTATTAGCCCAAACTCGAGAGGTCTAGATATCCTTTTCCCTTTAGAATATCTTCGTAAGCCTCTGCTATAGGAAGCTCAGCTAAGCTAGGATATTACAATCCTTTAATTTGAAAACAAATACAATAAAATTTTCGATGAACCAAAGATCAACTTGAATTAAGATGCAAACAACCATACCAAAACTTTTGCTTGCCTCTTCTCCCATCGAGAACTTGCCTGCAGAATAGTTGGGAAAATTAATTAGAAATGCCAGACTCACTAATAAGATACTGAAAATAGCCAAGCAAATCCCAAAATTGGGATAAATCTTTGGCAAAACAAAACAATATGGATGTTAAGACAGATAACATAAGTAGCAGTCTTACCATCCTAAAAACGTCTAGCGATGCAGATCCCATCCCTGATAGCATGAGGGCTACCTGATCATAATTCAAAAACTCCTAGTTTTAGCTTGTCAAAAGGCAACTAAGGGAGAAGAACCAAGAGAGCATATATGTTTAATTTCGGTGAGATAAAAGTATTTCCCATGCTTAGGAAAAATAGAAGTAAAATTTACCAACAAAACTTGGTCCATGGTATGTTCACAAAGTTTTTTTTCACCAATATACAACCAAAAAAATAAACATAAGTCATAAAATCTTAAATGAAGCAGCTAATATATAATTAATTGTCAATCAGTTAACTGAAGGGGCAGAGATAAGATAATTATTATCTATCCTATTCCATCAGTATGACTTTAATCAGGAACCTATGCTAGGAGATAAAGATCATGAATGTGAATTCTACAGATAGATCATTTTCCATCTAACTTTAACAAATGGCATAACAAAAATTCTTTGCGTATCTAATCAAGAAGAAAATTGTACGAAAAAATCTTACATTTACTCTTTCTGCCCTGCGCATTTCATCTTCAAGCAAAGATAGTTGTGCAGCAGAAGTCCAATGAATGCAATCAACTGGGCTGAATAATAAATGGAATTATCAATGCCAGTTTTTAAATGTAAATCAATATATGACAATGACATGAAACTAGACAACACGTAAGCAAAAGCAAATCTAAAATGTTTAATGTCTTGAATATTTTAACTTGATGAGAATAATCCTAATCACTGCTTGAACTATAATATATAATAGCATCAAACCAAGAGAGAACGGAGAATAGAGTAATGTATAAACAATATTTTTCTTATCCTATAATCACAAATAAGAGCATCAGAAAGATTCAGTCAAAGAATCCACACTGCAGGAACCTACCAACTTTCAACTGCTTGGCCAACTAATTCATTTTTCCCACACTGGCTGTAAGCTCTGGCTCTTCCAAAGTCGTCCTCAATTCTAAACACATCCGGGGCCAGATTGGCACAATTTTTACATCCTGCAAAAAAAATATGCCAGTTTCATTAAGCTTCTAGAATTTATTGGAATTTATCCTTCATCTGAGAATTTAGTCTTCCATTTGTAAAAGAAAGCTTTTACAGTAGCAGTGCAAGGAACATATCTTAGCATCACACCTTTCAGGCTCCAGCACTGACCTTCCCCGAGTTTGAATGAACAGTATCACAAACCTCTACAAGAGTATTTGCATAATCGACAACTGCTTGAAACAATAAAAATTTTGATACTGGCATCACAAACTTAGGGGAGAAAGTGATTTTTCTTTTGCAACTGCAACAGCAACTACATACATTCTCAATGACCGTCATCTTGATCATGGAACATCTAAAGTGTTACTTCACACATACCTATGCAACTAAACTCATCAACAAATACACGATCCTTCATGCAGGATCCATCCAAGAAAGGATTGATTGCAGTCGATGCATACCCGTGAATTTCATCATAAACCATGCGCTGCACTGGGTCACTCAGAACCTGCATTGGAACTGTTGATTTATAGTAGAAGCAAAATCGAAATTTAATAATACTATAAGTAATTCATTTCAATTGTGAACCTACCGTATAAACCTCATTAATGAACATGCAGAAATTATTGGTCTCTGGATCATTGCCACTTAAGTCTGGATGGCAAGCTTTCATGCAGTTATAATAAGCTTTCTTAATCTGCTCTGGCGTGGCATCTGGAAGCTGTTGACATATACAGCAGCCAACAATCAGATACATCATGTATCGAACAGAAATATAGCAATAGCAGCAAATTAGTCCCACGCACACTGAAATTTTAAGCGGATTAACACATACAGCTTAACTCCGCAAACAGAAAGTTCTACAATTGTACACTAAAGGATAACAGAATCAAAGTACTGCCAACTTTCTCAACGAGAATTGATTGAATTTAGGATGTAAAGTAATTCCAACAATCAGATTTCATAAGATTCAATTTTAACAGCAACCAATTTGAATTCCAGTTAATTTTTCCAAATGCTTTTTTCTAAAAATCCAAACAGAAAATCCATAAATTACCAGACCCAAAACACCATAATAGTCATCAGCAATAGCAGCCGTGGAAGAAGAATTATGTGCTGCAACTCTCACTCTACCACAACTTCTTCTCTTGCCACCACCACGACCCGTCAAGCTCCAACTGCTACGACAATTATGCTCCAGCAAACGCCATGAACCTCTTGAGCTCAAATTATTCAATAATGGGTTTTGAAACTTGAGAGCATCCGTGCAAACAGGAGTCAGTAACTGTGCAGCCATTATTGTTGAACTAAGCAGGCGTGCATGCAAGGCTAGGGAAGAATAAATTAAAAAAAAATGGAAAAATGTGAGACCCATTTTTTTTGGGCGGGGGCGGCAATATAATATCTAGAAATTATGAGGAGGAAGAAATTTTGACGAAAAATGGTGAAATGCTGACATGGCAACATGACAGCCATACGGTTTCCACAGAATCTGTACGAGTTTAAGACGAATCTGGGAACCGGCGTGACGAAGTGGTGTTGAGCTCAGCTCAAGTTTGTTTGGCTGCTGCGTTGCACGTGTCACCTCGTGGATAACGTTTGCCTCAGACTTCAAGCAGCCGGTTTGGCCACCTCTTTTGTATGCTTCCTTCTCTGAGAAAAAGGCCAAATCCATGGTCCCCAACCTTATTATTTATTTAAATAATTAAAATAAAAACCTTATTATTTATTTAAGTAATTAAAATCATGTAATCATTTGTTTTAACATAAAAAAAATTACGATTTATTACATTACATCACATCACATATTATATCAAATGTTTATTTGCATAATAATTTTAACTATATAATAGTGTTGCTATAGCAAGCATAGGCTCTTCCGCCGTTGCCTTCTTCAATCCCTCCAGAAAAAATCTTGTTACTTGCTTGCCGTTTGGGCAAAACAATCCGAATTACTATGACTGCTAAATATCAGGGGTAAATTGTAATTTTATTATTACCATAATTATAAATTAATGGTATAACTTAAAAACTTAGAATATAGATCTTAATTTAGAGAATTTAATATACAAAGTTTTTAAAATTTAAGTGCAACCAAATTCATTATCTATAAAAATTTATAGAATTAAAAAAATATTTTAATATTTCAATATTTTTAGTTTATCAGTAAAAGTTTAATCGGATGGAAATACTGTAAATATTTTTAGTTGATCAATAAAAGGTTAATCGGATGGAAATACAATCACAGCCACAGGGGAGGTTTGTATAAATATTCATAAACCTTCTTCTTGCTTGTTATTACTACAAAGTTCAAGGGAGGTTTAGGAAAATACCCTTCTGTTATTGGGCCTAGAGGATGTTGTCTGTTGCCATGTATAGGCGTGGCACAAAGTGATAGACCCATAGACGCCCCGAGCCTAATCGATAACACTATTTAGGCCGATGGTTTCAACATTTGACCTCGGACATCCAATTTTCCCCCCCAAATCAAGTATTTCAATTACGGTAACCAAGGGAGTCAGCACCGCGCGTGAAACACCCGTGGAGTTCAGACATGCTCTCTTCTCTTGAGTCTCCAAACGATACAGCGTCTCAGGTCTGAACAATGAACACTAAAAATCCCCAATCGATCAAATCTACATCGCCGATAATGAAATCGCCCAAAGATTCAACACCGAGCCCACGCGTCGCTGATAGCAACGGCAACGGAGAAGGCAGAGAAGCCGCCGTCGCCAAAACCGCAGGGTTGGTTGTTATCTCTGGCATTGCAATGAGCATCCTCAAAGTCTTAAGCCCACTCAATAAGAACAGAAATGAAACAACTCAGCCACTCACCGAGTCCATTCAACCTACTCCGCCTCCTTCACAACCACAACAGTATATCGTCGAGGTATCTAATTATGTGTTTAATATATTTCAGAAAAATTTCCATGTTAATTTAATTTATTGATTTCTTTTATGTGGGTCGTAAAACCCAATTACTTGTGCGGAGAAAATTGAGACTGAGTCGAAATCGTGTACAACGATCGAGATAGTGAAGGGAGATCCGCTATGGGGTCTCTCACTCTCTCTAGAAAATACGGTGTTTCTTTCCCTCAGTTTGTGGAATCCTTATCGGTTTTGTTACTTAGTAATTGGGTCGAAATCCCTTTATCATTTCAATGAATGCTGTACAAGGGTACTTAGTAAGCGCTCTCTCTATCTCTTCAATAAATACTCTATAGGGGGAGTCTGGTTCCCTAATCACCATTATACAGTACAATGAATACAATCCATTAAAGTATGATTTTTTTTGTTTGATATCACTTTTT
Source organism: Trichilia minutiflora (assembly GCA_035590515.1). Taxonomy (NCBI): domain Eukaryota; kingdom Viridiplantae; phylum Streptophyta; class Magnoliopsida; order Sapindales; family Meliaceae; genus Trichilia; species Trichilia minutiflora. The sequence goes on along the minus strand of JAVXUL010000001.1, from coordinate 4,646,168 downwards.
GATTTTGATTGTATTGCAAAACTCTGATCATTTCAAAAATAAAGAATTATATCAGAAGTGCAAATCAAACAAGATTTAAATTTTTATGCTGCCATTTGGTTTAGTTTTCTGTTTCTGACAGTGGATCTCCGTGGTCAATTTGGGGGCAAGAGAATCATATTAGGATGTTCAAATTGTGGTTGATGTCTCTGGGTATTTATTTTTTTATTTGTTTCTGAAATCCTTCTTTAGGTTTCAATTGATGCTACCAAAGAGGCTAATGGGCTTCGGGGACACCATCTACTCTGGAAAGAAGCTCATTATTCCATGATGCAATTTCTAACTCTATATATTTTAGTGGTAAATCTTTCTCTGTTGGATTTGAGGTCTGTAGTTTGCAAATGTTGGACGAAGAGCTTGTATAATTCTGTTGTAGTTTTGGCATGAGAATGGAAAATATTTCTTCCTGCGATTATTTGGTGAAATTATGTTAATGGATGGCTATCAAATTAAGAATATTTCTGAACTTTGTTATTGTTTATTCTCAAATTTTCATTTGGTGGTTTTCTCTGCTTTGCTTCTTTCAAGCTTCAATTTGTCAAGTCCAAGCTTCTCCTGTGAAGACAGTGATGCAAAAAAGAAACAGAGGATGAAGACAAAGTTTTAAATAAAGATTTGATCTTGCAATTTGCATGTGCGACAATTGATTACCGTGCAGATGAAATGGTTATTATGGTTGATATTTCTTGTAGATTTTAGAAGCTATGCTTAGATGACCCTGCTATGGTTTTATAGAATTGCTTATCATGATCGTGTTTAGTTATTTTGAACTGTGTTTGACACACTGCAAAGCTACATTTCTGGTTAAAATAATTTGATTTTTTAAGCTTAAAGACACATGGAGTGGAAGCAAACTTAAATGACTTAACTGTATACCGTTCCCTGCTTCCCTGCAAAAGTTTAGGAAGGACTTCCATTATATCATGAAACTTTCATTACGTGCCAGAAGTAGGATGAAATATGGATATATAACCCATGCATTTGCAGCGAATTGTTTGTTTATTTTTCCCTCCCCGGAATATAAATGATTAAATTCACCTATTGTTTTGCTAGGTAATTACGGCCGTGGCTAAACTCAATACGGTGTCATGTCTGGAATGAGTCACGGGAAACAAAAGCTCACTTGAATCTGCTATTTAGATTTTTAATTACAAAAGTTGGTTGTGGTAGCCGCCCTGCAATTTCACATCCAACTAATTTAGATTGGTACAGTAAGCAAACCGAGTGGCCGGAACAGTAGATACAACTCGCATCTCTCTTTGTGAAACACATTTTACGGGTTACATCAGAAAACTAAATTCCAGTATGAAGCTCGTTTTTCACAATGGTGATTTACAGTACTAGTACCACCCACAAACTGCGAGATCAATGTAAGAAAAGATAATTGCACTCAGTAGCAACGTCCAAAAAATAGTAATCAACACCTTTCAGTGCTGCTAAGCCATAATCTTGAATAAGAGGATTAAAAAAGGGAGAAATAACATGATATCTTGGTCTAACAAAAACATTTAACCCAGGCTGGGCAAAACCTAAATAATAACCACTGTCTACAAACATCAAACCCCATGAATGTAAAATCTTCATCAGTTTTAGTGCTTATCAAGCACCAATGTTCTGGGATTTGTTAAGGATCACACCCTCGTATTTGACCTGGAACCATTTCATTGCATCTTCCTTTGTGACTCTGTGCTGGATCCCAACTCGGGACTTGCACCTACGGCGTCGGCCAACACGATAACCTGGGCGCTCCAGAACAACATAGAAGTCCATACCATAAATACCAGTTGATGGATCATACCTGAAAAATGAAAGAGAGGATCAACATAATAACAATTAAAAACTTGAGCCGAAAATGTGTCACAGTGCATCAGATAGGGGAAAAGGATATAAAAGTGATTAGAGGCATAGAAGTTGTACAAACAATGTACTCAGTGCATACTAGATCACTACCATGACAAAACGCAAAAAAGTAACAAAGGAGCTGAAACTACAGCAGTTGAAAAAAAGGAGGGAATACTAGCAAGCAAGGTTATCAAAAACGTGATTTTAATTAAAATCGTTTTCTATTTAAAAAAACGGAACGTAAAATCGAAACGTAAAAACGGAACGTAAAAACGGAATTTTTAATAATATATAAATAATAAAATATTTAAAATATTTTTATAAATTAATAAAATCGGTTAAAATCGATTAAAAACGGTCAAAAACGATTAAATATTTTTACTGTTTTACTGTTTTCGATTTTAACTAAAATCAAAAACGTTTTCTTGTTAAAAACGTAGTTTTTACTGTTTAAAAACGCGATTTTGATAACAATGCTAGCAAGTATTCCTATTAAAAATAACCAAAGTGATCAACTGAGATGGGTATACGACTTTAAAATAGCAAAAAAGAAATCTTCCGACTAGTCAAAAAACAGTACATTACACTCTGAATAGAATGGCACTTGCAAAGAAGAAACAAAACAAACAATCCCAGTACACTAAATGATCCCGATCTGAAACTATCATATTTTTGCAATCTCAACAGGGAAGGAACACTTCCAATCAACTCTACCGGACAGCATATACTACTTACACAAAATAAACAACAAACACACATTTTCTAAAATCAACAAGAGTAAATGTTGCACAATACTCCCCCTTTATCAAAATAGGTATCAATCATGAAAATGTTCTAAACACTATTGATCAAGCACCAAGTTACACATGAAAAACAACTATATAATCAATACACTTAAGTTCAAGTAAGAAAAATTTATGCCAAGCGCAGAGACACTGTTAAAACTTGATTCGCAAAATGACACTTCCAAGACTGGCATATACAGACAAACAAAAATTCAATGAAATATGTCCTCACTTGATTCCAAGATCAATATGTTCCTGAATACCAAAGCCAAAGCAGCCGGTGTCAGAGAAGTTCCTACGCAGCAACTCGTATTCCTTCACCTTCAATCCACTCTCCAAAAGCTGCATTGCTTTGTCTCCTCTAACAGTGACATAGCATGCAATCTTCTCATTCCGTCTGATTCCAAATGAACGAACAGTGTACCTTGCTGTTGATCAACAAATTAAAAATAAAAGTAAAATTACAACACATAACCCACTGAATCATAATATATCAGTACAGTCAAATCTATCAACTTTTGTTTGAAGAATAAAAACCGAATTACACCAAAGCCAAAGATGAAACTCACATCCTCTGGTGTAAAATACTTAAAAGAGAGAATTTACCAAAAATAAAATAAAACAAAAACTCTCGCGGTTTGTGTTATGAGACAAAAACAAAGAATGGGAAACATCCACTGCACAGTGAAACAAACCAAAATGTATGCGGTTGGCAGAAAACAGTAAAAACCCGATTCAACTAAATCCCACTCAAAAAAACATAAGGAGCAAGAATACAATATTAACGGACAAAAAAACTTGGCTGATTTCGCGAGACTTACTGGCTTAATTGTAAAGCACCATATTACGCTGAGATCTAAAATTCAATACTCCTAAACCTTCAACTTTCTATCTCAAAAACCCTATTTTACATTTTCCCAATAACTTCTGAGGATAGTAAGACCAAGAAGCAATAAAATAAATTACCTTTTGAGAAAACGGGAGTCTGGCCACTGAGTTGTTCCAGCACCTGCGCATTATAAACCAACGTCAGATTTAATTAACCCAAAACCATACAAACATTAGCCGATAAATAAAAAAATAATACGAAGTAACAGGGGATTCATTTCAAACCTTTGCGGCTCTGGTAAGACGATCTCCGCTCTCACCGACTGAGATGTTGAGCACCAGCTTCTGCACCTTAATTTCCCTCATTGGGTTCGCCAGTTTCTTCTCTGAAGCCTGTCGGTTCCATTTAATGTTTATTAATCAAAGCCAAATAACAACATATGCATGAAAGAAAAGAATGAAATTGGAGAACTTATAAATAGAGAAAAATCAGTTAGAATCTAGAGAGAGAGAGAGCAGGAAAGGTAAAGACCATTTGGGTTTGCTGACAGTGAGCTACAGCCGCTGCTCAGTGAAGAAGAAGAGGAATCAAACCCTAAAAAGAAATGCAATTTGCGTTTGTACTAGGGTTTTTGAGGACTCCCGGTTCCGGTTAAATGACGATGATGCCCTCTATTTTTATCGTTCGTATTTGAGTAGTTTGCCTAATCTAAAGCTTATACAATAACACTTATTAAATTAAAAATATTTTAAAAAATTGGAGCAATTAAAATAGTATTAAAAATACAAATATTTTTTATATAAATTAATATAATATATTATTTTAATTAATAAAAATATAAAATTAATATAATTTCTAAAAACAAATCATGCCATATCAATAAGCAAAAAAGTTTTTTATCCTTAATATTATTCTAAAAATAAATTATTTCCTTTTACTAGGTTTCCACGTTCAACTTATAATTCCTTGGTGCAGTCCTCCGCGTCACGCCAGTGGTTTCATCCATCCCAGATAATAGGTATACTCTCAGTATGTTGAGGTGTGTATGGAAAATGATAAAAATGGCCTTCCCCGTTCAAGTAAGGCCCCAAAGCATGCAGTGAATCAACCAACAGTATCCTGCTCTAGTGAATTGACCAAGCCTTCTAGTGATAGGCTTTAAAATTAAATAGTAACAGGAGGAAGTGAACATGATACACTTCGTCTTCACCCTGCTGTAATATTATATTTGATAGGTAATTTTTTATAATATTTAAAATACTGTTGCAACAATTTTTCGTGGTGTTATTAAATATAATTCGACAAAATTCCCTATCACAAACCTTCACATTTTTTTCTTCTATCCATGGCCCTCACCATCTTTATCGTAGCCACAACGTGCTTTCCGTACAAATACCCATTTTTATCATCCTATAAATTCTTAATCATACGCTTCGGCGTCCTCTTTATCCATCTTGCTGTCATAGTTTTTGGCTCCTAGTTTCTCTTTAATATGTTTAAGTATTGAGCAACGCCTTTGATTATTTGACGAACATTGTCGTTTGACGAATATTAGGGATTAACGTGAATTTTTGAGAAAGATTTAACGAAGAATTTAAAATTTGTTTTAAGTGATTTTAGAATAGAGGGTTTGAAAGTAAAAATGGGTCAGTCATCACAAATAAGGTGGATTTGAGGGAGTCCACTTTTTAGTTTGATTCTTGAAAAAATATTGGTTCCATGAGAAAATTGAAAGTTAAAGTAGAAAGAGAGGTTTTTACGTTAGGTGATGGGGAGAGATGACTAGTTTTTATTTTCTTGTCCTTTAGTTTTTAAACGGAACGGATAAAAAATAAACGGATAAGGAAGTAATTTTAACTGATAGTTTAGGGGTATTTATGGCAAATGAATTATTAGGAGTGTAAGTGTCATTTTGAAAAATTGCAAAGGTACGAGTCTTTCTCCCTAAAAATTTTCAATTAAGACCAAGGGCTTGTTTGGCCCTTTTTTTTTTTTTTTTGTTGTGTGTGTGTGTGTTTTTAATTTTTTTTAAATTAAATCAAATAGATAAAAATAAAAAAATGCTTTATAAAAAGTTTTTTATTTTAAAATTTAAAAAAAATTTAAAAACTAAAAAAAAAGAGTTTTCTCTTTTTTTATTAAATATATATTTAATATTTATTTTATTTTTAAAATATTTTTTTAATTTTTTTTAAATATTTTGATTTAATCAAATTAAATATTTTTTACAATAATTTTAATAATTAAAAAAATTATTTTATCTATTATTTTAAATATTTTTTAAAAAATATAAAAGCCAATTTTTAAGCTTTTAAGAAACTGTCCCAAGCATGTTTCAAATTAATTTATCAAAAAATAATTTAGAAAAGATTTTTATCGACGCGCTGACAATCTCATCTCAAAAACTAGAAGCGGTAAACAAAACACGAAGTCTGCAACAGTCCAACAAAGATACGGTAAAAGGTAAAACAGTAGAAAAAATAAGGAACGATAAATAACGCAACAGATCATTTCTGACAGTTGATGGTCACGCATTTGGAGGTTCGTTGAAACAACTTGTACAAAATGCACAATAAATACCTGATTTGCACTTAATCAAGTTTACCAAATCACTGCTTGATAGAGAGGAAGAAGAGCAAGAGCCATGGCGATGTGGAGCTTGATTTCACAGCGGTTGTGACGGAACGTGGAGCCAGATCCGAAAGATCCTATTCTCGGTGTCTCAGAAGCTTTCTTGGCGGATACAAGTCCGGAATGTTGGCGTTGTAAGATCCTCTTTCAATTAAGAATATCTGCTCTTTTATTTTTCTAATCTCACTCTAAGGGATCAGAGATGAGAAGAGAAGCAGATCACAGTCGAATAATATTTTTTCTAACGTTTTCTCCTATACTTCTCCTAGTAACCAAATAGGAGTTCATTTCAGTTCCATACTTCGTTTCCTTATTTTATTTACTGATTTTCCATTTGATTGCTGATACAATATCAGAAAACGACAATCATTTTTTAAAAATAATTCCTGTTCAGTTTTGCTAGATAACCGAGGAAATGAAACTTCAAAATAAAATTATCAGAGTAGAATCTTCGGATTTTATGTTTCTTTCTATTTGTGTTTCCTCTCTTTTTCTCAGTAACCAATCATATCTTAATACAGAGGGTTTCCCTTTTCCTCTATAATTCATCTGATGTATTTCATATGTTTTGCGTTAGTATTTTCTTTTAATTTTAATTTCGTTAGGTTCTGAACCTGATTCTTGATTAAGCGAGCTTATCAAGATGACAATGGAAAGCCAGTTGTTCTCGAATTCGTCAGAGAAGCTGAGCGGAGGGTGGACGGAAACTTAGATATGTGAGTATTCTATACTTTCTTATTAGATGTAAAATAGTTTATTATTAATCAGTAAAATTTAATTACTTGATCTATCTTTATTCCGCATTTTTGTTTTATGTACATGCACCATCATTATGTATCCTCTATGCTTTTGTTCTGGTCCCGCTATCTCATATTTATAAAATCCACTAACCTATTTGATTCCTTTCTATTATCGTCTGTTACTGCAGTCTCGAAATCGTTATCCTGTTGATGATTTGACACTACTCATTTTTATTTTTATTATTCCTTTCTGTGTTCAAAACTAATTAGTGTTATTTTTGTGATCAGAAGCCTTTTGCATATTTTGTAATGTTTGGGTGAATTGAGTCAGAAGTGTTCCTGGTATTAAAAAAAATTGCACATAAAATGCTTTCTGTAGAGAGATATATATACAATGCATTTTTAGGGTCCAAAGGTGCTTTGAATTTCGTGGGAGCAGCACTTTATACTGTTCTTGTAAGTGCTTCTGCGTACTTTAGTAAAAATAATTTTTACACAAAAAGCAATTTCTACAGGACCAATCCTAACACATTTTGATTTGCCTGAGATTTAGGTGGATAATTGGTACAGTTGGCTTTCCTTAAACAAACTTGTGAATCATCACAGTGGAAACTAGGTTTACATTAGTAGGGAGGTTAAATGAGCCAATACTTGAGACTTACGACGTTATTAGGATGGAATTTGACATGTTTATAATATCCACCTCTCTCCATGGAATGTGAAGGCTGCTGCCTAAATTAGAATAATTTAAAATTGAGGAGATTATCTATTAAAATGATCTGTTTCACTCTTCTTGACTTCAACATGCATTACTGTTTCAGGATCGTGTCCTCTGTAGTATGTCTCTCCTTATGACGTGCAGTTTCCCTTTTCTTTCAATTTCTTTTATTACGTATTCTCTTGTACTTTGTTAAATATGTTCTTTACTCCATGTTAATGGCTCAGCTTCTCTAAAACAAAGTTGCCAAGTTCCAAAAATGTGCAACATGTTTGTAGCATAGAATATTTGTTCTTACTATTAATGGGTGTTAGTTGACTCAATTGATAAAATTTTTTTGGGTGGTACTAGAGTTTGAGGTTCAAACTCGGCTTACACTAGGTTAAAGAGGGTTTGTGTCATTTTCGTTTAATATTGAAAAAAAGAAGAAAAAAAAACACTATCACTCCCTCCACATTACACTTTTTTGCTTCCTTGAAGTATGGTTATGTTTGTCATATAATTAATCAAGCATTACAATTGCAAACGGTGAAACTTTTAAATCCTCTTATCCACCTGTTATTATCATCGATTTCCAAATAATCTTTCAGGGAGTATCTTCCTATGGGAGGGCGTGTGTAAATGGTGGAAGAAACACTGAAACTTGCCTATGGAGAGAATTCTGATTTCATCAAAGATAAAAGGAATGCAGCTGTGCAATCTCCGTCAGGGACCGGTGCATGCTGACTTTTTGCAGACTTTCAGAAGCATTTCATCCTGATTCTCAAATCTATATACCTGTCCAAACCTGGGCCAAGTGAATACGGTTGCCTTCCTTCCCCTCTTTCCCCAAGTCAAATACTTGATTTTGTTTTCTTTCTTATCTTGGTGAAAAAATTTAGTTATGAACCCAAAAATTGCCTGTTTTAGTCTCTAGTTTTCTTTAAGTTGACTTTCACACCCTTCCAAGTCCTATGTGATATTAACGGCCACCACAACATCTGGAGAGATGCTCATGTTCCTGAGAGGACTTTTCATTACTATCTCCCAGAGACTAAGGGTTTAGATTTTGCATCACTGGTGGACGACATTAAGCTGTGCAAAGGCTTCTGATTACTGGGTTGCTGTTCTTTTTCTGCTTTTCATTTTTAGGGTTCTGCACGTTTGCCCATTTTACTTAAATCCTTACTGCTGACATTCTGCTGTTGTTCCTTGAAATTGATATATGCCTTGTAGAATGCACCAAATGGCTCATTCTTTCTACTTCATGCTTGTGCTCATAATTCTACTGGAGTGGATCCTACAGAGGAACAATGGAGGGAGATCTCGTACCAGATCAAGGTAAACACTTCTTGCTTATTACTTTGATTCATATAATTTTATATTGAAATGCTGACTAATTTGCCTTATATCAAACAACGTTCACTTTCAGGTTAAAGGCCACTTCCCCTTCTTTGATATGGCATATCAGGGTTTTGCTAGTGGTGATCCAGAGAGAGATGCCAAGGCCATCCGAATTTTCCTTGAGGATGGTCATCTACTTGGAATTGCCCAGTCATATGCAAAAACTATGGGACTCTGTGGCCAAAGAGTAGGATGCCTAAGATATCATCTTCTTGTTATACACTTAGCATTTGAACCAGCTGCATAATTTTCTGTGATATGAAGCCTTTCTGCAACTGTTAATAGTATAAAAACATATTTTGACTTTTTCTTTAGCTGGAGGGTGAATGTGGATTAGCTAATATAAATTGCAATTATGACAACCTGCATGTATGTATTTGATTCTTTATATCATATGGGTCCAAGTTCGTAATGATGTTGGGCATTAATTAAGATATAAATACTTCTGGATTTCCTCTTAAAGATGGGAGTATATTATGAATGGATAACACATAAGCAATTTTTAGAAACGCATAAGGGAGTCAGGTGTTTAATATTGTCTAATGAACTCGAATAGAAATGTTTCCCTTAATTTCACATTGATGCTGTGCTAATTATTGCAGTGTGCTGTGTGAAGAAAAACAAGCAGTTTGTCACAGCCTTAGACCTTCCTCTAAGCCAACCATGGCGGCACTTAGCAATTGTCACTCCGACAATGATGCTAAGTCAACCTAACCAAATAAGAAATAGCACCAAGGTAAATTAGAGAGACTAGACCTCCCCCTTCTTATATACTTTCACCTCCTCAATGGACAGTGTAGATTAATTTACATTAATAGTCTAGATCTATCATCTAGAGTATTCTACAAGGACTATTCTAAAATCTTCTTCAAGTCTCCCTCTATACAATCCTTCATTGCCTGTTCCAATCGTCACAAGTTGCTATTAAAAGTCAGTTGCAGCAGCTTGCCAAGCCCATGTACAGCAATCTCCTGTTCATGGTGCACTCCTAGTCTTAACTATTCTTGGAAACCCAGTGTCACACCTCAACTCGTGGGTTCCATTGTGATAACCGCCACAGACCTTTAGGGTGTACTCAATCACACAGAATACAACCTGAAGACCTGTAAGGCATTCATAAAAAAAAAAACTGTTTTTCACAAAAATTTCATAAACACTCCCAAAAAAATCCAACTTTTCACCCAAACTCCAGATGAATAAAACAAGGTCACAAACACTTCAAATAATACATGTGCACATA
>JAVXUL010000001.1:4624001-4635861 GCA_035590515.1 Trichilia minutiflora | reverse complement strand
TTCCTGACATCCATTCTTAGTTCTTAATCATTCTAATCCTTCCAAAACCTCAATTCAACCCTTGAAATATTAAAATCATTACAGAACCCAAACGTACATTACTGAAAAGATGAAAATACCCTTATCTGAAAATACAAGGTGTTATAGATCTCCTCCATTTCTCCATCAAACTTTACCATTTTAGTTCTTATAAATTGAGAATCAACACCAGAACCCAGAAATCTCCTTTGATAAGAGTTCTGCCCGTCAGATCGTGAGAAAAAAAGGTACGATCAACAGTAACTGAAGAAAGATTCAAGCCAAAAAGGAACTCTAAGCTCGCCCACCAGTTTGGGTAAGCCTATTCTTCAACTTATCTCTCTCATTTAAGGTACCATTTCATGTAGATCTAAGAATACGTAGCACAGATACTGTTTATAAAACCCTAGAATTTGAGGGTTTTCTAATTTATCATTTTATCGATAAATTAAAGGGCTTTGATAGTTATTGGTATTGAAATAGATAAAAAATGCATGATAGTGGAGTGAGATTCATACTTGATCGTATGTTAGAGAAAGAGAGAGGGTAGAGAGAGAGAGAGAGATGCGAGTGTAGCATGAGAATGCATTGCATCATGCACGCACTTTGTGATCATGATTTTGAGTTTGTATGTGTATCCAGGCATGACAGCTGAGACGGAAGGATCTCCGCCACAAGAAGGATACCAAGAGGGTGGTTTCCCACCCCAGAACGATGAGTGAACATGTTCCTTTCCCTTCGCCTCTTTTTATGTTATTTTTGAATAAATATAATGTTAGATATGATAGCATAAAATATAAATGTGTATATGTATAACTGAAATGAGAAGGCATTCGATGTATGTTGTGTGGTAGCCGAAAGGGTCCCTTATTTGTGATAGAATAGGTTTGTGATGAAACCTGGATTGCCATGAATGTGAGGCCAAAGGCCTATTATGCTTATGTTTGTTGATAACGTAAGGTTACGAGATTGAGATCGGAGGTCAATAATAAATGATATTTTCATGTGATATACTATAGATGTGGTATAACTGTGTATATATAATGACCGGGGTGCCATGGCTGTTATTTAGCCTTGTGTGCCACTATGTTTATTTTATTAGTTTTGGCATGGTGAGCCATTGATGTTTATTTACTATATGTGTGCCATGTTAATGATTTACATATGGGTGAGGATTGACCATACAGCTCGTAGAGAGTGGGTGAAATCCAATAGTCCTAGGGTGAGGATTGACCATACAGCTCGTAGAGAGTGTGTGGAATCTAATAGATCCAAGAATATGAATTGTCCATACATTCCAAGAAGAATGGGTGGAATCTAACATGTGCAGGCTATAACGTGCTAGCCATTTATATATTTATGTATTCATGAGCACACATCCCCAACTAGGGTTACGGATCAACCATACAACTTAGAAGGAGTGGATGAGATCCTATAGATCGAGGGGTTATATGCGTATTTGATTTGTATTGATTTTCACAATTATATAAACTATACCACATCATATTTGTTTAGGATTTCAAGGAATTTTCGAAATCGGTGTATATATTCATTTGCTATATTGTTTTCTTGTCTACTCATTGAGTATTTTTTCAAATACTCACCTCTCACTTCCTATTTTAGGTTAATGTAGTCGGACGTGGTATAGTATAGCTGAAGTTAGACTTCAGCATAGTTTTTAGGTAGTCGACTCAGGTTTTTATATTATGGTCTATTATATGTAAAAATATTTGTAATAGAGTGATTTGATGTATTTGACTTGACCAAGAATATTTTGTGTTATTTTATTTGAGAATGAGTTTGAAAATAGATACTAATGCCTTATGATTCTAGAAGTACATTCTAAGCGATAGGATATATTTATGGGATTCGTGACGATTGTCACATGACCGACTAGGGTCGGGACGTGACAGGATTGAAAGCAAAATTGAAGCCTAGGAAGTGAATTTTAGAATTGAAACCTTGTATGTGAAACATGAAACCTATTATGTGAAATACTTAACAATGTAAACTTGAAACATATAATGTGAAATTTATGCCTGAACATGGACTTGAAATGTATAACATAAATTTTAAAACTTTTTACGTGAAACATGAAACCTGTTGCGCGAAATCTAATACCAACATAAACTTTAAATCTATAATGTGAAATTAAAACGTGGAAACTTAGGGTTTGAAATATTGAACATGAATGTCAAAATTGAACGCAAACTTGACATAAATTTTGAAACTCTATATGCCAAACATAAAACTTATTATGCAAATTTGAAGCCAATATAAACTTTAAACATATAACATGAAATTGAAATGTTGTAAAGCAGAGTTTGAAATATTAAACACGAATATTAAAACTTCATAAAATAGACCCGAACACGAACCTAAAACCTAGAATGTGAATTTTGAAACCCTATAAGAAAACATAAAACCTATTATGCAAAATTTGAAACCAACTTAAACTTAAAATTTATAACATGAAATTAAAATAATGTAATGTGGAGCTTGAAACCTTAAACGTGAATGTTGAAATTTCATAAAACGGGCCTAAGCGTAAATATGAATTTTGAAACCATTTACTAACTTGTGAAACTCATTATGTGTAAATTTGAAACCAATAACGTGGAATTGAAATGTTGTAATACAAAATTTAAAACCTTGAATGCAAATGTTGAAACTTTATAAAATAAATCTAAACACAAATTTAAAACTTAGAATGTAAAATTTGAAATCTTATACGTAAAATATGAAATTTATTACACAAAATCTGAAACCAATATAAACTTAAAACCTTGTGAAATTGAAAAGTTATAATACAAAGCTTAAAACCTTAAATGTGAATGTTGAAATTTTATGAAGTAGCTAAGCGTGAATGCAAACTTAAAACATAGAACGTGAATTTTTAAAACCTTGTAATAAATCATGTAATTCATTATGCAAAATCTAAAATTAATGTAAACTTCAAACCTGTAGGGGTATTCTCAAGAATGACCATCTTTTTATCATATTTTTTAAATTAATCATTATTAAATTTTTTTAAATAAATCAAATATCCCTTATTTGGACAATAATATATCCTGTAAGAAACAGAAATAGAAATTTGTACATTTGTCTATTTTCAAAGTTGGAAAGTAAAATATACTTTCGATTCGAAAGTAGAAATACATGTTGGATTTTGTGGGCTTACATTAAATCGTTATGATTTATTAAAAACGGGCTAATGTTATAGTCATTAAGTAAAGTGGGCCTAATTATGTAATCTAAAGAAAATTGGGCTTAACGTCTATAACGGGCTAGTTTTGACAGTCAGTGTAGGTCGTGGGTCATGTTGAAGCCTTTGATGGGGAGGCCCAACAAAGACCACTCAGGGTTAGGCTAGGTCCCCTCTCTAGCTCTATATAAAGAAAGGTATGGGTTCTAAAAACCCTAACCTACCTCTACCCATTGAGTAGGCTGCCGCACATAGAGAATAGAGAGGAAAACCTAACCGAGCGTTTTTTTCTTCGGCTATGGCATAATCAGATACGCTTTTTAACATGTTTTGTGTTCCATTTTTTATATATGAGATCTTGGTAGGGAAATTAAATTTCCAACAATACATACTTACTTTCTACTTTTAAATTAGACGGACAAGTTCGAAAATAAAATACAAGTTCATCTCTCTATCTAGCTCAAAAGTAAAGAGTGAACCTCTCTCTCCATTTTAAACTTATGTAATTCAAAAATAGAGAGTAATATACTTTATTACTTTAGAATTTATATATTTTTAATGAAATAAAGAAGTTTGAAAGTACATATCTCCACTTTTGAATTGAATCACTCCAAAAATGAAGGGTAAGTAAATTGTTACGTTTCTTCACTTTTAAACTTATTCAATTCGAAAGTAGAGAGTAATATGCTTTTTTTACTTTTAAACTTATATATTTTTGAAAATAGAGTAGAGAAATTTGAAAAAACATATTTGTAAATTATTTTTTTAGAGGTATTATTGTCTAAATAAAATATTTAATTTAGTTTTAAAATTTTTTTAACCGTAATCAATTTTGAAAACAAGATAAAAAAAAATAGTTATTTTTGAGAATTCTCCAAACTTATAACATAAAATTCGCAATATGAAATAGAAAATTTGTAATACTATAGTAGAAATTGACATATAATAAAATATTATTAATTATTTAATATAAAATTAAAATATTATTTTAAATATTAAAATATGATATTTAATTATTTGTGGTGAGTCAACCGATTAGCAAGACAGTTGTTTTCAATAATTATATTAGTTTTAAACAGGTTACGTAGAAACTTGGCAAATAATGAGGGAGCGTGTAGTAATGAACAAGGGTCGAGGTGATAAATGGGTTTGGTTTATAAACAGTAAAATCTTGATATACTTCATTAGTTAAAAAGGTTACGTTGAATCGAAAGATTAGGTCTACCGATCAGATTCAACATAAATCTATAAAAAATTTGATTATCTATAACGAATCGTGCTAAGTTCGATTTGATCTTTTAAATAATATAAATATATTATTAAAATAATAATAAATAATTATTAAAATAATATTTTAATTCATAAATCCAATTTATGAACTCAGTTCCCAGACACAACATGACACGGGTCGTGGACACACATGACATGATCCTTTTGGATCATATTTTATAAGTTATACTGAACTTTTATTTTTTTTATTAGATCGAATTCATATTGATATATTAGCCTATAAAAATTTTATTTTTATGGATCATATTAAATTAATCCGGTTCATTTATCATCTCTAGAATGGAGGCAGTATGATGTATAATAGTCAATCTCTTTTAATTAAGTCATAAAAATTAAAAATAAAAATAATTATAAAATAATATTATAAAAAATTTATATAAATTATAAATTCATATGATATTATTGTATGATTATTATATAGAATATATTATTTAGTTTTATTAATTATATTAATTTAATATTTTTATTTAATTTGTTAATATTATTTTGTGCTTTTGTTATTGATAGTTTGTATAAATAATTTTATATTTATTTAGAAAACGTTTTCTTCCACGCGCTACCAACTCGCGTGTGTTTGACAAATCTGAAATACTCAAAGCCGATCGAAGTCTGAAGGAGTCCAGCAAGGATATAGTAAAAAGTAACACTGTAGAAGAAAATAAGGACAATTCCAAATTCTCCTATCTTTGGTTAAAACATACGGGTGTGAATTTTAATTTCAGCCATCCATTATTTATAATAAATAACTGAGATTAAAATTTACCGTCAAGAGGTGATTATATTTTAGTCGGGAATAATAAACAATAAATGATGCAACAGATCATTTCGGACAGTCGAAGGTCACGCATTTTGAGATCCGTTGCAACAACTTGTGCACGCTGGACAATAAATAGCTGACTTGGCACTTCGTCATGTTTATCGAATCACTGCTTGATAGAGAGTAAGAAGAGGAAGAGCCATGGCGATGCGGAGCTTGATTTCAGAGCGGGTACCGTGTCTGAGCTCCGTTTTAGGAGGAGCTAGATGGATGTCAACGTGGTGGCGGAGCGTGGAGCCAGCTCCGAAAGATCCGATTCTCGGTGTCACCGAAGCTTTCTTGGCTGATCCTAGTCCTGATAAAGTCAATGTTGGAGTTGTAAGCTCCTCTTTCAATTAAGAATATATGCTCTTTTTAATTTTTCTAACCTCACCTGGAAGCGAACAGAGATGAAAAGAAAAGCAGATCACAATAGATTATTTTTTTTTTTAATGTTTTCTCCTATAGTTTTCTCTGTAACCAAATAGGAGTTCAATACGTTTCCTAAGTTAATTTATTTTATTTACTGATTTTCCATTTGATTGCTGATACAATATCAGAAAACGATAATCATTTTAGTTTATTATTTAAAAATAATTCCTTAACTGTGCAAATGAAAATAAAAAAATTATCAGAGCAGAATCTTCCATTTTTATGTTTCTTTCTATTTGTGTTTTCTATATTTTTCTTAATAACCAAACATATCTTAATACAGAAGGTTTCCCTTTTCCTCTATAAATCATCTGATGCATTTTCATTTGGTTTTCGTTAGTATTTTCTTTTAATTTTGATTCCGTTGGGTTCTGATACTTGATTAAGGGAGCTTATCGAGATGATAATGGAAAGCCAGTTGTTCTCGAGTGCGTCAGAGAAGCTGAAAGGAGGATTGCCGGAGACTTGAACATGCAAGTGTTTTATACTTTTTTATTAGATGTAGAATAATTTTATTATTAATGAGTAAGTTTTGATTACTTGAAGAATCTTTATTCTGTATTTTTGCTTTATGTACATGCACCATGTTATTTATGCTTTTATACTTTTGTTCTGGTCCCAGTTATCTCATCTTTATAAAATCCACTAACCTATTTGATTCCTTTCTATAATCTTCTATTATTGTACGCTTGGAATCGTTATCCTGTTGATCGTTGATGATTTCACACTACAAATTATTATTATTGTTGTTGTTGTTGTTGTTATTATTATTATTATTATTATTCCTTTCTGTGTTCAAAACTAATTAGAGTTTGTTTAAGAATGATTTTTGCTATCAGAAACCTTTTGCATTTGGGTGAATTAGTCAGAGGCATTTCTGGGATTTAAAAAATTGCACATAAAATGCTTTCCGTAGAAATAAATGCTGTTTTTCTAAAAAGCATTTTAGGTTCTGAAAAGAATTTTTACTTAAAAAGTAATTTGCATAGGACCACCGCTCATAACACATTTTGATTTGCCTGAAATTTAGGTGGATAATAGCTTCAGTTGGTTTTACTTGAACAAACTTGTGAATCATAACAGTGGAAACTAGGTTTACATTAGTAGAATCCAAGGGAGGGAGGTTAAATGAGCCAATACTTGAGACTTATGACCAAGGACTTCATTCTAGGCTTTTGTATATCATCTTGAATTGGTATTCTGATTTTATACACTGAATTTCACGTTGCTGCCATTGTTACGATAGAATTGGACATGGTTTTGACATCCACCTCCATGGAATGTCACAGACTACCACATAAAAAACAGAATAATTTAAAATTGAGTATATTATCCATTAAAATGAACTTTTCCACTGTTCTGGACTTGAGCATGTATTATTGTTCTGGGATTGTATCCTATGTAGTATCTTTCTCCTTATGACATGCAGTTTTCTTTTTCTTTTTCAATTTCTTTTGTTATGTATTTTCTTCTAATTTGTTAAATCTGTTCTTTACTCCATGTTAATGGCTCAGCTTCTCCAAAACACAGTTGCCAAGTTCCAAAAACGTACAACATGTTTGTAGCATATGACCCTAGGATTTCTGATAAGGCAAAAGGGCATCTGTTCCAAGAGATTAATAAAATTTTCAAGGGAATTCACATATACCCGTTTCTGTTCGTGCTGGGAAAAACTGTACAAATCAATTTTCTTTCTCTTGTCTCCTTAGAACTTTGCCACTTTACTTTGTATGGTTTTCTGCTCAATGGCTACTCTGTTTTAACTTTCTTGTAAAATTGTGTGTGATAAAAATCCTATTTGTTCTTACTATTAGTGGGTGTTAGCTGATTCAACTGGTAAAATTTTTTGGTTTTGGGTTGTTACTAGAGCTTGAGGTTTAAACTCGGCTTACATTAGTTTAAGGAGGGGTTTGTGTTATTCTTTTAATATTTAGAAATATAAATATATATATATATATATATATAAATAATCACCCCCTCCACAACCCTTTCTTTTTGTACTTTTTTGCGTCCTTGAAGGATGATGTGTTTGTCATTGCAAATGGTGAAACTTTTAAATCCTGTTATTCACTTCTCATTATGAGGTAATCTTTATTACTGAATTATGTGTCTCTTGGATCAGGGAGTATCTTCCTATGGGAGGGAGTGTGAAAATGGTGGAAGAAACACTGAAACTTGCCTATGGAGAGAATTCTGGGTTCATCCAAGATAAAAGGATTGCTGCTGTGCAATCTTTGTCAGGGACTGGTGCATGTCGACTTTTTGCAGACTTTCAGAAGCGTTTTCATCCTGATTCTCAAATCTACATACCTGTCCCAACCTGGGCCAAGTGAGTACAGTTGCCTTCCTTCCCCTCTTTCCCCCTGTCAAATACTTGATGTTGTCTTCTTTCTTATTTTCATGAAAAAAATTGGTTATGAACTCAAAATTTTTCTGTTCTTCCCTCTTGTTCTCTTTAAGTTGATTTTCACAGATTTCCAAGTTCTAACGTGATATTTATTTTAACAGCCACCATAACATCTGGAGAGATGCTTGTGTCCCTCAGAGGACTTTTCATCACTATCTCCCAGAGACTAAGGGTTTAGATTTTGCATCACTGATGGATGACATTAAGGTATGCAAGGACTTCTGATTACTGGGTTGCCGTTATTCTTTTTCTGCCTTTTGTTTTTAGGGTTCTACACCCTTTCCCATTTTATGTAAATCCTTGTTACTGACATTTTGTTGTTGTTTCTTGAAATTGATATGTTCCTTGTAGAATGCACCAAATGGCTCATTCTTTCTACTTCATGCTTGTGCTCATAATCCTACTGGAGTGGATCCTACAGAGGAACAATGGAGGGAGATCTCATACCAAATCAAGGTAAGTACTTATTGCATATTGCTTTGTTTCATTTAATTTTATATTATAATGCTGTCTAATCTGCCATAATATCAAATAATGTTCATTTTCAGGTTAAAGGCCACTTCCCCTTCTTTGACATGGCATATCAGGGTTTTGCTAGTGGTGATCCAGAGAGAGATGCCAAGGCTGTCCGAATTTTCCTCAAGGACGGTCATCTACTTGGAATTGCTCAGTCATATGCAAAAAATATGGGGCTCTATGGTCAAAGAGTAGGATGCCTAAGGTATCGTCTTCTTGGTATACATTTGGACCGGAAGCATAATTTTCCCTGATATGAAGCCTTTATGCAACTGTTGATGGTATAAAAACATATTTTTCTTTTTTTGGGGTTAGCTGGAGGGTGGACGTGGATTAGCTAATATAAATTGCAATTATGAAAACCTGCACATCTGTATTTGATTTTTTATATTATACCCCAACTTCGAAATGATGTTTGGCATGAATTGAGATATAAATACTTATGAATTTCCTCTTAAAGTAAGATTGGAGTACCTAATGAATGGATAACATGAAAGCCATACTTAGAAACTCACAACGGAGTCAGTTGTTTAATATTGTTTGGTGAACTCAAATAGAAATGATTCTCTTAATTTCTCATTCATGCTGTGCTAATTATTGCAGTGTGCTATGTGAAGATGAAAAACAGGCAGTTGCTGTTAAAAGTCAGTTGCAGCAGCTTGCCAGGCCCATGTACAGCAATCCCCCTGTTCATGGTGCACTCCTAGTCTCAACTGTCCTTGGAGAACCAGAATTGAAGAAATTATGGCTCAAGGAAGTTAAGGTAATTTACTATCACTTAGCTTCTTTTTGTTCTTATTTGCTTTTTGTATCAGTACTTGTACTGTTTTCAACTTTGTACATGCAAGGAAATGATTATATGTAAGCACATTGGAACTGCAAAGTGCAAACCCATGCCTTGCTGATGATTCCATAGGCTAGGCTGGAAGATGAAAATTATGTATGGTGTGACATACTATCACCTTCCACCTTCAGGCTTTTATCTGATAAAGCTTGAGGAACAGCCTTGGCATGCAACCTCAAAGGCCCAGGGTTAATTGTGGGATTTTCTCATATAGTTAGATGCTAAAACTTGGCTACATGGTGTCTGGACCTAAATCTCACATTGACTAAAATCGTCTTAATAGTAGCTAGTTTTCTAGGGTGAGATCTACCATGAGTTCATATCGGTCATTATCAATAGGTTTCTAGCAAAGAGAGAAATTACTTGTAAATATAAGAATATGTTTTGGGAGCACTGATCTTTAAGTTTTATGCTGCTACTATAATTGAATGTACCTGAATACAATATGCTTTTCTTTTTCTTTTAAATTATCAGCTGAATTTACTGTGTTATTATTTTTAATAAAACAAATGTATCACTAACATTTTACTCTTCAGGTAATGGCAGATCGCATCATTGGGATGCGAAGTGCTCTCCGCGACAACCTTGAGAAGTTGGGATCACCCTTGTCATGGGAGCACATAACTAATCAGGTCTGGCAGAACTTGGCAAAAGGAACATTCATTTCCATTGACTATTTGTTAATGATCTTTTATTTGTTAAATTTATTTACTCTCACCACGCTTCCTGCAAAAACAGATTGGTATGTTCTGCTATAGCGGGTTAACGCCCGAGCAAGTTCATCGCTTGACAAATGAGTTTCACATATACATGACGCGAAATGGTCGTATCAGGTACCCTGCCTGGCAACACCTTTTGTTTCTCAAACTGTGGGACCTACTGCATATTGTAAGTGCAGACTCTTATTATGCTAATGTTTATATCATATTATGCAGTATGGCAGGTGTAACTACTGGCAATGTCGGATATTTGGCAAATGCTATTTATGAGGTCACAAAATCTGCCTAGTTTTCATTACAGAAATTACACCTCAAAATTTTTAGGCGGCCATATATACATGGATGGAGGGCAATAAAAACAAAATTTTGATCTATTCTTTTCCTTGCCATCATGACTTAAGGAAAGATCAATGGTAATGGAAATTTATTCACAAAATCTGCCTTCAATATTCTTTTACTTGTTTAGAAGAGAGAGTTCTTAAAGAGTTACCCTTTTTTTGTATAATAAACTTCTGGTCGCTGTTTCTTTTGTTATATTGATTTTGCAACTGCATAGTAGGCTGAGAAACTCGAGAATTTAACTTAATTATTCTATATATTGTAACCGATACACAAAAATTGAGGATTATTCCGAACTCTGAAGTCTCTCATTTTGTTATAATTGATGCCTCCAGAAATTGACATGTACGGTGTACATAATCGTATAAACGAGCCAAAAACATGCATATCTATGATCACTCAACAATCATTTGAAATAAGGATATATTATACAAGATATTATGCACCATCTCCTCTGCAATGCAATTTCCAGCCTTACTTGGATCATTTTGCGGTTCCCACGGTTGAACCAAGGGCTGTAAATATTCCTTTATATACGAGTGCAGGACATGGAAAATCGAGAATCCTGTCATGGAGATTTGTCTGTGGCGCCAAGTGTAATTCAGTTTGCAAACCAAATCACAATCCATGACCTAACTTTACCTGAAAAAAAGAATAGCAGATAGAAGCTCCTTCAACTAACGTCATCAATGTACTTCTACAACCAAAAATTGCAAAATATCAGACTGACGCAGAAAAACAATTGCGCTTTGAGCAGACCAGCCCAACCATCATGCCACCCGGCCAGTGGGGCTGCCTCTGCAATTTCTCATTCCCCATTCAATCCCATTTAATCAAACGTCAAAACAGTTATAAACTGCAAAGAGTTTCCTCTACATAATTCCCATTCAGAGCCAGTTAAATCTACAAAGCCGTAAAATGCAAAAAAATTGAAAATATACCAAATGACAGAGGAAGTATATGAAACCATTCAACATAGAAAATTAGAAATCTAGTTTATATTTCAAGACCAGCACGGACATTAGGAGAAATAACACAAAGTTCAAGTAAAGAACAAGCCAAACTACTCATGAGCCCTTGAGCTCCTGCTGGGGTTTTTATAGCCCCTTACCTAGCTAACAGACATGAACAGTCACATTTTTATACTCCTAGCTTTCTGGAATCATTACGATCAAAACAATGTACAAAAGTAGGGAAATGGTATGTTTCAGCCAGAACAACATAGTAGACAGACTTGTTAACTTCCAGGTTAAAGCTGAAAAGCCAGTATATGCATACAATGTTGCAGGGCACG
>JAVXUL010000001.1:4594236-4613953 GCA_035590515.1 Trichilia minutiflora | reverse complement strand
ATAAATATTTTTTTTTAAAAATATTTTAAATATTTAATTGATATGTACAACAAAAAATACAATAAAAATATTTAATTTAAATATGTAATAAATATTTAATTAAAAAATTAAATTAAATATACAATAATAATATTTTTAAAAATAAAAATTAATTTAGATATATTTTTAAATTTTTTAATAAATATTATAAATAAATCATGTTAATCCACGTGTTAATTGAGCTTGAGCGGGTTAATCAGACCGATTTGTTTAACTCACGAATCAAAATTTTTTAACCCTAAGCTATTTACTTTGTGATCTATTTAAACGAGTCGATCCGTCAAACCCGGTCCGTTCTGACAGCGCGTTCAGCAACATCCTTTACATTTTCACCGAAAGAAAGAATGGATGCGAAAGAGAATTTGACCTGATAAACAAATGGCTTTCTTTAATTTATCCGATAAAACACTTTCTTTGAAAATACAAATACAAAAACAGTAAGTAAAAAACCCTCGACTCTCTTCAGTCTTCACCCAAGATCTCTAGATTTAATTATTCCATTCAATATATATTAGCATAAGTAGTAATTCGATCAAAATCAGTTCACAACCCTGCAGTTCCTTCTAATCTCTCCATTTGTTCCTGTGAGAGGGCTTATGTTTCCCATTTTTATCATTGCAGCAGTAAATTCTGCGGAAAATGCACGAAAATTGGTACTAAAAGTTCTGACAACCGCATCCTGAGATCCGCCATTAAATAGTTCCTGGTCCGAGTGAAGTAGCCCACGTCGAGCCACGAGGTTCTGATAATAGCTGTTGTCGAATTGGTTTGGCGTCTGGTCTAGAGGAGCAAGATTGTTGTCGCCGCCGCTAGCCGGGCAGGTAGCTCTCCTGGTAGTAGCAAAAGCAGGGTCAATGTTGGTGTCATTATATATTCGGTTGCGGAAGGTGGTGCATCGAGCAAAGCCGATGACGTGGCCGCCGGAGAGCACGGTCATTTCGCGGGCAGTTAAGCCTTTGGCTGCAAACATGGAGATGAGGGTTGCGAGGTTGGAAAATGGTGATGGAATTTGGCTGTTGGCTGCGCTCTGGCTTGCTGTTCGTGCATCTCTCCGGCCGAGTGGCACCGACCACGTCGGTCCGCCAAGCTGTAAAATAAAACCTTTTTCGGTTATGATGATCGAAATCTATTAATTAATTAATTATGTAATGCATTATATATCTTATTTAAAAAAAAAAATCATTCATTTATATTTTATTATATTATTATGGGTCCATAGTATTTTTACTTCACCTTTTTTTTTTGGTCAAAAACCAACGAAATTAAAACCTTTCCGTTGACTGAGTTTTGTGATATACACTTTTTATTCTCTTAATATTTTATTAAATATATAATTGGAATTTCCATGGTTGCATGAAAAAATAAATTGAATTACTATTGCAAATTAACTCGAAGAATTAATTAATACAAAACTTACCAAGAAGACTCCATCTCTGGCAGCAAGAGCTAGGATGTCTGCGCATGAAACAGTGTTGTTGCAGGCAGCTTCCAGTCGTGTTTTAATGGCGTCAATCACTTCGTAACCCCTAGCAGAGTTTCTATTTGGTAATGCATTCTTCTCCCCTGTAAAGGTGGCTGTGTCATCTAGTAGTATCGATCCATCGCAGCCCTATCAAAAACAAACGCCATGCATAATTAATCAGCACAAAATTCGAATATATATATATATACGATCGTCCATTAATTATAACCTAAAAAATATATTTTCAAAATAAATGATATCAACGAAGCAAAAGATATTATTTCGATTGTGTTCGTACATTAACGAAGCAATCATGGAAGAACAAGCGAAGAATCGAGGCCCCAAGTCTTGCTTCTCTCCTAATAGCTTTGTTCATTTCATCTCGCACAATGGTTTGGAGATTTATGCAAGTGCTTGCGTAAAAGTTTGGATTAAGTTGTGCATTTGCAGAGCAAGATACAAGAGATATTACGACAAAAAGTGTGAGAAAAAAGTGGGAAATGGAGGCCATGGTAGTTAGCCTACTTCAGGACTCTAAATTATTAACTAAAATGGAGGCAGTAGCAGCTATATATAGAAAGAGTTGATAAATCAAAGCTGTCCGCTTTTGTGGTATGGGAGGAGCAGCTCTATTTATAGCCCTATAGAATGAATAATTTAACGTGCATGGAGAACTGGAGATGGAAGTGGAGATACATAATGGGGTAATTTGACATTGGTCTTCAAGCTTTTCAGAAATATTATTTCATTTTGGTTAATATGTTTCTAATTCAAGGGATTTATCACTTAACCTTATGAAAGTTTGACGTTTAATTATCTATATCATAATTTTTTATATATAACATTCTATTTAAAGAAGAATGACAGATACTCGATATCCCTTCTTGAAATAACATTTAGCTTTTATTAAAAAATTTACGACAAAACCCCTATAAAATTTTAAAATATTATTTATTTTGTTGTCAAAATATTTGTGAAAAATATTATATAATTTAAGAAAGTGATTAAAATTCGTGTTTTAATCAATTGTAAATTGAGTGTTTTTAAAAATAATTCTGATTTATTTAAAAGGGTTGTAGTCTATTTGCTTAAATTTTTACAATAAAAAATTTAATTATAAATATTTTTTTCAATATTAGGGTGCTTAATAATTAATAAATACTAGGGAATGATAATTAATAACAAAGATTAAAATGATATTGATTGAAATATTTTATCTAATATGCTAACATATTGAACAAAGTTATATTTTTTGGATAATTTCTGTTGATAAGCGAAGTAAAATTATTGTATAAATAATTGATTGTGAAGTTGAGATTTTTGTGAATTTGCGTTTGTCTATAGATGTAGTACTTTGGTTAAAATAAATAAATTGAATTAAATTTTAATACAATTGAATATTCTATTTGTAGATGGTGTTGCATTGAATTAAAAATATATGTATATATATATATTTTTAATTGACAATTCAATCAACATGCTGGTAGTGGGTACAGATTTTCATTTTCAAACATTTCTGCCGCCGCGTTTTATCATCATGGAGATGATTGAGGGGATGCCAGCGCAGGAACCGCTTGGAAGAGAGATGGTTTCAGAAAAACATAAAAGAAACTAAAGTTGACTTTTCTAACAAAATCTTCCATGCAGCGTCGACGACCACGAGAAGAGACTTGCTAAAACAAAAAACGCGTCCATTTGTTGTACATTCGCTAACTTTAAATTTTGAATACTAGTAGTCTAGTACTACTTTCCTTTGTTTTTTTTTATATTAATTTTTGTCTATTTATATTAAATGATTATAACGCATGTTATATATAAAATTTGGATATTTTAGTATATAATGGACCGATTTTTTCCACTATATTATTATTATTATTATTATATTATTATTATTATTATTCACTTTTCTATGGCAGAACAAGATAAATAAAACACCCACCCACTCACCGGACAAGAGCTTGTGACCTTTTGTGCATTTCTGACTTTTACTTCCTGATCCAGAGTGCAACTAACAAGCAATAAACAGTCTATTCTTGATTTTGGAAATTATTTGCAATTTTTGGAGACAAACACACACAGACTTTTACTTTTCATTATTGAGGAACATAAGAATCCATCGAAAATATTAAAGCTCAAGTTGACTTGTTAACTAATCGATGCAAAGAAACAAAGATTAATCCACGATAAACGGGCAATCCAAAGTCGGTGAATGACAAGATTTATAGAGAGTATAGATAGATTTTATGCAAATTGCCAAAGGACTATGGCTATTATCCGATTCACATATAATATTTTTTTTAAAAAATTTGTTGTTCCTTAATATCTGAAACGAATAAGTCACCTTGTTAATATAATTTTTTTCATTAATTCAATCGATTTTTAGGTTTTTAATATTTCACTAATTTCAGATTCCATTAGTTTGCATAAAATAACGGATAGATAAAGTTTTTACTATGTATTTTATTATTATTTGTTTAGCTAATTTGTAGACTTAAGAGCTAGCATCCATGATTTGCTTGCTGTCAAAGACTCAGACCCAGACATTCGTAACATAAATTAATTAATTCATTTTGAAAAAAATGATAACAAATCACACAAAAGTCAGAAAAAATTTTATTTAATTTTATCAATATTATCTCTTTTGATATATTCAGGCGGGAGAATTCCAAATTTCCCTCCTGTCCTTTGACTAAAATATAATCATTTTTGAAGGAGTGAAATGTAATCTCAACCATCCATTATAAATAATGGATGGCTGAGATTATATTTAGGGTAATTATATTTTAGTTAAACACGAAGGGGGAATTTGGAATTCCCCCGTATTCAGGCTTAGCTAATGGAAGATCACGTCTATTTTGTATCACAACGGATTTGATTGAACGGGGTGATGTGGACAAGTACTGGTTACATTTGACTTCAGTTGATTTGTTTAAGTTAAAAACTACTATTAGTCTTAATTTATTAATTAAATAATTATATAATTCAATTATTGTTGACTTTGATTATTAATCTTACAGAGTTTGTAACAGTAAATCACATCACCCTACCACTAGCCATTATTAAACACGTATATAAAAAAAATTGATTATTTGTTTGATCAATCAATCGATTAATGATTATATAAACTAGTCAGCAAGTTGCAAATTAGCATGTCTCATCTGGAAGATCAGATCATTACAGGAAGTAATGTAAAAGGGCTCACGGAATTCTAATCTAACAGCTGGTCATTAATTCGGTGATAAAGATTGATGACGGTCATTGAATGACCAAGACCATTTCTTCATCGATTTCGTTGAAAGTAGTGTGATAAACTGATATAGAAACTAGAAAGTGACTTTGAGATTATGACTTATTTTCGGATAAGATTATGATTACTAACTTACTAATTTGGTATTATCAATTCACTAACATAATCACTTAAAATTATCCAATTGACAATTTCAATGTGGGTGCCAACATATCCATTAGAAATTTCAGAAGAATACCCACACGAAATACAATATGCATCCGACCCAAATCATACTAAAAGTTCGTAAAATATGAAAATGGATCTCTCCTTTTACAACTTAGTGTTATACACCCCTCTCACTATCATTGGTGGCCCAATGTCGACTATCTAGTATCTAGTAAGCCAAGTAGTCGAAGTGTCGAACTAACCTCGGCTAATGGGAACAACCATGATGAGTGGGTGCACGCTAGTTTTGGTGCAAATTTAAACAGAAAATATTTTTGAGTAGCACCATCTTTCGTGGTAATGTTCTGTTCAATTTAAAAATCCAGATAATTAAATTTTCCATACAAACTTAAAGATGAGATCATTAGCTGCTATTAACTACAGTACTAATTTCTCCGTACAGATGACTAAGGATTGTAGAAGGCCTAAACAACAAGAAATGGGCAGAAATATAGGTCAGCTAGAAGGAGAGACCCAGATAACTTATATTTGCTCAGTTTAGTTTCACTCACTCGCTTTACCAGGATTCTGTAATGGGGGTGACCTGGGGGCGTGGAAGCGAGGGGAGCTTCCTACTTTTGAAGATGGCCTCTTGCATTTCACCAGTGGGACTAGTGACTGGACAACATCTGCCATCAGTGGCCGGTAATCAGCCTCTGACTGCACACACATTGCGGCAATTGCTGCCACCTGAATGACCTCTTTCATTGAATATTGACCCTCCAACGCTTCATCCATAATCTCTAAAATCTTCTCCCTATCTGTCAACCGAGGGAAGGCCTTTGGCATATGTAGAAAGGAATTAGTTTAAATTATAGGTACAAAAACATACTAAAAGATTGAGGTACTGAAATAACAAAAAGAAATTAAGATGTCTAACGGTAGCAGAGTGACCTTAAAGTAAACAGAATGAGATTAGTATCATTATTTTATTGAGCAGAATTAAATGAAGGGGTTATATATGAAAACCCACCCAAGATACAAGAACTCCTTCTCCAGGTGGTCTCTTCATATCGACAGGAACTCTGCCTGTAAGCAACTCCAAAAGGACAACCCCATAACTGTATACATCTGATTTTGTTGTCAGATGTCCAGTTAATGCATACCTATACAACAAAAAAGGGCAATAATTTGAGTTCAAAATTGACATATTACAAATGAATTTGTATAGAATTATATTACATGATGTTCTAACAGATAAAGAAGTAAAAAATGGTGCTATCCAATAAGACTGAAGCTAAGAGTTTGTTGGTTCATACTCAGGAGCAACATATCCCTGGGTGCCCAACACTCGTGTTGAAACGTGTCCACCAGCTTTGTCAGAGCCAATCTTGGCCAAACCAAAATCAGAAACTTTAGCATGGAAATTTTTGTCCAAAAGGATATTGCTACTCTTAAAATCTCTGTGAATCACAGGGGGACTACAATGCTCATGGAGATATTCCAAACCCTTAGCAGCTTCAAGAGCTATTCTAAGTCGGGTTTCCCAGTCCAATTTGAAGGCAACCGAATTAGAACCTGCACGTTTAACATAATTTCTGTCACATAGTTTCTCTCCTCTCTGAGTCAGTCCTATTAAATAGAACCTTACAGGAGTACATTGAGTTCATTCATTCATAGATTGTCAACTTGACAGATAACTTTTCTTTCTGGCTAGCTAACTATATTAGTATATTCTATTTTTTGCATTCTGGAAATAAATTGACTTTTAAAGTCAGGCACTGCAATATGGAGACTTAAGTATTAGTACTCTAATATGCAATATATTAGCCTTAGAAAGGGTTTACACCTTAGATTGTTTCTCCTCCACAAGCCATGGTTCATTGAAGCATGGATATGCTTTTCAAATCTTTAATTGGTTTAGGAGCAGTATGTCAAGATGCGATCTAACTAAGAACACTATCAGATGTTATACAAGAGTCGTCATGACAACACCTTAATACTGCAAACACAACCATTAACTTATTTAATCATAAAAAAGCTTGGTGCTTTGGTTTGTGATTAGCCTGAAAATAAACAACACTTTGAAAAAAAAAAAGACAAAACAATGGAGGAGATATGGCCAATGGCCAACATCTGCAGGTAAAGACAACAAAGGATTGTTAAAAGAAATGAGACTGAAAGAGATAATATACCCTTAACCGGATACAGGTGTTCCTGTAGGCCACCATTTGCCATGAAGTCATACACAAGCAATTTATGACTATTATCAGAGCAGTACCCAAGCAAAGCCAGCAAATACGGTGATCGTAGCCGACCAAGCAATTCCACCTATAGTGGAAATATTACTAGTCAATAACAATGCATTTCAAGCAATCTCCAAATCAAAATGCCAACATATAGCCTATAATGTTCCATTCAATTGCAGAGAGTTTTAAAGAGAATAAACCAAAAACAAAAAGGTATGTTGTTTGTTGAATTTGTAAACACAAATTAGAAAAACCAACTAAATCTATTAATTTGCGGTCATTTGGTGAAGTTAGCTTTTGTTTAGTAGTAAAACGTTAAATAGAATGTTAAACTCCAGCCATTTCGTTCTCTCAATAGCTTTTCCTAAACCAGATACAGCCCAAAAAACACAAAATGCATGTTAAGATCAAACCTCCATTTTAAATTCATCTTCTCCCTGCTTTCCTGCTTGATCCATTAACTTAATTGCAACTTTCCTTCCATTATTAAGCACTCCTCGATACACTAACCCAAATCCACCATGGCCAACAACATTCGACTTGCTGAAACCACCAGTTGCTGAATGTAGCTGCTTGAAAGCGAACACCTGAAGTCCTCCTTTATCAGTGGTAACTTCCAATCTTCCCAAGTCACTTTTGTCCTCATGATCAACTTCTTCAGAAGCAACATGAAGCATTAGTTCAGAGAGTAAATATAGTGGCTTATAAGAATCTACATTATGAACTTCGATTTCTTATGTTTGGACCATCGGACATGATTTTCTGGTTTGATAGAGGCTAGTTATTCAGTAATAAAACAATATAGAATATTTTTTAAAAATTCAATTTCTCTTCCTCGAAATTTTCAGCAGCCAAAGAGAAGATCAAAGAAAAAGACTAATCCCTCACTGCATAGCATTACGATTTCGAAACCCAAGATCTATTTTCATTTTTCAAGGAAAAAGAAACAAATAAAAGGTTCTTTTTTGGAGATTACGATCAAAAGTAACATCAACAACGCATCTTTCTCAGCAACCCGAAAGACCAAAAGCACGGAAATGGATTTTGACCTCTGTTTGACCATTGTAAAAATGAGTTATTAACAACAGTCTCTGTACGGTCGCGCATTTTCTCAGCATCCAAACACTGTAAAATTCCCAAAAGTCTACTCCTTTATTTCGGTTACTGTTAATCTCATGTCACACATACAAATGTAAAATGTAACTTACTTCTGTTGTTGTTTGAGCGCTTAGAGACTTTGTTTCGTATGTAGCAATAGTAGCTAAAAGCTACCAGCAAAGCGGCCAGCGCTAGAGAAGCCAATACCACAATGACCACCAAGGCAACGAGCGCTTTTCTTCTATACTCGTTTTCTTCTTCCATTCTTAGTCTCAAACGATGATTAAAACCCTAACCCTAGAAATATAGTAAGTGAATGAAAGAAGATCGAAAGAGAGAGAGAGAGAAATGAATTATGAACGAGAGATTGAAGTTGGTTTCAGCTCTGTAATGTTGTCTGTCTGGGGCTCTGTGTGTACTTCGTTGTCCATTCTATGGCGCGGAAAATACTTGAAGTAGCAGTATGTTTTTACTCTTAAGGGCTTGTAATTTGTAATATTTCCATTATTATCAACAATTCCTCCGATCTTTACTAATATTTTGTTTCCATTGTATATTTAGACATTTTTTAACTAATTTTTAAATTTTAAAATAGTAATTTATATTATAGGAGGTTTAGCATGGACTTATTCATAAAATCAAATATTTTAGTATTTACAATAATAAAATATCTTAATTAACTTAATAATTAAATAAAAATTTGAAAAATCAAATCTTACCATCTGGTCGTGCTTCAAGGTATTATATTTAGTTTTTATTTTAGTATAAAAAAAGAGAGAAGATGAAAAAAATTTAGTGCAAATATATCTACATATTTATGTAATATAAATTTAATTCTACGTTGTACAAATTATTATATATAAAATTTATAAATATATGTTATATAAATTATTTATATTTTTACATAATTCTTTATTTCTCTAAGATTATTTCTTTTTATTATTTTAAAATATACAAATTAAATCCAAAATATCTAAATTCAATGCATATTTACTTTTCATCAATCCTCACTAATCACTCTCGCTAGGAAGGTGACCTTGGTTGGGCCTTGGCAGAAAGATTATTTCACTAAAGAGTGGCTAAACTACAATAAACAAAAACTTTGTCGTCCAAGGTAATAACCAGAAACATAACGGACACCAATGCAAAGCATTAACTCCTGAGAGGCCAGCACGTTTAGCTTGTATTGGACATAATAATATAAACAGTAAAACCACTTTCTAATAATGCTAATAAGACAAAACCGGCTCAATCTCCCATGCCTCAAAAAGAGCCACTGTCTCAGGTACAGTCAGATTTTCACGTTCAAGTCAAGGACATTTCAGTAATTCAACCATACTGACAAGAACGAAGCAACGTTTCCTCACGCTCCCACACTACAACATTTTTCTTACTCTCGTCTGCTTCGAAGGATGCCGAACCAGTCCAACACACTTCCAAATCCAAACATACATCAAAGTTCCTTCACTCTCTGTGATTCAAAAATGGTTTTGAACTAACAATTTAAGTGAACGTTGTAAAATACAATTACTCAAGAAAAAAAAAAGAGAACTATATAAAAAAGGATTCCAAATGCCACATTGAGTTTACAGGGCATTGGAAAGGGCAGAAAGAATAAAACAAAAAGCGGATCCAAAGCAATGTACTACCGCCACATGCAGAACCTAAAGATGATTAATCAACAAATTACACCAGAATTCAAGTGAAAGGGATAATCAACATTCACATTATGATCAGCAAACTATTTTGATGCATATCAAGATCTTGATCTGTGAGAAAGACACCACCAATTACGTCTAACGCAACTCAATGTGCAATTTTGTTGTACTGATCTAAAGCTCGGGATAACGACTGTATTGAAACAGGGAATCCAGGACCCATCTGCAATGTGACCCAATGTGACCCAATCAAACGGTTGAATTAAAAACAAAAACGATGAATCAACAAAAGCACCAGACTATAGTAGGAGCTGAATGTGTCCAGAATAAATTTGGCCTTCAGTTCGCTGAAAGAACAAACTTTCATAGTCTTCAATCTGCATCATACTATCTACAAGCAAAAATTGATCTAAAGGCTCGTACACAATACATTCTTTATATATAAGACTATAGATATATTACCCTTGCACTGACAATGAAGGATACAAATGATAGATGACAGAACCAAGTTTCAGGACAAAAATAATTTGTTGACAAAATCAGATTCATTGACCACACAAATCGCTTATGTTATTCAGCCACGTGAACAATTCTGCCTAATAGCACATCCATTCATGTTATTGTTATAGTTGGTGATGCTGAGAGAACAGGCTGATAAATGAAGTAAATGAAAAATGGCAGTGGTCTTGGTGGTGATGATGACATGATAGTGGTGTGGCACGGGAGACAACAATGGTGTACTGGTGCAGTGGCAACAATGGTGGTGGCGGTGGTGTGATGGGTCAAATATGAGGATTTCATGAAGAACATGCTATCAAAACAAAACTTAAAGAAAGCCATTAAAATATTTTACACTAAAACAAATACCAAAATATGATTTTTTTTTTCCCTCTTGCAAACAAAAAATGTATTACAATTAGGATCAAGTCAAAAAAATACATTGCATCTTAATAACTCAAGCCTCTTTTCAAGAAGTCTTTACTTAAGAAAACCAAAATGTCCCTAAGCCTTTCATTCCGAATTCTATAACTTAGTGTTTTATGGCAAATTATCTTTCTGTTTCAATGATACAGGATGCTGGAGAAAGTTGAACATGCACCACTTGAAAAGGAAATCCTAAGCTAAACAAGAAATCAAGAAATCTTTTCAATTCTTTGTAAGTCTTTGTAAATGAAATAGTAAATAATGCTCCAAAGTTATTTAACCTTGAATAGAGTACACAAGCTTACCGTGCCACACAAATGAAAGGAGTTCACATAACCAGCAAATTTTGAAGCTGCAGAAAAGTAAGGGGAAGCACTTGTTATTGTTCAAATTCTGGCCATTTGGTAACAGACTGGATGCGACAAATTCAGTTCCCTAGTTGAGGAAAAAAACTATTCCGCACGGATATACAACTTCATGCCACATAAAAGAACAATGTAATACCAGAAACACAATTGTATTAAATTAAACTAATGTTGATCAACAACAGAGGAAATTCCAATGGGACTAGACTACATTGCTAGAGTTGCATTATTGCAG
Source organism: Trichilia minutiflora (assembly GCA_035590515.1). Lineage (NCBI taxonomy): Eukaryota > Viridiplantae > Streptophyta > Magnoliopsida > Sapindales > Meliaceae > Trichilia > Trichilia minutiflora. The sequence continues at coordinate 4,602,529 of JAVXUL010000001.1, read as the reverse complement.
TGACTAGAATATGTATATTATTTCTGACTTTATGATTCTGATGTAAGTAAGGAAACACACAGCTTATAACTCTATTTGACAGTCTTAGATCACAACCACAGCTTGCTAATTACTCCTTTAATGAGATTCAGCAAATGTTTTCAGGCACATTACTTTTAAGTAATTTAAAATTTTCAGTTCTTGAGAACGGTAAACAGAGAGAATGAAGGCACCATCCACTAGAAATTCTCTATAAGATACACAGAAGCTCATTACTTAATCCTTTTACCACATACCCGAGCAAAGCTCCTTAGAATTACTCAATACTCATTTCAATATAAGATGCCAGGTCCCTATACACTGAAGTTTTGCCTTTTTTTCCCCCTCCCTTTCGGATAAGTAAAACCTATGAAGAACTCAATGTATATAGAAGATCAAATCCAAGGGAAGTGGCCAACAGACTTTCCATGAACTACAAAAGAGATCACAAGGAAAAGACCTGGATTCATTTTATTTCAACAATGAATTGGAGGATATAGTTCATGCTACTCACTTTTCTTTAAGCCTGTAGGCTTTGCCAGCAGAAGAGCATTTACAAATGCACTAACATTCTCGCGTAGAAGCTCCTCTTTCAAACTAACCTGCAAATGATAACGTAACCAAATTTTTAGTGCAATGTGGCATAAAATTATTTTCAGTATATATGTGATGCAGGTAAGATAAAGAATTATATTGGAAGGTGGTGGTACCTTTCCAAGTCCCACATGCACATTAGACGTGTTATCCATTTTAAACTTAATATGTCCCTGTTTCGCTTCTTTTACAGCCCTAGCAACGTCATTGGTCACTGTACCTTGCTATATTATAGATATTAGTGCAATTGTCTATGAAGACTTTATAAGTCACTGCAAATAGTATAAGGATATAAAAGAGTGATATACTCACTTTAGGATTTGGCATCAAACCATGATGATTAAGAATCTTTGATATCTGCATGAGTAGAGTAATAAAAGATATAATAGGAATTAACCAGCCATTAATCTGATCAATGACGCAGTTTAGTGAAACTACAATACCAAATAAATTAAAAAACCTTGAAAAGACGAGGCATGAGTTGACGAGTTGAGAAGCATCTCTCAACATCGATCTTGCCACTGCCTGTACAGAAGCAAATCAAACTTCCGGGACAAAATCATAATTTAGTTTACAAAGAAGACCCCTCAATCAAGACAAAAAGATATAAGGAAATTTTAGTAAATCAGGATTCATTAAAGCCGCTGCAACAAAGACAGTCAACATAATTGTGTGTGAGATGAATGTATAAATCAACATGGAAAATCCTACCAACTGGAACCTATAAGAGATATTCATCCCAAAGGATGGCATAAAATGGTAAGATGGCACTATCACAGCAAATGGATTTTGATATATATTTCCTTTTTAAAGATGACAGACAGAATAGCAATTGATCACCATATAGTATTCAAAAGATTGGCTCATTACTTGCAATTTCCTCAATAAGTTCTAAACCACCGACAATATCAGCTCCTGCAGCTCTAGCTTCCTCTGCATCAGCCCCTTCAGCAAAGAAAGCCACCCTAACAGCCTGAAAACTGACAATGATCACCAAACAACCAACTACTGTACAATTTAGTACAATAAACATCACTACAATCTAGCGGAAGCTTCAACAAATACCTTCTTATCACCATGGGGTAAATTCATAGTACCACGAACTATCTGCAGTTTAACGTATATTAAGTAAATAATGAAAATATTGAAAAGAATTCCACTTGTTTATTATCTTTATTAGGAAAATATAGAAGATCAATTGGGCAATACCAGCTCAGTTTTGCGAGGAGGAATAGCCAATCGAACGTGGGCTTCAACCGTTTCATCAAACTTGGCATTGGCATTGACCTGAACAATCACTAAAAATCAGCTGGAACGTATCAATAAATTCAAATTCAATAAACTGAACTACTGAAGCATGTACACTTACTGACCTTGACTTGCTTAATAGCATCCATCAAATCAAGAACCGGCCTTTTCTCCTCCTTCTTCCTCTCCGGCTTAATCAATAAAGGAAATGGAACGACTATCTTATCCTCCGCCGCCGCCGCTCTGAGTGGCCTCTGCCTTAACGGCCTATTTCCCGCCTGAATTCTCTGCCTCTCTCTCTCCGTCTCCTCGGTTCCTTTCGCCTCACTTTCCTCTGTGCCTTTCTCTCCTTCAACTTCCACTCTGTCCTCGGGCAGAGGAGCCACACGGGTCGGGTATGACACGAGAGGGATGGATGGAGCATCCTTAACATACCGAATGTCCTCCCTGGTCCAAGAAGTTCGAGCCTCCCGTGTCGGAAAATCTCTTGGCGGTATTTCGGTTTCTGATTGTAGTTGCTGTTGCTGTCTTTGTATTCCTTCCTTTTGAATGGGAGGAGATGATTCGTCTTTTGGTTTGGTGGGGTAGGAAACTATCTGGATGGTATGTTTCGGACTCGACGATTCGTCGTTTTCGTGAGGAGTTGAAGAAGAGAGAGATCTGTTGAAGGCTAAGAGCGAAGAGGAATGAGGTTTGATCGGGCAGTGACGGCGAGTTTGGGAGAGGAGAACCCTCAAAGATGCCATTTGGATTACCAACTCTGCCTAGCGATCTGACTCGACTAAAACAGAAGGTGGGTTTTTCGGGGTTTAGGCAACTGCAAAGCTATGCACTTTTTTCTTTTTTTCTTTTTTTACTTCTGAGTTCGTAGTCTAATTACTAAAAATTTTATTGGACAATGATATTTTGCAATATCTCAACAAAAATTTTAAATTATTATAATGTAATTAAAATTTATGTCAAGATGTCTAGATGGTGTGCCAAATTGGCTTGCAGTTAATTTTATATGATTGGTCAACCGAGTTCAAATTTTACAGCTCATCTTTTAAGTTCGTTTGTATTAGATTAATAATTCAGTTATATTCTTTAAACAAAGGGTGAGTTTCTAAACAAAAAATTTAAAAGTGTTTATCTAATAACTCGATTATACTAAAATGGAGGGTGGATTTAAAAAAAATTATTATATTGAATAATAACTCGATCATATTCTTAAATTATAGCATAGGTTTTTAAAGAAATTTAAAAAAAATGTGATTTATTAGTATAAAAATTTTGAATTTGAATTTTAAATTTTACGTATAAGAATGTATTTTTTATAAGAATATAAAATAATTTATGAATTTTATTTGATCTAAGTATCCTATCCTATCATTGGTCCGATTTTATACTTAAGCATTATGATATCAAACTTTCTCACTAATTTAAAAAAAAATTCTAAAGAAAAATTTTGCTTCAAGATTACACAGGAAAAATTTATGTCAAGAACCGAAAGTACTGTATTACGCCTCACAATCACAAATTGCGAGATATCATCCAGTAGTAATTAACTGCTACCAAAGATATATAATACTTATTAACTTGTTAACAACTATAGTTAAAAAATAATAATAATAATTTAGATTTAATTTATATAAATAGTTATACAAATATATTATATAACACTTACTTGATATGGTGTAAACTAGACAGTAATTTTCAGTATCCACTATCCAGAATCTCCGTGGCAAACTCCAACTTTGTATGCTTCATCACATTTTACCCAACAAATCTATCTCGTGCCAATTCTTTAAAAGATGGAAAGGAATGTCTCTGTATTCAATTGGATCTTCTCCTTCTGGATGATGACGAAATAAATGAAACCAAAACCACAGAGGCCAGCTTACAATGGAAGATCGTGGTGAGTATTTGGGTAAACAGCATTATGATCTTGTCATTGTATATATTTTCTTAACCAGACAAAGAGAACGCAAAACATAATGTCATAAACAAATCAGAGATAACTAGTCTCCCAATAGTAAATCAAACATGTCAGCAGGGGTTAGAAGGGTTGTTCCACCAAGAATTAGCTATAAATCAGGCCTTCCACTTTCCGACGATGTCTCCTGCGAATCTCGTACCTGGCAGTATTAATAAGTCTAGTTTACATTGTGGGTAGATAAAATGTCATGAATTTGAAGAAAGAAATGAAACACTTCTAAAATGCAAAAAACACAACTGAGTAACGGTACTTAATATCTCCCAAGTTCAAACAGTCAAATTTAGGAGCTCATTTTGAGATAATGAAATGCCAGTGATTAATTGTGGCTAAAACTATATGCAAACCCTTGAAGTAGAGCAATAGCAAGTTGTGAAAGAAAAGATGGTGCAAAATAAGTTAAAAGAATCAAGGAAAGCCAGACCTCAAGACCATTGATGTCCCCAATAACAAAAATCAGCATGGCATTTTGGTTAGCAAGACTAGGTTTTGCCTGCAAAATTTAAAAAAAGAAAAAGAAAAATCAGCATATTATGAGTATACAAAATCAAGAATCCTGCGAAATTTGAAGGGAGTAAACTTACTTGTCCAGGGCCAAGTCTTCCAAACCCGGTTTTGAAAAGTTGCCCGGCCGTAGAGGAATGGTACTCTAATCCAGGTATATCTTTCTTTGCCAACACTCTCATTAGAGCTTATAAAGTAATCCCTTATTTGTGTAGGCATCATCACCATGGAAATTGCTTTCGTAACCAAATGCTGCTTCTCTCAAAAGTACAATTCTCTTCAGACCAGATATGTTATGAAGGACTTTGAAAAGGTTATCCACCCCATCCTGCAACTCCAACTTCAGCTGCATGTCACCGTACTGCTGCTCTTTGTTATCATTATTATCAGCATCTTCGTTGCCCCATTTACCCCACTGCTCATCATCAAAGTCACCGATTTCTAATTGATTTAAAGACTCTTCTTTGGATTCCTCTGATTTGATTTGTTTATGTTGACCTCAAGCTCTTCTGTTTGACCATGGAGAAACTTAAATTTTGCTCCGGATGGGTTTTCAAATACTGCGTCTACAATAGCTTATTTCAGAAAATGCTCCTCCTGTAATGAAAAGGGGCCACCAGACATGGTGGGAAATTTTCACCTACCAATATATAGCCAATAATCAAAAGGAGCAACGCATCTTTAAAAGACTGATGATGGCTCCACTTTTCCATTCTTTTGCTCATGAGATCCAATCAAATGGCTCTTGTTGATGAGATCGCCAATCTGAGAAGCAAGACTCTGGCCTGTGTCTCCAGCACTGACATGCAACATTTTCTCTAAAATGACAAATGCATCCCAATCTCATATTAACAGTTAAATTTTCCCAGCGGAGTGTTTCCTGAAGCCACTTCTTTATCAACGCAGCTGCATCTTTTGTTCTTCTATCAAGTAAAGCTTCCACATTCCTTGAAAATTTTCAGTGGAGGCAAAGGATCCACTAAGTAACTGAATCTCAGAGGAAATGAACTTTTCATTATATACTTTGTTGCTTAGATAAGTGAAATCGAAAATTTGGGAAGAAGAGTTGTAAGCATCCCATCCGCGTAGAAAAGCTTCAATGTTTTCCTGAAGCTGAGAATCAACTATTTTGGAATCCTCTTCACTTAAAATTTTTGCAAGTGATATCTGAACTTCAACAGGAGAGAGTTATAAACCATGAGATTCAAGTTTGGATTGGGATTGCACACCTTTCATGTGGATGTAGGATGTTGTTCCCTTCCTACGGTAAAGATAAAAACATACAATCAACAATTAAGTTGCCATGACAGCATAGAGCAAGAAGATCAAACATTCAGTCAACAAGTAATAAGTCGGCTGGTGGTTTACAACAACCAACATCATAGAGGCTAGACATGTCTCTCAATATCTTCCCAACACTTTTTGACAGATCACCGAGTGAAAATATTTCCATTTTCAAGTCCATCTACATATTTTAGGAAAATAAACCAGTGTCACAGTAGCAAATACGAGTATAATGTGAAATTCAGCAACCACTATAGCAAAATGCAGGAACAACAATACAGTTGTTTTCTAATAGTATATTATTCTATAATGTAAATTTAATTATCCACAGAGTTTAGATTTTGTGCAAGTTTTCTTGTTCTCAACTGCTTTACAAGCATTGTAGGTGTACTTCTCTCAATACTAATGATCTACATGCATTTTCAAAGAGAAATACTGTAGTTGTACTTCTCTTGTAGGGTTCTCTTCAATTCTCTAACTATAGGCTAATAATTGGAAATTGATTCTCACTGTACTTCAATAACTTAAACCTTACAAATATCAAAAATAATATTATCTAGGTGGTCCAATAGTAACCTGTAGTGTAGAATTCTTATATTAAGGCAAATTTTCAAGGAACAATTGCATGGATAATTCAATGAAGCATACTCCATACTAAAGGTCACACACTAGAAATACAAGAGAAGATACTTTGAGTCTCTGAGTATAAGAAAAAAGTTGAAAGTGCTTCTTATTACCTTGGCCACCAAATGGTAAATCAAATGTGCTGTAAGAGTTTGCCCAGGAGGGACATCATTGCCTTCAATCTAGTATTTATAGGAGGCAACCCCAGGAATAAGGGAACCTTCAGGTTCAACTGATAAGCATGCTTCAGCAACTGATGCCTCAGAATGTAAACACTCTAGGTGAAGGAGGACACAAAATCATGGGGAAGTGATGTACAGAAACAGCCAATTCTTGCCCTACTTCTTCTGTGTAAATGTCCTTTCCACCTGAACTGGTTTCTAGATAAACAGCATCCTCTGCACTGGGTGTAAGACGTGACCATCCATGTTCTTCAAAAGTTGACTTTTGCAGAACTATGCTATCCTCTGAATGCCCAGATCTTGTCCCACTCTTCCTAAGAAGCTTCTCATAACCTTGGAGAAGCAAAGTTTCATATGCATGGAATGCATCGGGTCAAAGAGGTGAATCGGGATATGCTGACTGAGCTGTCTACAATGACAAAAACTTCAACAAGATTCAAACACAATATGCAAAGTAGGAAAGACTAGAAAAATCACTTCATAGCAGCTAGACAACCTCTAAAATATGGTCATTGTAACATTGCCTTCTACATCACAAGATTGGTATCAAAGTGATAACAGGTAAACCAATATTAAGATAAACCACAATGTCAAAATACTTGCAACAATTCTATGACGCAACTTCAAAAGAAATTTCAGAGACATTAAATAAGTTCCAGATTGCTTCATGAATATACTATTTCTAAAATATGGATCTCTTTCAAATGCAATATGCAAGAAAGATGAACACAAGGTGATTAAGTTTCTAATGCGCATATAACATGAAAAGAAGGAAAATGAAAGGAACGTAAAAGAGAAAATTAATAAACCCAAAGCAATGAGAACAGTGGTGCCAAGAAAGTATCTCTGAAATAGATGTAAATATTGCACAATGGCTAATGCCATGATTTGTACTCAGGCATCAAACAATATAGCAATGTGCATTGCTTAGTAGATGAGATCTCATAACCACAATTTTCATCGTAGGATCAAAATTTGAGTTCCAATCGACCACCCGCAAAAACAACCCATATAGAAAATTACAATATTTGTGAGACTGCAGATCACAGACACAATATCAGATAGTATCCTAATTTGCCCAGGTAATGTTTTATCCTTTCTCTTCTTAATTATGGTCTTTGATTCATTTTGAATGAGATGGCCAAATGCTCAAACAGTTCAGGACCTAAAACATATATATTTATTCATGTATACTTTCAGGCGGTATATGCCACAATTTACTTACCATATCAAGAGGAGATATGTTTTCCAAGCTGCAAAAAGCACATAACCCAAGGTCTAGTAAGACAGGAAACGCTCCAATTAATTGGGAATTTTCCGTACGTCCAGAATCTAAGTAAAGAATGGAATTTGAATGTGCTCTGATATCTAAAAGAGACAAGAAAAAATAAATGTAAAAACAACTCAAAAATCATTGAGCGTACCCAGGCTAGTCAAATGAGTACTATATTTGTAATTCAAGAATAACCAGAACAAAATTACATTCCGGCAATTAAATAGGTAGTAAAAAAGAACATTGGTTCAGACTTTGAAAAAAATTCCAAAGGATTTGATATAAATTAGATATATTCTCAAACGAGAACAAACAAAAACATTTTATTGCTTTCAGATTTTAAACTTGTATTTCGAAAAAGCAAAAATATTAAGATACCGAAGACGCCCTGAACCTTAAGTCATTAAAATACCTTATAGCTCAAGGGAAAACCACAAACAATATGGGATTGATAGATTAGTATCTGTTGATGCAAAAAATGGTCACAGCGACTATTCCTCGCACCAGCAGATTTCTTCTTCTTCTTCTTGCACCTGTAGCTGCAAAACACACGGAACACCTTGGGGTAAAGCCGGTTTCCCGGCGAAAACC
>JAVXUL010000001.1:4571871-4594136 GCA_035590515.1 Trichilia minutiflora | reverse complement strand
GTCGAGTACCAAGCCCGGCCCGGCACGGTTAGGCACGCACAGTAACCATGCTACCGGGCCGTGCCGGGCCGATCTCATTTTTCTCGTGCCGGGCCAAGCACGGCCCGATACTGTTCAGGGCCGTTCCCGGCACGACCCATAGGCCCTTTAGGGCTTATGTTTCACGGGCCGTGCCGGCACGGCACGCCCGTTTGCCACCTCTACATTTAACCATGACTTACTTATTTAGCTTGACTTCCTTAATAGCGTCCATCAAATCAAGAACCAGCCAGTTCTCCTTTCTTCTTACTCTCCGGTTTAATCAATAAAGAAAATGGAACCACCACCTTATCCTCCTCCGCGGCTCTGAGTGAACTCTGCCTTAACAACCGATTCTCCGCCTCCATTCTCTGCCTCTCTCTCTCTGTCTCCTCGGTTCCCTTCGCCTCACTTTCCTCTGTGCCTTTCTCTCCCTCAACTTCCACTCTGTCCTCGGGCAGAGGAGCCACATGGTTCGGGTATGACACGAGAGAGATGGATGGAGCATCCTTAACATACCGAATGTCGTCCGAGTCCAAGCAGTTTGAGCCTCCCTTGTCGGAAAGGTGGTCTTTGGGTTTGTGATTGTAGTTCTCGTTGCGTCCTTTTTAGTTTTCATTTTAAATAGGAGGAGTTGATTCATCTTTTGGTTTGGTGGGTTAGGAAACTATCTGGATGGTATGTTTCGGACTCGATGATTCGTCGTTTGGGCGGGGAGTTGATGAAAAGAGAGATCTGTTGAAGGCTACAAGTGGAGAGAAATGGGGTTTGATCAGGCAGTGATGACGAGTTTGAGAAAGGAGAACCCTCACAGATGCCATTTGAATTCCAACCTCTGCCTAGTGCTCTGACTCGGCGAAAACAGAGAACAAAAGTGGGGCTTTGGGGTTTAAGCAGTTGCACTGCAAAGGCATAGCTGCACTTTTTCTTTTTCTTTTCTTTTCCGAACTCAGGAGTAAAACAAAAAGAACTTATTATCTTGTAATTAAAATTTATACTATAGACTAACCACAGATTCTTGTTAATTTATACTATAGACTAATCACAGATTCTTGTTTCTCTTTCTTTTGCCTTGAATGCCTGGGTTCGGTTACCTGTTAAAACAAAAATTATATCAAGAATCATTGTACCGCGACGAGAGTCATTAACGACATCATCCTATAGTCATTAACGACATATAACATCTTATGTTTTTTAACAAGAACGATAAAAATTTTATTTTTTTCTTTTTAATTTAAGTAATATAGATTTAATTTATACGTAAAATATAATCAATTTCCATTGGATAAATTGTTATACAAATATATTATATACCAATTAATTGATACGGTATAAACTTGTTAGATATTTCCAAGTATCCATAATTTCTCTGTCAGTGGCAAATAGAGAACTCCAACTTGGTATGCTTCATCCCATTTTGTCCAAGAAATGTATCTCGTGCCAATTCTTTAAAAAATGGAAAGAAAGAAATATCTCTGTATTCAATAGAAGTGCCAAACTATTTGATATAATTGGGCCAGCGTACAATGCCAGAATGTGGGGATCTTCTTTTCTGTTTATGTACTTTCTTTACCAGATGAAGAGAATGTAAAACATAATGTCATAAATCAGAGAAAACTAGAGTCACCCAATAGTAAATCAAACATGTCAGCAGGGGTTAGAAGAGTTGTTCCACCAAGAATTAGCTCTAAATCAGGCCTTCCACTTTCCGAAAACGCCTCCAGCACTTCTCGTACCTGGCAGTATTAATAAGTCTAGTTTATATTGTGGGTAGATAAAATGTCATGATTCTGACGAAAGAAATGAAACACTTCTCAAATGCAAAAGCCACAACCGAGCAATGATACTGAATATCACCCAAGTTCAAACAGACAAATTTAGAAACTCATTTTGAGATAATAAAATGCCTGTGATTAATTGTGGTTAAAACTATATGCAAACCCTTGAAGTTGAGCAGTAGCAGATTGTGAACAACAAGATGGGATAATATAAGCTAAAAGGGTGGAGGGAAAGTCAGACCTCAAGACCATTGATGCCGCCAATAACAAAAATCAGAATGACATTTTGGTCAGCGAGACTGGGTTTTGCCTGCAAAATTGAAAAAGAAAAATTCAACATATTACAACTACACAAGCAAGCTTTTTGTTGAATTTAAAGGGACTAAGCTTACCTGTCCAAGGCCAAGTCTTCCAAACCCACTTTTGAAGAGTCGCCCAACTGTAGACGAATGGTACTCTAATCCAGGTACATCTTTCTTGGCCAGCACTCTCATTAGAAGCTTGTAAAGTAATCCCTTATTTGTATAGGAATCACTATGAAAGTCACTTTCATAACCAAACGCTGCTTCCCTCAAAGGTATACTTCCCTTCAGACCAGATACTTTGTGAAGGACTTTGAAAAGATTATCCACCCTATCCCGCAACTCCAACTTCAGCTGCATGTCACCATACTCCTGCTCTTTGTTATCATTACCATCAGCATCTTCGTCACCCCAGCTACCCCACTGTTCATCATCAAAATCATCAATTTCTAATTGATTTGAAGTCTCTTCTTTGGATTCTTCTGATTTGATTCTGTTTATGTTGGCCTCAAGCTCTTCTGTTAGACCATGAAGAAACTTAAATTTTGCTTCTGATGGATTTTCAAATATTGCATCCACAACAGCTTCTTTCAGAAAATGCTCCTCCTGCCACGAAAATGGGCCACCAGACCCAGATGTTGGGAAATTTTCACCTGCCAAAATATATCCAACAATCATAAGGAGCAATGCATCTCTAAAAGATAGTAACCCTGATGATGGCTCTACTTTTCCATTCTTTTGCTCATGAGATCCAACCAAATGGCTCTTGCTGATGAGATCACCAATCTGAGCGGCGAGACTCTGGCTTGTGTCTCCAGCACTGACATGCAACATTTTCTCTGCACTGACAAATGCATCCCATTTTGCACTATGTGATTCATCAAGGGTGGCTAGTGCAGCTGCTGCTAACTGAACAATTCCTTTGTTTCTTACTAAAGATGACTGGCTTTCAGCCAGTGCTTTAATCATGGGTTGTAGCTCTGCTTTTGTAGCAGAACCAGGACGACTTCTCACGTTAACAGTCAAATTTTCCCGGCGGAGTGTTTCCTGAAGCCACTTCTTTATCAACACAGCTGCATCTTTTGTTCTTCGATCAAGTAAAGCTTCCATATATGGTGTTCCACGAAAATTTTCGGTGGAGACAAAGGATCCACTAAGTAACTGAGTCTCGGAGGAAATGGACTTTTCATTATATACTTTGTTGCTGAGATCAGTGAAATCTAAAATTTGGGAAGAAGAGTTGTAAGCATCCCATCCACGTAGAAAAGCTTCAATGTTTTCCTGAAGCTGAGGATCAACTATTTTGGAATCATCTTCACTTAAAATTTTTGCAAGTGGTATCTGAACTTCAGCAGGAGGGCGTCGTACACTATGAGATTCATGTTTGGATTGGGATTGTGCACCTTTCATTTGGATATAGGATGTTGTTCTTTTCCTATGGGTTAAAGATGAAAACATGCGATCAATCAGTGAGTCTCCATGACAGCATGGAGTAAGAATATCGAATGTCCGGTCAACAAGTAATAAGCCAGCTGTTCGTTTACGACGACCAACATCATAGAGGCTAGACATGTTTGTCAGTATCTTCCCAACACTTTTTGACAGATCACCAAGGGAAAATATTTCCATTTTCAAGTCCATCTACATTTTTTAGGAAAATAAACCAGGGTCACAGTAGCATATACAAATACAATATAAGATTCAACAAACACTATGGCAAAATGCAGGAACAAATATAAAATTGTTTTTTAATGGTATATTATTCTATAATGTATCTTTAATTATTCACAGAGTTTAGATTTTGTGCAAGTTTTCTTGTTCTAAACTGCTTTACAAGTATTGTAGTTGTACTTCTCTCAATACTATAAATGATCTACATGCATTTTCAAAGAGAAATACTATAATGTACTTCTCTTGTAGGGTTCTCTTCAATTCTCGGACTATAGGCTAATCATTGGAAAATGATTCTCAATGTACTTTGATAACTTAAACCTTAAAAATATCAAAGATAATATTATCTGGGTGGTTGAACAGTAACCTGTAATGTAGAATTCTTAATATTAAGGCAAATTTTCATGGAAAAATTACATAGGTAATTAACTGAGGTATACTCCATAATATAGGTCAACACACTAGAAATATGGGAGAAGATACTCTCATACAAACTATAAGAAAAATGTTGAAAGTACTTCCTACCTTGGCCACCAAATGGTAAATCAAATGTGCTGTCAGAGTTGCCCCAGGAGGGACATCATCACTATCAGAAAACAATCCAGTACTCATAGGAGGCAACCCAGGACTAAGGGAACCTTCATGTTCAACTGATAAGCATGCTTCAGCAACTGATCCCTCAGAAGGTAAGACAAACACTCTAGGTGAAAGAGGACACAAAATCATGGGGAAGTGATGCACAGAAACAACCACTTCTTGCCCTAATTCTTCTGTATAAATATCCTTTCCACCAGAACTCGTTTCAAGATAATCAGTTTCCTCTTCACTGGATTTAAGCCGTGACCATCCATCTTCTTCAAAAGTTGACTTTTGATGGACCATGCTATCCTCTGAATGCTCAGATTTTGTCCAGCGCTTCCTAACAAGCTCCTCGTAATCTTGGAGAAGCAAAGTTTCATATTCATGGAATGCATCAGGTCCAAGAGGTGAATCGGGATATGTTGAGTGAGCTATCTACAATGACAAAAGTTTGAACAACATTCAAACAATATGCAAAATAGGAAAGACCAGAAAAATCACTTCATAGCAGTTAGATAACCTCTAAAATAAGGTCATTGTAACGTTGTCTTCTACATCAAAAGATTAGTATCATAGTTAAAACGGGTAACTGTATACTAAGATCAACCACAATTTCATTTTAAGTTGCAACCCTATGGAATCGGGCAAGGAACCATCCTCTACTCATTCGTGGGCTAGGCTACTCCAAGGTCGCTGACTCGAACTGCCGAATCGAAAAAATTGGGTGCTATCATATTCATATAGCTTTGTATTGGTTAAGTTCACAAAGTTGGAGATAAGCAGATTTGAACTGCTGACATGAGTCAACCTTGCCATTGAAAGAAAGAAAAGATCAAGTATCAGGAGTGCCTTCAAGCAAGTTTATTGGAATCAAGGATTGAGTCACAGGTTCACTCCTCTATTCAAGTGATCAAGCCTAAAGTAGCACCTACCTAAAAAAAGGCCATATGTAGACCCTCTTGTAAAGGTATTTTAACAATTTTTCAATGATGTTACTAGATGCTATTCGAACTGTACCTTTTCAAATGGTAACTACATGGATTTATGGAATTGGTTACTATTCCTGAATCGCACAAAAGAAAAGAGAAGTTCTGACGGGAAAAATTGCTCAAATACCAATAAGCGAGGCTTATTTGGGTTATGTTATAAATGCCCTGGCTAATGTCAAAATACTTGCAATAATACTATGATGCAACTTAAAAAGAAATTTCAGAGACATAAAAAAAGTTCCAGCTTGATTCTTAAATAAATTAATACTAATAGCTGGATCTCTTTAAGATGCAATGTGCAAGAAAGATAAACATTAGGTGATTAAGTTTCAAATGCACATATACCATGAAAAGATGGGAAACGAAAGGAACTTAAAGAGGGGGAGTTGATAAACCCAAAGCAATGAAAACTGTGGTGTCAAGAAAGTACCTCTGAAATAGATGTAAATATTGCACAATGGCTAATACCATGATTGGTACTCAGGCATCTTACGATGTAGCGATGTGCATCACTGAGTAGACGAGATGTAATAACCACAATTTTCTTCATAGGATCAAAATTTGAGTTCCAATCAACCACCTACAAAAGCAACCCATATAGAAAATTACAATATTTATGAGGTTGCAGACCACAGGCACAATATCAGATAGTATCCAATATAAATACTTAGTACGTATGAAAACTAGTGCATGATGATTTGCCAAGGTACTGCTTTATCCTTTCTTTTCTTTATTATGGTCTTTGAGTTATTTGGTATGAGATGGGTAAAAGCTCAAACGATTGAGGATCTAGTGCGTATATTTTTGTCCATGTATACTTTTTCAGGCGAGATATACCACATGCTTACCACATCAAGAGGAGACATGTTTTCCAAGCTGCAAACAGCACGTACTCCAAGGTCTAGTAAGACAGGAAACGCTCCAATAAAATGGAAACTCTCCGTACATCCAGAATCTAAGTAAAGAATAGAACCTTCAATGTGCTCTGATATCTAAAAGAGACAAGAAGAGAAAATAATCATGAAAACAACTCAAAATCATTGAGGGTATGCAGTCTAGTCAAATGAAATATTATATTTGTAAATCAAGAATAGCCAAACAAAATTACATTCCAACAATTAAATAGGTAGTACCAACGGGAATGTTCGGTTGATACTTTGAAAAAAAATCCTAAGGATTTGATGTAAATTAGATATATTCTCAATCGAAAACAAACAAAAACGTCTTGATGCTTACAGATTTTAAACTCATATTTCGAAAAGGCAAAAAAAATAGCATATCAAAGAGGCCCTAAACTCATTAAAATACCTCATAGCTCAAGGGGAAACCACAAAAGACATGGGATTGATAGCTTAGCATTATCTAAACCAGCAGCTTAAATTTGAGCAATCCGTAACATTTTCAGCCAGCATACAGGTAGTTAATCAAGGACACATATTATCTACAGAGAATCATGTTCCAGCTCAAGCAATTTGTTTCACTTATTCAGAATGCTGCCATATAGTGGAAAATTCAAAATAGAATACGAACTTACGTGTTTAATAGAATCGATGCAACATTTAGTCACATCAACCAGAGCCATGTTTAGAGCCACTGGTTTCTGCAAAAGAAGCAAGTAAAACAAATCAACGAAGTTATAATTTGGGGCAGCTAGAATAGAAGTTTATCTTACATTGTAAGAAGATAAGCAGGTGACAATTTGATTTTCCTTTTCATATAAAGGATCTACTTCAACGGTTATTTTACCGTCTGATTTGCCGAGAAGGGCGGAGATTCCCTTCGCCGGAGATTGGGAATCTGGTTTCCCCACAAAGGGAAAATAGAAAGCAATCGAGTACGTTTCTAAAAATGTACAGTTACATCTTTCCAACGAAAGTGTGCCATGGAAACAGTCAGGCCAAATTCTGTGCAGCCGGAGAAAGACCCATCAACCTTTGAAGGCTGAAGAGTGGTGACCGTTTTGGAGGAGAGGGCTCGGGAGTTATCTGATTTCTTTCCTTAACGAAAAGGATCAATATCAATAATTACGTCATAGTTGATTTTTCTGGGTTGTTGCTGTGGGTGGGTGAGTATTTTTAACGTTGTTTTTATTGTGAGTAAACATCTTAAAAACAAGTTGTTGCTCGTGCTCTCTACCAAATACCGGTCTTGTTATAGTAATACTACACCTTTTTAAGTACTTTTTTCTAAGTATTATTTCAAAATTTATATGTTAAGTAACCTAATTTTTTTTAATTAATTAGATAATAAAATAAGGGAAAGTCCAATCTGTAAATACCATAATCACTTAAAAACCTGTAATATTATTTATATTGTTATTATAAATTGAGATATGGTAAATTTAATAAGTTATAAAATATAATTACATGATATTAAAGGTTAATAAAAGAAAGTAAATTAAGCCCACTAAAAACTTATATTTGTCAAATAATTCAACATCATCCATCACTAACGAATTTCCATATAATTCAGGGAAGCTAGAAATTAAGAGCCATCAGCCATCATTTGATTATTATATTACACATTGACATTAGCATTTCATTATGCTTAAATAAAAATTCATGACACGCATTACAATAAGATTGGCGCACTCGTAATGCCCACTCTAGAGATAGACCTTCATTGGATTCCAATCAAGCGAACCACAAGTGGACAAAAGAAATTAAAGACAGCTAAAATTCAGGAACAGGGAGGTCCTCTTCTGTTGGTGGAACCAGAACCCACTCTCCATCCTCGTCTATCACCATACCTTTGTTTTTTTCTACCCACCATGAGCCAGGCACCAATAATTCTTCCTTCAAGAATTCAGAAGACTTGTTCACCAGAGCCAAGCTTCTCTTCACTTTCAGATCAAAATCTCCATTCTGTCCATTCCATCCGGCTACAATATGCAACATCCCTTGCAAATTATGCCAATCACTGGGATTCTTAGAGTCCTTCAAGCTTGGCGACTTCCTTGTATCAATCAAAAGATCTGTTCCTGTATCCTCATACCCCAACAGTTTCCCTGGATAGCGCGTAATAAGATCGATCTTGTTCCTTATATGCAAAACGTTAACGTTTGGATAGCTTTTCATTATGCGGTTGAAAGCTTTGTTTCCGACTTGGGGACAACCGAAAACAATGGCTGTAACAGGAATACCAGTGATGCCATTTTCTGCAAGATCAAAGGCACTTAAAACTGATAAACTCGCACCCAAACTATGCCCTGTTACAATTATACTCAACTGCTCATCTGGATAACGTTCTCTCAGCTCTTTGATCTTCTCCAAGAGTTGAATTCTGGCACTCAGTTTTGTAAAAGATGATTCGGGATT
Organism: Trichilia minutiflora; assembly: GCA_035590515.1. NCBI lineage: Eukaryota > Viridiplantae > Streptophyta > Magnoliopsida > Sapindales > Meliaceae > Trichilia > Trichilia minutiflora. The sequence continues at coordinate 4,585,482 of JAVXUL010000001.1, read as the reverse complement.
GTCAGAAGTGTAAATGGTTAGCCATCCCTGCATCACTTTCGGTGCTTTCTCGTCGTCGTCGCTGTCACTGCTACCGGTATTCTCTTCAACTACTCTGTTACTTCTGTTCAACAAGGACCCAACGGACTCCATTTTGGCTCCTAAAACGTCAACCCACTCATAGTTCCTCGTCGTTCCACGCCATGCAACATAGATTTCACGGCGGCCGATAGCTTTTGATCTCTCGTTGGAGGTGACAGCAATATACCCGATCCAGTTAGACTCACGGTCCCAGGATTCCCTCGAAAGAGAGTGTAACAAAAACGCTTCAGGGACACTAACGCGGGCAGTCCCGTAGAGAAAAGAATAAACCTGATAATCCGATGCGTTTTCGAGCAAGACTTTTCGAAAGAATTCGGACTTTCCATAACGGCTACTGCCACAGTACTTGGAATTCTGGTCGTTGTTGAAGGCGTCGTAGGTGGCCTGAATGAAGTCTCCGCAGCGGAGAATAAACTTGCGGAGAGAAAGGTCAAATGGGTCTAGCAGACCGTCCCAGTTGTTGCTACCCAACAGCTCAGACCAAGAAGGTTGTGCTGCTTCGCCTGTCGCCATTGAAGCAGTGAAGGTTTTGGTATAGGAATGAAATTGAACGGTTCAGGTCAGTGGAATTATCTAGTTTGTGATAACAGAACGGAAAGATGTATACAAAACAGAGAGGCAGAGAGCTTGGAAATAATCATGGCGTTGATAATGTAGGACCAGAAAAATTGTAATTTCACTTTGGTCCTTCACCGTTTGAAAACTATCAATCTAATCGGCATATTTGACGTATTAGTAAAAGGTACCTAATGTTTCTCAAAATAATCAATTAGGTACAAATGTTTTAAACAATATCACTTTAATCCCTCAACCAAATTTCTGTTAAATTCTTATGGTTAATACTTCCACACTTTCGAAATTTATCATTTCATCTCCCTTGATTTTTGAAGTTTTGTCATTTAAATAATACTATTTTATACTAATTAAATACCATTTCTTAAATTTTAGTTCCATTAAAATCCTTAATAAAATCAAGAAAATTTGTCAAAAAATTTTATTATTATAAAAATTATTTAAATTTTTACAATTGAGAATACTTTTTGAAGAATGTGTACTAATAGAAATTCACTTTATAAAGGAATGGATCGAACACAATTTAAAATGAAAATTTTCTTTAATATAACAATAATTCACGAACATCATAACGGTATAATATTAGATCCCTAAAGAATCTTTTAACTTTAATAATAATATTTTTTTAATTTTTAATAGTAAAAAATATATTTTTTAATAATGTAAAATAATTAATTAATTATAATTTATTTATTATATATAAGATTATAAAGATATAATTGCAAATTATACTTTTAGGAAAGTAGGGAGGTAAGTATTTATTTTTGCATTCTTACAATCTAAATAAAATATTGTCGAATCTAAAAAAAGGTAAGTAATAATAGTTTTTTTTTCATTTTTTTTTTATATTTTAAACACTCAAATATCATTATTTATTGTCTTATATCATTAATATACATATATATACACACACACTTGTTAAAAATTGAAAAAAATTAACTATATATTTAATAATTAAAACGAAATAATTAGAAAAAAAAATTAATACACACCATTGCTCATAATTTAAAAAAATAATTCTTCTAAGTTTTACTAAATCATCATAACTATTTAACAATTAAATATATATTAACAATAAAATAAAATTATAAAATTAAAATAATATTGTAAAATATTTAATTTATAACGATAACTAAATGTATGTTAAAGTCATCTCATAATTCTTAATTTTTTAATTATAAATGATCCCATAACAATGAAACAAAAAGATCAAAATAAAACAAAATCAAAATTGAAGAATTAATTTTTCTGTGTTGGGATTTATGGTTACACAAATTATTGAAGATAATAAAAAATAGATAAATAATTATATTTAATTTTGTTATAATATATAAGAATATAAAAATAATTGTAAAATATATTTTTAAAAAAGAAGGGAAATAAATAATAATATCCTTCCAAAATAAAAAATTAATAATAAAAAAAGTAACATAAAATAAATTATTATTGTTTTCTTTTGAAAAAAATCAATTATTGATATTCTATAATGAATATTTTTTTTAATACGTACATACATATACATAGATATAAGTGTCAAATCTTGTATTAATCAAATCTTCGTGTTTTGATTATTACACACATGGTCATATTTTTTTTAATCAGTGATGTGAGTGGTTCAATCTAATACTTGGAAGAATAATTTTAGGAATATAAACTCTTTATAGTAAACTTGTGAACTAATTAATGCTATGTAATAATATTAATTAATAAAAAATAATTAATGACAATAAATTATGTAAATTAAGTACAAATTAATATTATCATATTATATTAGTTTATACACATAGGTTTGTACCAAGAGTTTATCTCTAACCTTACTCATATTTGAATATATAAACTTTAATTTATAGATTTAATTTCATAAAATATATTTCTAAATTAATTTTATAAGTATACTACATCAATAATCAAATGGTCCAGCATTTTGCATAAAAAAATTGGGCCAACATAAAGAAAAAATTTGGGCCGAAAATTAATGGAACTTAGTCGTAAATTAGGATAATAATTCGGGCCGAAGTGGCAGGCAGTCATCTGAGTGCTGGGAAGAAGTAGGTCAAGTCAAGCTGAGCCTGAGCGTACGGCCAGAGCCCAATAGGAACAAAAAAAACACCACTGACGTGTCAAAATTTTGCTTTCTGCTTTCTCCTTCTCGTTTCTCCTTCCTCTTCTTTCTTACTTAGCAGCAGGCTTCAGCGATTACTCTGTTTCTCTCATACTCTCTGTGTGCGTTTTTTTTATCGTGCGCACCCGAGGTACGTTATTCTACGCACCCTCTTTTTCCCATTTTTAACTCTATGTTTGGATCTACGTTGGCTCGCCGTTGCAAAATTTTTACAAGCCTTTTTGAATGATATTTCATTTATTATATCATTTATTTCCAAAATTCCCTTCAATTATTGTTTCGTTTTTTCGTAATCTGAAATCGTTATTATTTCCTTATGAATAAATACTTTTTAGAAATATTCTGTTTGCCTTTTGTCCGCTTTCTTTGAAAGTTATACAGAATAATCGATAAATACGACCCAATTAAGCAAATTAGTTATATGGGCTCATAATGAAATATTTCAAGATTTTGAATTTTATAGGGTCTTTCGTGCCATTTCGAGCACAACTTTACGAGATTAGGGTATAATTTGGATACAATTAAGTTTTTTTTTTGTTTCTTTTAGATTAACTTATTTTTCGGATTGTGTTAGTAAAGTCCCAAACAGACGCATTATGTTGAATTTTTCTTTTTTGCATCAATTCTCTTAACAATCCAAAAATTGTACACGGATTGTACATGAAACCCATTTTTTATTTACTTATTTATTCTTGGTTTCTTATCTTACTTTTCCCAATAACATAGACCTATTGAATATGCATATGTATCCAATTTATTTAAATTTAAGAACTGTAGTGTATACTTTTTACTATGTCTTCGTTTTTGTTTGTTTAATAAAGATTGGCAGAGAGGGATGAGATAACTGTCATGCAGATCTATTACCGTCAATTGGCGTCACAAACCAAGATCAAAGTATTCAACTGTATATTTTATCGTAATTGCAGCTAGTGACTTTCTAGCAAAGACAGTTATTAGCTAACTGATATCTGTTCAGTTAAGTTGGTATCGTCTTTACATCATGCCATATTATATACAGAGACTTTATAATACTTGCAAAGCATCATTCTCGCCCAATGGTCCCGTGTCAGATGAAGGCCTTGAGAAAGTTCGAGCTATGTTAGGTATGGAGAATTGACACTTTAATTTTGTTGTCATATATTTATTGATGAACTTAAAACTATCATGTCTTTTGTATCACTTCAAAGTCAAGTTTGCTAGTTGTCTTGTTGGAATGTATAGGAGAAGTGGCATAGTTGCTGATATATTATTTTTGAAGTTCTCCATGTAAATTATTAAGCAACTAATTAGAAGAGAGAATTGGTAATTTAAATTTCACACCAACGCAAATTTAGTAACACTATAATATTTTTCAATCATAATTGCTTTAAATGATACAGCACCCAATTACATTTGATTCAGGCTCCATTTATGGTATAACTTAACATGGGACTGTGCAATACTGTTAGTTGAAATGGAGTTTGCACAAAAAATTAAGACGAAAGCTCAATCTTGAGAGAAATTGTCATCGATGGTTGATGTAACTCATACAACTCAACTTGGGACTGACAATTCTAATTTTTTATAGCTTGTTGTAGGAATTAGAAATTATGCTAAACCAACTCATTCATATGGGTAATTATATGATATTGTACCTTCATTGAGACGGAACCATAATAGAGAAGCAGTTTGATGCGGAAATCTTTAATTTATTATGTTTGTTTTGATTCCGAGATGAATTCCATGCTTATGTTTTTCTTTTAGAGTTCTTATTATTTGCCATACTTGGCATTGCTGCTGTGGTATGCAAATTTAGGTTTCTGGCCGAAAAGGTATCTTGCTTTCTTTTTTAATAATAAAACATTGTCAAATATGTTTGGAATAGTGTTCTTAATATTTTGTCATGAGAGAAAGATCATGATATGTACGGGGATGTTTCTTGCAAACAGATTTCACATTATCATGGTTGCAGTTTTTTCTTTGTAGTTGCCTTCGTCTCCCCAAAATTTTATCATCTTTTTTGAGTGTAAAAGCTGTTTACTCATTTGGAACCAAACAAGATGGGTTTTGCATGGTGTATCATACTTCTACCTAGTTTATTTTCCATTTGATTTTATTGCTTGTTTTTATGCTTCCGGAATAAGTATACTTGTCTGGAGAAGATACCCACTCTGTGTGATACTAAATCCTGAGGATTTTATTTTATACTTTATGCTTATATAAATTTCTAATTCCTTATTGCCATTTTTGGTCACTTTCCGTAATGGCTGAGTACTGTTTAACCACAGATGTTGTTTGTTTCAGATAAAATCAAGCCTTCTGATGTAGGTCTCGAACAGGAAGCACAATTGGTTCGTAATTGGCAAAGTAATGTGCTTGAACGTAATGGGAGACATCAGTCACTGGCACCAATAAAATACCTGCATTTACATGAATGTGACAGTTTCTCTGTAAGCACAGCTTCAAGTTGGCAGTCACTAAATAGATCGTATTTCAAAGTTTGAAGCTTGAAAACCGAATTACTGAAATCCATTGGCTTTTAATCTCTCTCTTTTTTCCAGATAGGAGTTTTCTGCATGCCACCTTCCTCCATCATACCCCTTCATAATCATCCTGGAATGACTGTTTTGAGCAAGCTTGTCTATGGTTCATTACATGTGAAGTCATATGATTGGCTTGATTTACCCGAGTATAATGATCCATTGCAAGGTGTGTTCTTATGGTATATTTTCTCTCTTTCTCTGTCTTCAATGGAATCTGTTAATCCTTTTATACCTGTAAACGGTGACAGGAGTATAACTATGCTTTTAGGACTTAAGTTGCACTCTGTTTTGTGAATAATTATTTCTTTAAGAAGTGATTAATTTTGATAAATGGAATTACCTGGACAATGGTAATCTACTTTGTGCTGTCTGAAGATGAAAACCTACTCATCTTTGTAGCTATATCGATCTTCTGTATTACTTCTGCCAATTGATCACGGAAAGGTTGCTTGCATTTTTACTATGTTATGATGTTAATATTTTGATCTATAAATGTTGATAAATTCTGTTAATCTTTACATCCTGTAGGTGTATTTTATCTGACTGGAGACTGAACATTTTTCAGTTTACATTTAGTATAAAATATGGGAAAACTAGGGTAGAAAGACAGCCTAGGAGATAGCAGAAACTGTGGATATCATTTATCTAATGAGATTTTTATGAGTTTGCTGTTTCTTATTTTATGTGTGATGCTTTCCTGTATGTCTTTTGGTTTTGCCGAATTGTGCTACTAACTAATAGAATTTTCCTATCATTTTCTCAGAAAAGCTTCTAGTCCTTTTATCTACTCAATAAAGTATTTGGTAAATAGCTGAAATGTAACCTTTCTAACCAATGTCTGCAAAGAAAAGCCACCTTTTCTCATTTTGGTATTTTCTGTCCTCTTTTCTAGCAGAGGAAAAGAAAATCGGGTCACTGAGGTTGTACTATCTGAAAAACTAAAACGTTTTGGTTCTCATTGTTCAGAAGGGTACTCATTTAAGCTACGAAGTTGCATGGTTGAGGCATTTTTGGTTGACATTCAAACAGCTAAATGCTAGTCCCTGACACATATGGGTTTGCATTTTTAATTGAAATGCTAATTCCAAATTAAACCTGTATTCAGTCCGCTCTTGACTTAATTGGATTAACTAAAATTTTTTTGTAAGAGTAACTGTCCTCTTATCCCAAGGCAACCAGAGAGCTTTGATGACCTGTAATTGGGTACCTAAAGTCTCTCCCTTGAAATGATTTATTACAGCTTTTCCGTTACTTTTATTAAACGCCCTTCCCAAATTTACTTTGCTTATTCACTTTACAGCTTCCCAATGGATTCATATTACATTTACTCTTTGCTTTGTATTATATGTTTTGTAGCTACAATGTGATCTTTTGATTGTATACAGACCTGCATGATGAATAACACAGATGGGCTAATCCTTAGTCAAAAACATTATTAGTTCCTTGCCACTCAGATTACAAAATTTGTTGATTTGTTTGGAATAAATTAATGGTTATGTACATATGTTAGTCGTAAATGCTTTGCCGGCAGAGAACCCTAGTTGCTGGGGTTGAATGCTCTCAAGTTTAGGATTTTAGCTGTGCTGTAACTGTTAAAAATTTCTGTACTATCAGTCCTGCTTTTTCTTTTTCTTAATCTGATGATTTAACAGAATACAGTGTTATCTTGTCCTCTCTTTTCTCTCTGTCTCTGTTTTTTTAATTTTTATTTTATTAAAATTTGTTCAATTAACTGGTTGTAAGCCATGGCATGATGACTTATATGCTATGGATAATACTTTTTTATTTTCCTTGTATCTCATTGATAACAATATAGAAATCTTATAGAGATTTGTCATGCTGTTTTCTTAGAGAATTGGCTGAAACAAGTTTTCCAAATATTATTTCAAACTTAGCTTCAGTATAATTCTCATTTGTTTTTGTTTTTAATTTCTAGTGTTTATTTTCTGGGCATTTAAAATTGGCTGAGCTCGAGCCTTATTCGCTTGATATGGAGATTTTAAAAATTTAGGAAATGTATTTGATGGGGCTTCTTGGTGATTTACATATGACATTCTTTGGGTTTTACTTATGAAAATTATTGGAAGAAATGAATGTCTGTTGCTCTGGTAACAAGAAAAATTACGAGGAATTTTTGGATTCTATGTATTCAAAATGAACTTAAGAAGATGCGAATTTTCTTTTCTTCTAGAAAGATAAATCTGAGAATTTTTCATAAAATAATGCCCAAGATGTCCAACTTAATGGATTTCTTATGTTGGTTGATCAATCTTCTTGGAGAGTGGCATTTGAGAGGTTGCTGCTCATAGCATGACCGTTTGTTCTTAGAAATGGGATGGGACGATCTGACTTGATGTGGGTGCCACTGGACCAGGTGCACTCAGTAGTATTTTATAAGTCTCAAGTATTGTGTCAGTATGATGCGCAACTCAAAACCATGAAGTTAACTTGGATTATTGGCTTGATGACATCTGTAGCATGTTTTAATGCTCTTGCTTGATTTCTTTTCACCCATCGCCTCCTTACCTCCCCATGTGTAGGAGGTCTTAATTTTTTTTTTTTTTTAAATTTTGAGCATTCACAATAAGTCATGATTGGTGGTTTGCAGCAAGACCTGCGAGGCTTGTTAAGGATACTGATATGGCAGCCCCTTGTGGGACGACAATTCTTTATCCCACAAGTGGAGGAAACATCCATTGTTTCAGAGCTATAACTCCCTGTGCTCTCTTTGATATCCTCTCCCCTCCTTACTCTTCGGAGCATGGACGACATTGCAGTTATTTTCGGAGGTCTCCCATAAGGGATCTTCCAGGTAATGAAATTTCTTTTGTTTTACCAAGGACTATGGCTATTGGTTATGAATAGTAATAACATTGTTTTACAAAGTGATTTCTATTGGTAAGATTCATCCCTTTTAATAAATATGCTTTCTTCTTTCTTACAAAAATGAAGGTGAACTTGAAGTGAATGGAGAGACAGTCTCTGAAGTTACTTGGTTGGAAGAGTTTCACCCCCCTGACAACTTTGTGATTCGAAGAGGGCTGTACAAGGGTCCTGTTATTAGAACTTGAGAAATCTTATTTTGGTGTACCGTGCATTCTAATGATATTGGCTCTTCATGTTATGGGAAATAGAGGGGATATTGTTTATGGGTTGTCAATAGCCTTGGCAATATTTTTTTGGGGGGGGCTATGTAAGTTAGGCGTTGGGCTTGTACATATTATTACGCCAATGTAGTGTCTTGATTCACTGACCTCACCTTTTACTAGTGAGATAGTGACTGAAAGTTGAGAGAAACTGGTGCCGGATAATATTCTTGTTTGAATTTGTTTGTTCGATGACAATAAGCAGATAATTTCATCTTGTTAGTCTTTGTTTGATAACTGGGTTTTATTTGAGGTTTTAGTCCTAGTTCAATTGCTTCAGCTCTGTTACCACCCTCTTGGAATTTTATCACATGCATACTCCAAATCATTTGTAAGCTTCTTTTGATAACCACAAGGATGCCACAGCCTAAATGCCTAAGTGATTGGTTGTCAACCGAATTGAGCCGATGTTGGCATTATGCTTTTTATTTCTTCTGTAATAATGACAGTGCTATGGATGCAGTAAACAATTCCAGTAGTGTCTCTAAAAGCCATTCTGATTCTGTTTGTTAGTAATTGAAGCTGGTTATGAGTTATCCTTTGTTGTGAGAGAGGATTTGCATTTGGAATAGCAATTTTAGTAATTTGTCTACTGAAATAGTTTGGCCCAAAAATGAAGGTGAAGGTGCTGCTTGAAGCCAATAAAAAGAAAATTCTTGTTATCGCAACATGAAACCGGTAACAATAAAATTACAATACAAGACACAGGGCCTTACGATGACATAGAGGATCAATAAATGGACAATCAATATCAAATTCTCAACCGTAAGGTAATGGTAGGACTTCCATTCCCACCATTTACTGTTAAGGAGTGAATATTTTCAAGATTCTCTGATGAACGAAATTAAAAAAAAAAAAATGAAATCTAAACCGGCAGAACGAAAAAACCCACATTGGGATGAACAAAATTAAAGATGAATTGAACTATCTTCTGGTTAATGTTATAGCTGGAAATTAATTGATAAAGCTGTACATGCATGTGAGCTACAACACGTTCTCTTCTATCTCTAGACTGTCGAGGTCGCATATGGTGCCTATGTTCGCGGCGTCTCTTTTGCTAACACATCAAAAGCCAGGTGCCAAAGATAAAACTAAGCAACCTAGATTCTTTCTTTCTTCGTGTGGAATTTTCATTTTTACAGAATATCAACATTAATTACTTGAAAGTTAAAGTGTATGAACGAAAACGAATGGAAATCATGATGGAGCTGAGAGCTGCCGTCAACTGTACTGTAGTTAGATACCCATTTCTTTTTCTATTCTTTTCCTATACATTCAGCTCTTTTGATAGAATAATATTGACGGTGATGCATGTGGAACAATTGACCATATAGTCTTTCCCACTAGTATTTTGGTAAATTTTGAATATATCTATATCTATATCTATACCTTGTGACTTTAAGAATGATGTCAAGCTGTCTCAAGCATCACATGTATATCATATCTCTGATTTATATATTTTTCAAGTCTCTCTCCCCAAACTGGGCCACTTTTAACAAATTCTAAAATATATAAATTTATCAATATTAGCTTTTTATAAGTGTTGAAGGTGAAAATGAAATATTTGTCCTTTTAGATCATATTAAAAAATTTATATTAGCTTTAAATTCAGTGTTTACTTTATAATATTGATGAATGCTGATGATATGAAAGAAAACAACAAAAGAGTTGGATTAAAGGAATAATAATTGTAAATATTTGTAATTTATTAATAATATTAGCTGGACTTTAAATCTCTTTAATTAATAGTTTTTCTCCTGCTAAAATGCGTCCATACGTATGATAATTTTGATAATTTATCTAATTATTTGAGAATAAATTAAACCTCTAAATTTAGTAAATTCATTCAAGCATTAGCCTCGTCACATTAATTTGGATATTAATTATTATTGGAATAAAAATCAAGATCACTATTAAAATCAATTCTCTTTGATTCTATGACTAACCCAGCAGTCAAGGTGCAAAGTTGATTTTTATGTGAGAAATAGGGATGTAATCAAATCGTATCGACTCGATACAATAAACTACTCGAGATCGATTTAACTTAAAAATTTAAAATTCGAACTCGATTGACACTATTTTTTTATACTTGATTCGACCTAATGAAATACTTATGTATTCAAACTCGATTTGATTAATCTCAGAAATTTATTTTTTAAAATTATTACTATAAAATTTAAAATTTACTCGATTCGATTTGATTTAATTACACTTGTAGCTGTAATAAATACTCGATTATTATACTCAAACTCGATTCAAAAAACTATTCAAACTATTCGAATTCGAGTTAGTCGAGTCAAATTTAAATATCTAATGAATCTAATCTGAGTAACTTGTAAGTAGCTTAGCTTGTTTTAGTCTAAAACAGATATCATGAGTGATGTAGGAGTTCCAATGCCAAGAGATGTCCCCCCACCTTCATCAGAAAAAATTTCGGGTAAGAAAAAATGACTTCAATCTCGTGTAAATTTTAACCTAAAAACGGGGACGATAAAAGGGGTTTACCTATGAGTCTTAAAATCATTACAAACTGTCATATTATATTTAAGATTTTATGTTGTACAAGATACAATCTAGGTAATTATTATGCCAACCTAGATTTATAGGTAATAATTATACGACGACTCATTATTCAATATCAACACGCAACTTCTTTGACAAACGACTTTCAGTTCTCTAATGATCACACTTGCAAATGTTTGGGAGAACGTACTATCAACTGTTATAAATACTAGTACTTTTATTATGAAGGGGATTAGACATAGTTATAAATGATACAATAATTTGTAAAATCCTTTTCTTTTTAACTAAACTTAAGTTTCTTTTCCCTTTAGGTCTCAAGTCTAATTCAAACATCGAAATCTATATATCGGGAAGTCAATGTCACTCCTAATCTTTTTTTTTTTTAAATTTCAGATAGTTAAAAAGCAATTATTACGGTGAATTTACAGCCACAAGGCAGAATTTAGTCAAAATATCAACTACTAAAAGATATAAAATCTATATAATATTTAAAATTTTTCTTCCAAAAAATTTGAAGCAACAACAATTATAAAATTGTATTGATTGTATGTCTCTAATTTTATTTATAAAATTGCATAGTGTGTGAAATATAATTGCAGTTGGTTGCAATGTAAAGTTGGAAATCTGTCCACCATCCGGCAGGACATTTATAAAATGAGGTGTAATAATTCTGAGAAAAAGATTCTTCGTTGCTCGGAAAATTTAACAATATTAAACAATGAAAGACGTCAACTCCCATGCACAAAAGAAGACAGAACATGCATGGTTGTTTATACTGGTACGTAGGGTTAAGAGAATTCCTAATTTTCTAAAATTATTTATCAACTACCTACTGCATATGCACGAGACACAATTTCCTTCTTTCCCGCAATACATCCATCTTTCCTATCAAAACTCTTACTTTAATCATTCGAATACTTGTCTTCATTATTCACAAATCTCTCTCTCTCTCTCTCTTACAGTCTTGAAATTAACACATAAAATGAATGATTCGAAATCACGATTATCTAGTCAAATTTGAGTGTCTTCTAGCAAAAATCTGATCCTTCAATTGATTCCTTTCAGCGATAATAAATATAACGAGTCTTCCCCCATGCCAAGACAAATGGTTCAAATTCTCTCGTAGAAACCTTGGAAAGTAAATTCTTGGACGATAAGGAAAAGATAGCAGGCTGTGTGCTAGTTCCCAGAAGACCTAAAACGAGACAACATCAGGAAAATCAGTCTATCAAATCAGAGACAAGTGACATTCAATAGTGATCTCTCAGTTTTTACCAAACGGCAATCAAATAACAAATTAATTTCTATAAAATTAGCAGAAACTTGGAAGAGGAAAGAATCTGTAGATTTGTTTGTTCAATTCTGAGCCATGATGATCATATGAGTCAAAACTCCTAGCTTGCTAGCTAGACAACGACATTATAAAAGTCGCGAAGTACAGGTTAAAAAATTCAGAGGCCGCCCCGGATTGGAGTCACAAGTGTTTGTCTCAATTCCTGATGATGTTTCTTCTATGTAGCAGGTTCTTGCATTGCACGCTGCCTTAAGTTTGACGTCAATAAACAAGATAAAAGTGGTGGATCCTATATTCGAAGGAAGATATTACAGACGAAGAGCTAGAAAATTTAAATTTCAAGTACGTACGTACATACATATACATATACATGGGAATAAAAAATGCTATTTGCCTACAGCATATACATGCATGAGATGAGATTTTTGTGGTACCGGTGGTGGTATTATATTAATTTACTGGCCCATATAGCACAGTTAACCGAAAATCAACTGCCTTCTAATCAATTAGGTAGCTTCGACCGTCTCGGGTGTCCCAGTTCTAAGTCTTGCAGATAAGGACAAAACTATTTATTCAAAGCGATAAGAACATATAATATGTTCAAAAAACGAAAAATTATAGGGAACAAACAATCAGAAGAAATAGGACGAAAATTGAAATGTTTAAATATGGGAAGCAGGAAGTTTTTAACACATATGATAGGGTTGATTGGAAGGTCCTTTTCTTACTGCAGAGCGATCACATTTTGTAATAAAGAAAGCTTGGGATCCAATTTGTTATTCTGTAATGGCAAAACCAAGTATTCAGCTTGGTTTCCCAGCTGTTGGAAATCGTTGTCATCGTCGTGAGACTGGTGATTATATGCAGGTACGTCCAAAACCCAAGACAGAAGGTGAAACCAAGAATTATTATGAATTCTCTAAGTTTCTCTCTCTAGAAACTTAAGCCTCCCACCATAATTTTTTCATGCAATTGTTATGTATTCTATGATACTCTATTCTTCATAATTTTTTGCCTTTATTTGTTTATTTATAGACATATATTATGGACGAAATAATACAATTATTCATTGAATAATTATAACCTTTCATTAATGGTGTCTTTTCACCATTAGCCATGTCCTTTACCAAAGGACATAACCCTGTATGTGGCCATTACTTTGATCACATGGTTCCAACAACTCCCACTTGATCAAAGTGATCAGGTTTACTTCCGATGATTGCATATCCTGTACATACAATCAATCATCATTACCATACCATAGCTAAATCACAAAAATTATAGTATAACATTTTACATCCGTAAAATGGCGTCATAACCGAAATTAAGAAAATACCGTTCGTACTTAAT
>JAVXUL010000001.1:4560521-4571771 GCA_035590515.1 Trichilia minutiflora | reverse complement strand
CGGTCTTCAAGGTCTGCAGAATTTTCATCAAATCTCCTAATCGTTCCATCAACGAAATCAAATTTCTTCCTCGCTCTCAAGGCCCCTCTCAATGAACGAGACCATTCATCATAGTTTTCTCCTTTCAATTGGACTTGAGTAATTAAAATACCAGAATTATCAAGCGAAGTGATGTCATATGGTGAGATGGTTTTCCATTGAGAAGTTCCATCAGCGCTAGTAGTCGACTTTTCTATATTAGATTTTTCGGTCATGATTCAAAGGGTCAAATCGTAGTTTGTTATAACTCTGATACCATAACAAAACTCAAAGATTATTTTATGAGAATTTTCTTTTGTCTTGTATTATTCTCATAGTCAAAATATATACAAAAGATACAATTCATTACTTCCTAAATTAACTCTTAAGAATATACTAATATAACTAATTTACTTCCTAAATTAACTTTAAAAAAAAAGATTACAATAATACACAAGAGAAGATCCTCTCACAACGAAACATGAACAATTGATTCTTAAAACATCATTTCCAAACATGTTTTCAATATTTTTTTTTTATTTTCTACTTTTTAATTATGATATTTTATAATACATTATTTATAAAGTGAAATCACTTTATATATTATAGTATTAGTACTCTATATGATAATAACAACTATACTAAGATTTTTTTTTAAAAAATAAAAATTAATTATTGATGTAATTTTTAATCAATTCAAACAAAAATAATATTTTTGTATTTTGATTATTAATTGAAAAAACAGGATTTAATTATATTTTTTTATGAGGTTTAACAATATTTTTCAGAGGGAGTTAATAATATATTTTCCATATAATATTTACACATTCATTAAGTATTGTCTTAAAGCTTAGGGGTAAATGTCCCAGTATCAAGGTTATGGAATTAAAGTGTAATAAATAAATAAATAAATAAAATTAAAATGTTAAATATTAGAATTTGTTAGTTTATTTTATGTCATGGTAATTTTAATATAAATGTAAGAGTTGGAGAGAGATAAAAATATATCTATCTATTTATATTTATTTATTTATTTATTTAAAACATTATGAAATGAAAAATTCAATAAAATCTTCTATAGTTCGTCGTGCTTTGATTTACTTTGATTATTACACACCTGATACTTAGAAATAAGCAAAAACACGTTCATTTTTTTCAATCAGTGACATGAGTTGTGCAATCTAATATTTAAACATGTAAACTTTAATTTTAGAAATATGTTTCTAAAAATAATTTTATGAGTCAGATCATTGATAAATGGGCCAGAGTTTGCACATAACAAACAATTGGGCCACTAATGGTGTACAAGAAAGAAATTGGGCCAGCAATTCAAGAGACATAATCGTAAATTAGGATAACAATTCGGGTTACTCAATCAACAAAACGGCTGGCAGTAGAAGTAAGTAGCTCAAGTCAAGCTCAAGCTGAGCCTGAGCAAGAGGCCAGAGCCCAAAAAGCCAACGAAAAGACACCAAGATCCGCCTTTGGCTTTCTCTTCGTTTCTCCTTCATCTTTCTTTCTTTGCTTAGCAAAGGGCTGCGGCGATTCCTCTGTTTCTCCCTCACTCTCTCTGTGCGTTTTCTTTATCCTACGCACCCGAGGTACGTTATCCTACGCACTCTGTTCTCTCCATTTTTATCTCTCTGTTGGATCTATATTGATTCGTCGTTGCTAATTTTTTATGCTATGCCTTTGATTAAATTTCATTTATGTCCGAAAATCTCTTCAATTATTGTTTCTTTTTTCGAAGTTTGAAATCGGTATTATTTCCGTATGAATAGATATTTTTTAGAAATACACCTTTTGCCTTTTGTCCGCTTTCTTCGAAAGTTATACCGAATAATCGATAAATACATCCCAATGAAGCAAATTAGTTATGCGGGCTCAGAAAGAAATATTTCAAGATTTTGAATTTTTAGGGCTTTTCGTTGCCAATTCGTGCACAACTTTAAGAGATTAGGGTATAGTTTGGATACAATTAAGCTTTATTTTTGTTTCTTTTAGATTGTGAACTAATTTTTTGGATTGTGTTAGTAAAGACCCAAGTAGACGCATTATGTTGAATTTTTCTTTTTGGCATCAGTTCTCTTCATAATTCCAAGAATTATAAACGGATCGTAAATGAAACCGATGGTTTATTTATTTATTCTTGGTTTCTTGCCTTTGTTTTCCCAGTAACATAGAACTATTAAATATGCTTAAGTATTCATATACGTATCCAATTTATTTAAATTTAATAACTGTAGTGTAAACCTTTTACCATGTCTTCATTTTTGTTTGTTCAATCAAGATTGGCAGAGAGGGATGAGATGACTGTCATGCAGATCTATTACCGTCAATTGGCGTCACAAACCAAGATCAGAGTATTCAACTGCATCTTTTATCGTAATTGCAGCTAGTGACTTTCTAGCAAAGACGTTATCAGCTAACTGATATCCCTTCAGTTAAGTTGGTACCGTCTTTACATCATGCCATATTATATACAGAGACTTTATAATACTTGCAAAGCATCATTCTCGCCCAATGGTCCCGTGTCAGATGAAGCCCTTGAGAAAGTTCGTGCTATGTTAGGTAAGCTTTAGTTTTCTTGTCTTATATTTATCGACGAACTTAAAACTATCAATTTTTTTTTTTTGAAAGTCAAGTTTGCTAGTTGTCTGGTTGGAATGTATAGGAGAAGTGGCATAATTGCTGATATATTTTTTGGAAGTTCTCTTTGTATATTATTAAGCAACTAATTAGACCAGAGAATTGGTAATTGAAATTTCACATCAATGCAAATTCTAGTAACACTAGTTTTTTTTAATCATAATTGCTTTAAATGATACAACACCCAATGACATTTTACTTAGGTTCCATTTGTGGTATAACTTTATATGGGACAGTGCAATCCTGTCAGTTGCAATGGAGTTTGGACAAAAAATTAAGATGAAAGCTAAATCTTGAGAGAAATTGTCGTCGATGGTCTTTGTAACTCAGACAACTCAACTTGGGACCAAAAATTCTAATTTTTTATAGTTTGTTGTAGGAATTGGAAATCATGCCAAACCAACTCATTCATGTGGGTAATTATATGATATTTTACCTTAAATAAGATGGAACCATAATAGAGAAGCAGTTTGATGTGGAAATCTTTCATTTATTATGTTTATGTTGATCCCAATATGAATTCCATGCTTATGTTGTCCTTTAAAGTTTTTATTATTTGTCATACTTGGCATTACCGTGGCATGCCAGTTTAGGTTTCTGGCTAAAAAAGGTATCTTGCTTTCTTTTTTAAGAATATGACAATGTCAAATATGTCCTGCAGAAATGGATTTGAGTTCGCAATATTTTCTCATGAGAGAAACATCATGATATGCATAGGGAAGTTTCTTGGAAACAGATTTCACATTATCATGGCTACGATTTTTTCTTTGCAGTTGCCTGAATCTCCTCAAGTTTTTATCATCTTTATTGAGTATAAAAACTGTTTACTCATTTGGAACCAAACAGGATGGGTTAGTCATGGAGTGTCATACTTCTACCTAGTTTATTTTCCATATGATCGAATTCTAAATCCTGAGGATTTTATTTTCCACTTTAATGCTGTGAATTATTTGTAACTTGTCTATCATGTTAACACTGATGCATTTCTTGTATATTTGAAGCACTGTGCTTTATACTGATGTGGTAGTGCAAGTTAGATGCATTTGGAATTCTTTCTTTTCCCCTCGTGTTTATGCTTATAAAAATTTATAATTCGTTATTGTCATTTTTGGTCACTTTTCATAATAGTGTGCACTGTTTAACCCCCAGATGTCATTGTTTCAGATAAAATCAAGCCTTCTGATGTAGGTCTTGAACAGGAAGCACTAGTCCGAAATTGGTCAAGTCCTGTGGTTGTACGTAATGGGAGACATCAGTCACTAGCAATCAAATACCTGCATTTACATGAATGTGACAGTTTCTCTGTAAGCACGGCTTCAAGTTGGAAGTCACTAAATACATCTTATTTCAAAATTTGAAACTTGAAAAATGAATTACTGAAATCCATTGGTTCTTAATCTTTCTCTTTTTTCCAGATAGGAGTTTTCTGCATGCCATCTTCCTCCATCATACCCCTTCATAATCATCCTGGAATGACTGTTTTGAGCAAGCTTGTCTATGGTTCATTACATGCGATGTCATATGATTGGCTTGATTTACCTGAGTATGCTGATCCATTGCAAGGTGTGTTCTTATGTTATATTGTCTCCCTTTCTCCCTATTCAATGGAATATGTTAATCCTCTTATCCCTGTAAACAGTGACAGAAGTATTTTAAAACTTAAGTCGCACTCCGTTTTGTGAACAATTATAACTTTTGAAAGAATAATTTGTCAAAAATGGAATTAACTGAACAATGGTAATCTACTTTCTGTTTATCCGAATCTGAAAACTGGCTCATCTTTGTAGCTATATTAATCTTCTGTATTGCTTCTGCTAACTGATCATGGAAAGGTTGTTTGCATTTTTACTATGTTATGATGTTAATATTTTGATCTATAAATGTTGATAAATCCTGTTAATGTTTACATCCTATGGGTGTATTTTATTTGATTGGAGACTGAACATTTTTCAGTTTACTTAGATCATGGAAAGGTTGTTTGCGTTTTTACTATGTTATGATGTTAATATCAGAAAAAAGCAGGACTGATAGTACAGAAATTTTTAACAGTTTGAGCACACTTAACAGGAAAGGTTATTTTATGATGTTAATAACAGTATACAGTGTTACCTAGTCCTCTCTTTTCTCTCTCTCTTTTTTTTTTTTAAAATTTTATTTTTATTAAAATTTGTTCAATTGAATATTTGTGAGCCATGGCATGACGATTTATATGCAATGCATAATACTTTTTTTTTTCCTTGTAGCTCCCAGATACCATTATAGAAATCTTACAGAAATTTGTTGTGCACTTTTTTTACAGCATTGGCTAAACCAAGTTTTCCTAATATTATTTTTGAACGTTTGCTTCACTATAATTCTCATTTTTTTGTTTTTAATTTCCATGGTATGTTTTTCTGGGCATTTAAAATCGGCTGAGCTTGACCCTTATTAGTTTGGTATGGAGATTATACAGATTTTAAGAAATGGTTTTGATAGGGCTTCTTGGTGATTTACATATTACATTCTTTGGATTTTACTTATGAAAATGATTAAAAGAGATGTATGTCTGCTGCTCTGATAACGAGGGAGATTATGAGGAATATTTTGGATTCTGAGTACTCAAAATGAACTTAAGAAGGTGCTAATATTCTTTTCTTTAAAAAAATTAAATCTGATAATATTTCATAAAATGATGCCCAAGATGTCCAAGCTTAATCGATTTATTATGTTGGTTGATCAATCTTCTTGGAGAGTGGCATTTGAGAGGTTGCTGCTCATAGCATGACTGTTTGTTAGTAAGGAAATGGGATGGGACAGTCTGACTTGATGAGGGGGCCACTGAACCAGCTGCACTCAGTAGTATGTTATAAGTCTACAAATGTGCCAATAGAATGTGCGACTCAAAACCATGAAGTTAACTTGGATTATTGGCTTGTTGACATCTGTAGTATGTGTTAATGTTCTTTGCTTGATTTCTTTTCACCCATCTCCTCCTACACCCCCCTTGTGTAGGTGGTCTTAATTTGTTTCTTTAATTTTGACGTTTCACAGTAAGTCATGATTTGTGGTTTGCAGCAAGACCTGCAAGGCTTGTTAAAAATACTGAGATGGCAGCCCCTTGTGGGACGACAATTCTTTATCCCACAAGTGGAGGGAACATCCATTATTTCAGAGCTATAACTCCCTGTGCTATCTTTGATATCCTCTCCCCTCCTTACTCTTCAGAGCATGGACGACACTGCACTTATTTTCGGAGATCTCGTAAAAGGGATCTTCCAGGTAATGAAATTTCTCTTGCTTTACCAAATGATTATGACTATTGGTTTATAAATAGTTATAGCATTGTTTTACAAAGTGATTTCTGCTGGTAACATTCATCTTTTTCTAATAAATATGCTTTCTTCTTTCTTACTAAAATGAAGCTGAACTCGAAGTGAATGGAGAGACAGTCTCTGAAGTTACTTGGTTGGAAGAGTTTCAACCTCCTGACAACTTTGTGATACAAAGAGGGCAGTACAAGGGTCCTGTTATTCGGACTTGAGAAATCTTGTATTGGTGTACCGTGCATTCTAATGAAATCGGCTCTTCATGTTATGGGAAACAGGGGAAATTGTTTATGGGTTGTCAATAGCCTAGGCAATAATTTTTTATGGGGGCTATGTAAGTTAGGGATTGGGCGTGTACATATTATTACACCAATGTAGTGTCTTGATTGACTGACCTCACCTTTTACTAGTGAGATAGTGACTGAAAGTTGAGAGAACATTGTGCCAGATAATATTCTTGTTTGAACTTGTTTGTTCGATGACAATAAGCAGATATTATCCTTTTGTTAATCTTTGTTTGACAACAGTTTTTTTTTTCCTTTTTTGAGCGTTTATTGTTTGTCGTAAGAGAGGATTTGCATTTAGGATAGCAATTTTGTTTATCTTTTTACTGAAATAGTTTCGTCCAAAACTGAAGGGTGGAGGTGCTGGTTGAAGCCAATAAAAGGGAAATTGTCGCAGCATGAAACTTATAACAGTAAAATTAGAACATAAGACTCAGGGCATTAGATACTTATTTTTCTATGCTTTTCCTATATATTCAGCTCCTCCATAAAATATTATTGATGGTGATACATGTGGAATAATTGACAATATATTCTTTCACACTAGCATTTAGGTTAATTTTGTATATATTTAAGAATATTGTCAAGTATATCACATGTATATCAGATCTCTGATTTATATATTTTTCAAGTCTCTCTCACCAAAGTCACCCACCTTTAACAAATCTTAATTGTAAAATATATACTTAAGTATATTAGAATTCAATTTTAAAATTTATAAATATTAGCTTTTCACACACTAGAGTTGAAGGTGAAAATGGAATATTTGTCCTTCCGTCTATCTCTATCTCTATCTATCTATCTTAGCTTTTCAGTGTTTACTTTATATATTGAATGCTGATGATATGAAAGGATTAAAAAAAGGAGTTGAATGAAGTAATAATAATTGTAAATCTTTGTAATTTAATAATCAGTCGTTTAAAGTATTGACTTTAAATCCCTTTAATGGGTAGGTTCTCTCCTACTCAAATGTGCCCACATAATTGATCTAATTATTTGAGAATAAGTTAAACCTCTAAATTTATAGTAAATTCATTCAGACATTGGCCCTCATAGTAGCAATTGGGATATCAATTATCAAATTCTATTGTATATATTAGTTCTAATTGTATGCACAGTGTGTGAATATATAATTGCAGTTGGTTGCAATGTGAAGTTGGAAATCTGTCCACCATCCGGCAGAACATATATAAATGAGGTGTAATAATTCTGAGAATAAGATTCTTCATTGTTCGGAAAATTTAACAATATTAAACTATGAAAGACGTCAACCCCCATGCACAAAAGAAGACATAACATGCATGATTGTTTTATATGGTATTGGTACGTAGGGTTAAGAGAATTCCTAATTTTTCTAAATTAATTATCAACTAGCCACTGCACGAGACACAAATTCCTTCTCTCCCGCAGTACATGCATACATCTTTCCCATCAAAACTCTTACTTTAATCCTTCGAATATTTGTCTCTATTACTCACAAGAATCTCTCTCTCTCTTACAGTCTTGGAATTAACATATAAAATTAATGACTCGAAAACACGATTGTCTAGTAAATTTGAGTGTCTTCTACAGAAATCTGGTTCTTGAACTGATTATTCGTTTTAGGGATTTCTCTTCCCAAATAATAAATATGTCTTCCCCTATGCCAAGACAAATGGTTCAAATTCTCTCAAAGAAACCTTGGAAAGCAAATTCTTGGACTATAGGGAAAAAGATAGCAAGTTGTCTGACAGTTCCCAGAAGACCTAAAAAGAGACAACGGCAGGAAATTCATTCGGTTAAAAAAAATCCTTCAGAGCCCGACCACGATTGGAGTCACAAGTGTTTGTCTCAATTCCGGATGATGTTTCTTCTATCTAGCACGTCTTTGCATTGCATGCAGCCCTCAGTTTGACGTCAAAAGACCAGATAAAAGCAGTGGAACCTATATTTGAAGGAAGATATTACTGATACAGCTAGAAAATTTTAAATTTCAAGTATACATACCCAAGGGAAAAAATGCTATTTGCCTACAGCATATACATGCATGAGATGAGATCTGTGTGGTGCCGGTGGTCCTATTATATTAATTTACTGGCGAAAATCAACTGCCTGTAATTGGATAACTCTCCAAATATCTCTAGTCAATTCTGTTAACTTCTCGGGTGTCCCAGTCCTACTCAAGGGTTTATTTATATATGTACAAATATATGAAATATTTTCAACCCTTTCTAGTCTGTCAGATAAGGACAAAACTAATAATTCAAAGCGATAAGAACATATAATAAACAAAAAATGAAAAATGATAGGGAGCAAACAATCAGAAGAAATAGGAAAAAAATTGAAATATTTAAAGATGGGATAGCAGGAAGTTGTTTACAGATATGGTAGGGTTCAGTGGATGGTTCTTTTCTCACTGCAGAAAGATCACATTTTGTAATAAAGAACACTTGGGATCCAATTTATTATTCTATAATGACAAAACAAAGTAAACAGTTCAGTTCCCCAGCAAAGGTCAACTAAGAAAGATTACTTGGATCGATAAAGAGAGATGGGCAGATCAAAGATGCAGCTGTCAAAAGGAAAATAACGACAAGATGGTTCGAGATTTCACATGATTTTCAACAGTCCAAGAGAGTGGTCATATTTGTTTGACACTAATAAAATGGATGTGTGTGATGGCCCGACCATTGTCTTCCATGCATTATTATTGAATTTAATTAATATATAATATAAAGCACATTAAGTACAAGAACATTTGAAGATTAATTTATTGACTAATGGATTAATTTCCACCTATTCCTAACAAAAGGTTTCAGATGTAGAAAAATAATCTAATATCTCAATAAAAAAGAGAACAGAGAAGAACAGCATCTCAGAGTAAAAGCTCTCTCTCTAGACCTCCTCTCTGATTCAATTCTCTCAGTACTGCATGCTCAATACGAACAAATTGTTTCCTCGAGGATCCATGATGTACAGCTCTTTCTTTTTTTGCTGGGTAAGTTTTCATATTGGCCTCTCTTTTAATGTACTGCTAGCTAGCTATTCCGTTGCTAGTTGTTTGATGATCAAATCTTGTATGTTGGATCCAAGGAGTACTGGCTTGGATCAAACATAAAAGAATTTCTAGGATTGTTTATTCATTCTCATGATATGCTTGAATCCGATGTTGTAAGCATCTTCATCAAACAATAGTTTTCTATAGAGAGAATATCAACACTATAGTTTTTGTGGAAGCAAATATTTATATATAACAGTTAACATTCAAAGTATTAAATTAATCAACTTCCTCTTTCCGTTTTCAATTTTGCTCGTAATTAAGCTTCTTCATGACTTCAAGAATGTCATACTCGCAACTTGTATGATTTTCTTATCCTTGATTTAAACGAGACGGCGACGGTGTTTTTGTTTTGTTGCATAAAAGAAAAGATATCTGTTGCTCCAATACAGTTAATTCTGTATATTGTTTTTAACTAATTAATTTCCATAGGTTATTTGTTCTGTATATTGTTTTTAACATCATGTTCGTTGTTTCATTTTTGAATCTATGCTGCATACTCCATATTATTCAGCACCAGCTATTATCCTTTTTCAAAATCACACTTGCCAACAATTATTGTAGAAGAATAATTTCTAAAATGCTAATAGAAAGCATGATAAAACGTGATACATTTCTTATCATAATTAAATTTTATTAATGAGTAGATAATTTGGAGAAACTTTTCTCTCACATAATCCATATTTGTAAATTTTTGCTGTATCAATTTCACTTCAATTCTAGACTTTTAGCGATCTTAACTAAAGAAAATCAATATATTCATTAGAAATTATTAATATCTGCTGCAATTGCAAGGGCTGTAAGAAGTGGATTTAGGTGATTTATACGTATATATCTCTGTGTGTGTATACACACACTCTTTCAAGGTTGCACGCAAACCTATCATTAGATCTTCTTCTCATTACATTGCTTTTAAAATGTCTCTTCTTCCTTCCGTTGAAAAAAATCTCCTATTTATGTTATATTCCTTCCCGTAATCCTCACCCTCCACCCTATACTATATCTATCCGTGACAGTGAATTGTAGCTGCCGAAGACTAATGATGTGAAGAAGCAGTGAAAGATACACATTTCAATGGAAATATGGCCGGCACGATTGACATGTCTTCCTATGAAAATACGAGCAATGCAAGTGAACTTCAAGCTCATCAAAACTCTCCTCTAGCCAGTTCTCCGAAGCGTTTATCCCTCGATTTGAACCTAGAAGCAATTGATGATGTGAATAATAACACCACCAATGTACCATCCAATGATTTTGTTAATGATCGATCATCTCTAGAAGGTACAAGTAGTACTAATACAGACAGAACCATGGAAGAAAAAGAACAATCTCCTATGGTTAGGCAATACGTTAGATCAAAAATCCCTAGGCTCCGGTGGACGCGAGATCTCCATCTAGCTTTTGTTCATACTGTTGAGAAGCTGGGAGGACAAGAAAGTAAGATGAAATTAACATAAATAATTTGGTTCCATCTCTCTCTCTCTTTTTTTTTTAATTTTATCACACTTCAAAAGTTTGTTCTTACTTTCTTTTCATTGGATGGGTATAGGAGCAACTCCAAAATTAGTTCTTCAGTTGATGAATGTGAAAGGACTTAACATTGCTCATATAAAGAGTCACTTGCAGGTAATAAGTTAAGGACACGAATGAAAGCCTATAATATTTTAATTGGGATTGAAATTAATTAGTTCCTTTGTGATCTTCATATACTCGTGATTTTCTGGTTTCTTTATTCTGTTTTCAGATGTATCGAAGCAAGAAGCTGGATATATCTGGCCTTGGTAGATCTTCAGAAACTTTTGTTGTGCCCTAAACAAAATCTGTTACTACTTGTTGGACACTCAAGATTCTACTACTTGTTGTTAACCCAGCGGAAATAAAGAATTTCCTAACTAAGCAATCATATGGAAATCCCAAACAATAACAACAAGTATTCTACTAGCTAATTAAATATAAT
>JAVXUL010000001.1:4548062-4558198 GCA_035590515.1 Trichilia minutiflora | reverse complement strand
TAATGCCATTTAATTAATCGTAAACAATTTACAATTAATTACAAAAGATATATACACAAGAAAATATAACCCTGAACCATCTAACATGATTGGTTCTAGGACATATCTCTAACATGTCCTACAGCCTGAACTAAGTTAGAGAGAATCCAAGAGACTACAAAATAACTGATATTTCAATTTGTTATAGTATAATTATTGATGTTTTTTACACACTCTAATTTTGTGAGTGATTTTACATGATGTGATGATCAGTAAGTCAGATGTTTTATTTTGCAATGAAAGGATTAGAAAGATAAATACTTTTGAGGGCTATAATGATTTTATTAAATTTCATGATATCATGACTAGAGAGCCAGGTATAATATGATATATGTGTATTGATATGAATTTATTTATTTTATTTCGGATATACGATATTTTTACCTTATGATGATATTGTTACGCTCTAATCCGTGGATCCTACACGTGACAACCGCCATAAACTCCCAAGGTATATTCAATTATCAGAATACCCCCTGTGAGTATATAAGACCTTTACAAAACCTATTACAAAATCATTTCATACAACACTTCCCATATAATTCCAACCAAACACCCAAACTACACAATGGGTTTTTCAATCAATCCCAAATACTTCAAAATATAATTATATACAAATCATTTCATAAAAGAATCCATTCAGATATAAATCCATCGAAGGTCAATCCACCCAAAAATCAAATTCAAATAAAAAGCTTACAAATTCTTTTACAATCCTTAGAAAAATAAATAAACATTAATACAAACTTATAAACGAAAATCTAATGGACTACTATCTTATCTAAGTGAGTCGGATTCAAAAGTATACCTGAAGCACTTTAGCGTTTAGAAGTACCACCACAACTGAATCCGCACAAAACTCTCTAAACCTGAAATTAAAGAGTAAGGGGAGGGGAGTATACGGGAGTATACTCCGTGAGTGAACTAAAAATATATTTATAATTACATGTTGTTTAACCCATAAGTAGGAAAACATACTTAGAATATAACATAAATCAGTTTAATTCAAAGAAATTCTTTTAATTTGAAAACCTCAAATCAAATATCAAAAGTCATTGGACTGACTGTATTTCTTAGCGATCACCCTGGCCTTGGGCATCCCGAGACCATCAGTTGATTTTATATGCAAATAAAAATAATATTATTTTAATAAAATATAGTTTTATAAGAAAGAAATAAAACATGTATGGTTTTTCAAAAAATATGCCCACCACTGATGTTCGTCTCGAGCATCCACGGGGTGACATCCGTGACTGACTCGATGAAACTCACAGTTGGTCGAATCACATCTCCCTCACAATATCACAATCATCATATAGTAGTCCCACTTGTTCAGCCTTCACTCACTTAGGCAATCTCTCATCTAGGCCGTCCCTAGGCTACCACATATAAGTTTCATTTAGGGGTCGACATCCCAGCTATAGTAAATAACCCGGCTCTCATGACTGTTATCACCAATATACAAGATATATATAAAAATCTGGCCCATTGGCCTATCATTATTCATAAATCATAAAACATGACCCACTGGTCGTATCATCACATAACAAACATGAAATCTGGCCCACTGACCGTATCGTCATATGAAAACATAAATATATCAAATCACATTAAGTATACATATATGCATTTTCACATACTGGAGAGTAATAAGCAAAATCACTTATAAAAATACTGGCATATCAATATAGTTATAAAAATAAGTTTTAAATACAATAACAAAAATAAAAATTTGTCTACTCACAGCTTAGGGAGGGTATATACTCTCTAATTTCTCTCGTTTTTTGACGTGTTACGTGGATACCTCGTTCGTGCACTGTCGTCTGATCACACATATCAATATACATTTCTAATTATGCGTGCAATGCATGTTGACCTCGAGTTTTTTTTAAAATCGAACATTAAACAAAATCGACTAAAATCTCGTTACTCGTGTAATTACCCATACAATATTATCACAAACCCATATTATAGCTACAAAAGCATAACTCGACTTGGTTTCGTAATTTAGACCTACGGATTCCACACACTCGTCAGAACAGTAACTCGATTACTGTTCACATTCATCCATTTTCTCCAAATTCATATTTCTAACATCTTATGATTTTTCTGACTTTATTATAACTTGAATAACGTGTAAAAAATAAAATGTGTGTGATAAATCTATCGAAATCTATACGAATATATAGTAAAATCCACATTATAAAAATTGATTAAAATAGAAAATAAAACATACAGACAAGCTAAGAATAATGCTACGAATCTCGTGGTATTGTCAATTTTTCTTGGTTTTGTTTGAAAATTTAAAAACCTTAAAATCTTTTAAGAAAACCCTAGATGTTTTTTTCGTTCTCTGCACGTCTATCATCAAATTAACACTTTCGGTGCGTTAGACGTGTGGAATAGCAATGACAAGCGATGAGAAATCGAGAATTTGGCGAAATATGGGTGGGAGATGAAGAGGACAAAGATGACGTAAATGAGAGAGGGAAAAGAGAGAAGAACGGGAGAAAAAAGGGGTCAGCCCCCTTTTTATA
The DNA here is from genome assembly GCA_035590515.1 of Trichilia minutiflora. Lineage (NCBI taxonomy): Eukaryota > Viridiplantae > Streptophyta > Magnoliopsida > Sapindales > Meliaceae > Trichilia > Trichilia minutiflora. The sequence goes on along the minus strand of JAVXUL010000001.1, from coordinate 4,555,622 downwards.
AACTTGATGACAAAATTATTATTTTACCCTTAAGTTTTTTAAAGGAGAACCTTCTAGAAGAGGATAAAATCATTATTTCACGATTGTTCGATCGAATAAATCGGAATTCGTTTGAACAAACTACCCACTTCGATCGAACAAATCAAGGTTCCTTCGAACGAATCCTTCAACACTCAAAAATTTCAAGGAGCTTTCATTTCGTCGGTCAAACGAATCCCAATTCGTTCGAACGAGGCATGCATCTCGACTGAACAAATATGTCTTTCGATCGAACGAACGTCTATTCAATCGAACGAATTTTCTAGTCATTTAAACGAATCTAAAACCATAAATTTTTCAAAAAATCCTCAAAACGTCGGTCGAACGAATCACTCTATTCGGTCGATCGAACCCGTCAAAATTAAAATCTCACTTGAATCCTCCTCAAATTTAGAAAATATCATTAGAGTCCTACACAAAATAAAACTAATATTTAATTACGTTGACGTCCCTACGTTTACAACCCCAAAACTCTATCTTAATCATTTTAAATCCTCAAAATAATTATACAGTCATATTAGTGTGTCAACTATGTGCGATACGAACATAATTACATGTATAATAAAAATATAAAATTATTAATATGTCTTTGGGATCTAGACACGGGGCTCATAGATATGATCTATAAGCCAGATAATTTGTTTTATATACTTTTATAGTTGAAAAGTCAGATAAATAGTATCTAAGTGATATGACTTATAAAATCAAAACCATATGATTGATGGCAATTACAATATCAATTACCATCAACTGAGTTGACTTATTAAATAAAGGCTTGTGTTGACATTATAACACATTTTAATTTTATATTCTAATAAATGATTAGTTGATGAAAATATAAATAATATTTTGATTTTATGATATAAATGATGTTCATGATGTATATTGGATAATGATATATAGATTGATGTATGGTTAGAGAGGTAGTTGATTTGGATTGTTTTATGATATTATAACCAGTACATCTAATTTATATAATTGATTGCTGATAAGATGATCTACAATTTTTGCAAAAACATTTGCTAACGACATTATGTGATAACTTAGAGAGAACTGAAAAAAGAAACAACAGACAGTCTGTTAGTGTATTAAATTATAGAAAAATAAATTTAAATAAATAAAATAAAATATGCTCTGGTTAAACATAATTCTTCTACTCTCATCTTCTCTTGGGTAAAATACTATTATTTAGAACAAAATTTGCTAAATATTGGTCTCCTCCTTAACAATATAAACCCCTCAAGTTTTCATAATTTTTTGGGTAGATTGCATCAACTTCAATAACCTAACCCTTTTTATTTGTGATTCTAAGTGTACTTATATAGAAATCATAAAATTATGATAACACTACTATCAATCATAAACTTTCTTTATTATATCTATTTGAATTTAATTTTTATCCACTAATAATTTCTCACTAGACTTTTCAGTTGAAATGTCATAAGAAACATTCATAACTTTTTGAGAAATATACTTTTCATAATCAACAGCAGTTTCAATTTGCAGCATAAAAATTAAATTATCATAGACTAAAACATATTCTTCTAATAGTACATTACCTGAAGTATTTTCATTAGATTTAGTGGTATTCATAGTATCAGAGGTGGTGTCGTATTTCTTATTTATTATTAAGGTGTGAATATAAATATGACTATTGTATCATCGGAGAAAACGGATGGTCGGATCTTTCGTTACAAAGCTTCACCTCAAAATCTCTGTAAGACAATAACATGCTAGGAGTCACCCCGAGTGGAGTTTCGGATGAAAAAACTCCAATGTCTAAGTCAGCGAAAATGTGAAAAATGGAGCAATTAATTCCGACAAAAAGGAAAAGGAATAGAAAGCTTAAGCTTAGAAAGTAGAGTAAAAATGAAAAGAAATTTGAACCCCTTTGTTTGTTGTTTTGGCCTCTTTATATAAGACCCTTGGGATGTGAGTGAAATGACTTAGCATCGAAGAATGAAAATGATGGGACGGCCTACCTTGGGATAGTATGCCAGTCGCTTTTATTTAATGAGTATGACATCTATCAACCCTGATACTGTTAGACCTGCTGAGTTTCGACGGGAGATGGGACGGATGTCTGAAATTTGTCAGGACGACGCTTTTTATGGCAGAGTCATTAATCAGTAATCATTTTTATTTTTGGTGATCTCCAAGAACTGGTGGTGGGATTAGGCTTCCCCGAGAGACAATGATCAGGGAACCTGGGTGGTGGACAGTCAAAGACCCGAGAGACGTAAGTTAGGATCCCTGAGAGGCCAATGGTGAGCAGTTATATTATTGAGACGCATGAGTCAGGGAGCCCAGGTGATGGGTAGTCGGGACCCCTGGAAGGCAGGTGCTCAGGAGTTTAGGTAATGGATAGTCAGGTTCCTGAGAACACAAGTTAGGGAGCCTGAGATGGTGGATAGTTAGGGTCCCTGAGAGGTAGACGGTCAGATGACACTACTGAGGGTGCCAGATATCCACTCAGGAGACCTCCATGTGTCATTAGGATTTACTGTTCCATCCACATAACCAAAATCATCATTAAGTAGTCGCTTATTATGATTTTCAATTCCAACATTAATTTTGAGCTCTTTTTGTGAACCATGCATTTTAACTCGATTTTTTATTTTCTTCTATCTTTAATAAGGGATATTTAAACATTTACGCCTATAAGGACTCAAGACAAATTTTTGTCCATATTTAGTTAATTTATACACATCCAATTACTCGTAATACTAGGCACTCACTTACTTATACCATGATCTTTCAAGCAACAAGTCTTTTATATTCAAGTTATCAAAAACATAATAATAAATACCACTCACATGATTCTCAATCGCAAATCTCACCAAACATATTTCTTTACGAATAATAATTTCTATATAAAAATTCATATACTATGTGATAGGTAAACCCAAATCACAAACTATATCCCTATGGATATAATTCCATTCTCTATCATCAACTATATAAATACTACAACATATACCATCAATCCTATCTCTATTTTTAAAAGGATAATTCTGTTGACACTTATCAAACTTACTTATTGGAGTAACCCTTCAAACAATCGATTGTAGCCTAAAATATTGGTCTCTACATTGTTCGTTCTACTTTGATTTTTTGTCAAGATAACGACACACCCTAAAATCGATGAGCTCCATGTATTCCTTTAAAATACCTCAAGATAATGATTTTTTATTCACGAAATTTGCATTCCCTTATCCATGTGTTATCCATGTGCTGAGATGATAAATTTTTCTGTTCCTCCTAGTAGAAAACATAGTATTACTAAGAATAAACCATATTCTCTAATACCAAACATAATAAATAAGATTAACCTTACGGATTAATCTCAAGGTATTTTTAAAATTTATCAAAAAAAAAATAGATATCTAATTTGAGAGAAAATAATATTAGAGGGGTAAAAACTCTGTTCCCCTAAGGTTTTACTATTTTTTTATAATAAAAAATTAAATTAAATTACAATATTATTCCTTAAATCTTAAAAATAAAACAAATAGAAAAAAACTTCACTGGTTCCTAATTTTTCTACTCTCGTCTTTCTTTCTAATCAAATACTATGATTTAAAATAAACTTCGCCCACTATTATTATTTAATTTCCTCCATAAGAATTCAAACCAAAGCTCCTAAGTCACATTGAGAATGAAGCAACCACCATGTAAAGCAAAATAACTCCCCGAAGTTGTTTTCTGCTTGGGCAGCACCACCAAGAACTAAGAGCTCTCGCGCCATTTTTGCAAACTTTCCCCTAGCCGTGTAGATGATGATAAACCTACTTATACACAAGACATCACAATCGATGTTCTTGTAAAATTGTTATTGTATTGAATACTTTGAATTCAAACCGTGCCGCCCAAGTTTTCATTTGGCCCGTCTACATTCTATTAGTTAATGTAATTGAAAACTCTAGATTTATATACATTGCAAATCTGTTTTGAACCTTCAGTTGCAGACTCGTAAATTTACGAAAGCAGACAGTGTCAACGGTGAAGATGATGCCACATAACAGAGCTATCAACTCAAATAATTATATAGACAAGGCATGGATTTTTTGGTTATGAAGTGACACGTTAAGATAATATAAGGTAACCCAAAATGGCAAAATGGCAAAATGTATGACGCAAAATTTAAAATTTGGTTAATATTAACCTTTATCAAAAGCATTGATTTTCCACAACAAAATGGAAACACAAGGATGAAAGTATAAAGGATGAGAAAGCCAGAGCCAGCGCTACATGGCAAATGAAATGGCCCTACATGGCAAATGAAATGGCTTTTATAAATTATGCCAACATAAGTTTCCAACAACCAATCATCTTTGTCAGGAAAGAATCTAACATTATTTGAACGGATGGATGGCATGTATAAATAAATGATTCTTCTCCTTTTATTACAAAAATGAAATATAATAGCGATTCACTTCAAGTAGATAATATATCATAAAATACAAAAGCAAAGCAACTCAAGTTCAAGGAATTAAACGAGGGGATGTACAAGAAACTGACTAGACAGAAGAACTATTCTTATTACAGAATGAATGGTAAGCATACAGGAATGTGGATTTACAGTTTCCTATTGTATGCTGAGTATAGCAGATGAGGAGCCATGAAGGAGAAGACTTTTGTAACAGGTGTGAAAAAAATATTTTCAGAACCACCTTTAAAGTAACTATTAAACCAAAGAACTTTCCTTACAGACATATTCACCAGTGCATTGACGGGTTTAGGGCTTCTAACTTTCTGGTATAGTAGTAAGTCTTTCCTGAGAAAATAGGTGTAAGAGAATAGAGTAAACAAAGTCAACAGGCAGAGCAGTGAAAACAAATAATGGAAGAAGTAGAAAAATTACCTCGGAGAAATGCAAATGTCCATGGTGTACATTGAAGGTTTTAACAATAGTGTCCCACTTTGAATCAGAGTGTGGTGTCTTTGAAGTCTGAACTCTGGTTGTATTATTGTAAATAGTGAGTGCAGACCGTGAAGATGAATTTTTTGCAGAAACAGTAGGCAAAGTACGTTTCAGCCAAGAGTCTGATGGAGATTTTGGTGGAGGTAGAGATAGAGGAAGGTGTGAATAGCTGCTGGGAGATCCTTCTTGACTACTCAATTCCATTTGAGGTTGGCGTTTTAAGTCAGCCTTTCCATCAGAAGCCATTTTTGAGCTAGGTGATGAAGTAGAATTTAGGATGAGAGCACTCGAACTTTGTCGATTACTCAATTTCTTATGCAGTTGGCTTTCCAGATCAGTCTTCCTGCTGGTATCCAATTTCGGGCTAGCCAATTGAAATGAATTGTTACCGTGTCCTTGATCCTCTCTTGAGCATTTTTCAGGAGAGGATAGAACATTGGAACCAACAGACTCAAGACTTTCAGGTCGTGGTATTGCTTTCTCTCCTACAACATTCAAATGCTTGATACCCTGAAGTGAAGCATCTATTGGACGTGTTCCTTCCATTTCCCCAGTTCTTGTGAGAGCATCAGCAACATCCCTTTGGAAATCACAGTTCTTTGTATCTGAAAGACTGGAATTTGATTTTGGAGATTTCACCTTATGTACAGAATCAATGTACAAAGTTTTCTCAACAGGATTCACCAAGTCCATTTCACAGTTACCGCTTTCATTTGCCAATAGCTCCCGAAAATTACAGCAGCCTTTTTCCTCTTGGTGGGATTCATTCAACTTGGAATTCTTAGCCTTCTCAGGAATCTCACTGCAAGAACTAGAATGTCTAGCAGGAGCTCTATGGACCAAATCAGTTGGTTCACAAGCCCGTATACGCATCCCAGGTACAGGATTCAGAAGACCAAATGAATTTTTCAAGCAAAATCGAGGAAGCAGTCTGCAAACTGTAGCTGATGCTCCAGGTCCATGATAATCATCTTCATCATCACTTTCCTCCAACTTCTTATCTTCGGCAGGAAAAGGTAAATTAATTGGATTGTATTGTTTGGGTGGATGTGTCTTATCCATTTTGACAATCTTCTTTATATTTCTTGGCTGTTCTTGTGGTATAAGTTGCTTCCTATTTGTAAAATGAGGTGCTTCTGAAGCCATTGCTTTTGCTGCAGGCAAAAAACGACCCATCATGAAATCCCAAGTCTGTGGATCGGTTGAGAATGTTCCTGATGGTTTCACTTCTACATCATCCAACCCAGTCACACCACTTACACTACAGTTGAAGAAGAATGATTCTGTGCGGGAAAGTTTATCAAGTGCATCCATGTAAGCCTCCTCACCACCCTCTGTGCTAGAGCATTCTGTCTCCTCCATCTCCTCTATGGAGCTCTCATATTTAGTCGTATTCTTGTCCGAAAAAGAAACACTTTGAGAACTCAAAGGGTCATTTTCTTTGTGGAACCATTTGCTGTTGGTACCTTCAGTATATTTATCCAAAGTTTGCTGCTTAATATTTGAAATCCTTCCGGGGGGAAGCTTTGGGGCAATGGGAGGCCGTTCAATAGATTGTGTTTGGGATTTGCTTGCATCCTTGGGTCTTCCTGGGGTCTGCTCCCACACAAAAGGAACATTTCCTGGATTCCTGATAGGACCTGATTTTAACTCTGACTTGTAAGCTGGCAGAGGAGGTATTTTGGGAAGTGATTTATCAGTTTTCCTTCTAACCTCAGCTTTGGAGGGGGGTCCTGTTGATGAGAACCGCCTTACAGACAGAAGGGGCTGGTTAAAATCTAGCTGCTTGTCCTCCATAAAACTCTTTAAATACCATGTATTTCTTTCTCGAAAATACGAAAATTGAACCAGATCACAGTCTACCTGAGCAAGATTGAGATACTATAGATCAGGTACACATACTGGTACTATGCTATAAATTTCTACAAATTCCACTACCACTTCCACTTGACTAAAAGCCTAAATTTAAAGCTCGAGGCCCTAAAGCAAGAGTGTACAGTCTCCCATCAAATGTAAATCAGAATCAACACTAACAACACGAATTGGGGTGTCCTCTTTTCACTGGATAAGAATTGATTGTGTGAAAATTGACAGGCAAGTGTAAATTTGAATTTTTCAATTGTGATAAAGTTCCAAGCAATTTAATACTTCCTGAGGTAGTTAATGTCAAATTTTATTTGACTAATTGGGCCTCTGCACGCTTCACCAGAACTGATCGCATAGAGCGTAAAGTTCAAATGAATTTGACTTGCTTGCCTAACATTTTAAGGGAAAAAAATTCTTCATCTTTCTTTCAGCCTTAATAGTTTTTGCAGCAACCTTTTGCTTTTATTAACCAAAACCCAAAGCAAAAACTTTTTCTCAGCAACCAACCAAAGGACTAGGACATTGCAGTATCAGCTGATTAACTACCAGATAACTCATTTAAGATAGTACAATGATTAATGAAAAGCATCGCTGGTCCTCTGAATTCAAAATCAACAATAATCAATAATCTGAAGAACATACATTTCAGATTAACACAAAGTTACAATCAAACAGATCCCAGGTTCAGATAGAAACTAAAATTTTTAGTTGGCTCCTGAATTAAAACCAAT
>JAVXUL010000001.1:4521660-4543211 GCA_035590515.1 Trichilia minutiflora | reverse complement strand
ATTCTAGAAGTATTTGTTGTTGTCCCGTAATAAAAATAACTATAATTGCTAAGATTAGGTAATCATATAGTATGAAAGTATTATATATATTTTAAAATATAAATTTACAATATTAAAAAACAATTTAAAGTATTAATAAAAAATTGAAATAGCCAATTGAATGAAATAAATAGAATCACCTTAAATAAAATTAAAAAATCTACCGTTCATATGATTTATAGTGCTCTGTATCATAGAATAATTCTAAAAGAAGCACATCCTAAAATCTGTTAAAATGTGCTGCAATAGCAATTAAATCTCCTTTAAATAAGATAATTAATTACTCCAATGCATTATATAAGATTTGACATTGCTATTCAATTGGTAATGATATTATCTAATTTGATATAAATTATTATTTATTGAATTATAATTTTAAAAAATTCAATACTAATGTCAAATTATGCGTCCATAAATTCAAATCTTCTTATTGTATCGGTTGATGGAGGAAGATAGATGCGATCATGTCAATATGCCATCATAATTCACCCTTACACTAGTAATGTGCACGATGGAGAATTTATATTAAAAAAAAAAAAAAAAGGGTGAGTCAGGAAAGTTGTGAATCACGCGGACGAAGGTGTGGATGTTGGTGAGCCACCCCATTGCCAGCTGGCTGTCGGAGAGAGGTCCCCAGATCCTCATTACACGTGACTCACCACCTCTCGCTCTCTTTCTAAACTGAGCAAAGGAAATTTATAAAAATAATCATATTTAAAAACATTTATCAGATTTTTTTTTTTTAAATTAAACCAAAAAATTTACTTTTTACAAAAATACTCTTATTTTACATATATGAAGCCTTTGATTTCAAATAAGGTATAAGTCTCATTCCAAACTAAATTTCAAGAATGCTATATATCTTACTCCAAATTTGAATTTAATATTATTACTATTTATCTAATATTAATTTAATTTTTATTTAAAATTATTTAATATTAATCTTTATTTAATTTTTTCATTTATAAATTATTTAAATGTAATTAATTTGTGAAATAATTTAATTTATTTCTTAACTTAATTTTTAATTAAAGTTTCTAGTAAGGCATCCCTTACTCTAATGTTGTTTAAATTTATTAATTTAAATTTTCAATTATTTAAATTTTATTAAATTTTAAAATTTAAATTAGTTAATAATTTTTTAATAATTTTTAATTTAACGTTAATTAATTTTATTAGTATTTATCTACTATTAATGTTTAAATTAATGTTTAATTTTTATCTAATATTAATTTAATTTTTATTTGAAATTATTGAATATTAATATTTATCTTAATCTTTAATTTATAAATTATTTAAATATAATTAATTTGTATAGTAATATAATTTAATTTAAATTTTAAATAAAATTTTAAATAATTTAAATTATTAGTTGTAAGAAAGATATAAGCTTTATCAGAAACTAGACTCGAAATCATAGGTTTTCTATATGTCCAAAAAAAGATATTTGTATAAAAAATAAAATTTTTAATTTAAATTTTTTTATATAATCAATTTAAAATTTTTTTAAATAGAGTCAATTTTATAAATTTCTCAACAACTAAACCAAAGCAAACCAAACCAATTAAAAAACAAACAAACAAAAACCATTGCTTTCTTCATCGATAAAAAATAATATCAATTTAAAAAAAAACCATTGCATTAAAACTCAAAAATCAAATCCTTCTCCCTCTCTCTCTCTTTATCACATTGCCTCGTTCTCGTCTCCGCTGCATCTCTAATATAAATACAAATATAAAGTTTTTTCTTTCATTTTTTAATTATTCCATGTCTACTTCTTCGCTCTCTTTCTCAAATATTAATTGTTAAATTAATTAATTAAGACTATCGTTTCTCTCTCTAAAAGTGGTGTAGAGAGACGAGGCTATTTGATATAAAGGAAGAGTTGAGATTCGAATGTTATTGATTAGTGATTCAAATGCTCGGATCTGCTGGTGGTAAACCTTCTTCTTGTTAGTTGAGTTTTATTTAAATGTTGTTGATCTTTCTTTCTTTATTTAAAAACTTTTCGTTCAAGTTTTATCTTTTCTGATTGATTTATTGTCATAGAGTGCTTTATTTGATTGATGCAAGTCTAGAAGGTCTTCATACGATGATGTGATTGATTTGGAGTCTTGAGTTTTGGCTTTAGCCTAAGATCATTATTGAGATTTTGAGTGGAAGGCGAGCCTGATAGAGTCAAATTCAAGAATGTGCCGGCCATGTCTAGTCGCTGAGGTCATTATTTTGTATTAATGTTTTCTCTTTTCAACGTGTTTATTTTCTTTTAAAAGATCTTGATTTGATGAAATTTTGTTATAATTGGTCGGTGCAACGCGTAGAATGGTTTCGTTTGATGATTGCATTGGTTTGGGATTAAAGTTTGATTTTGTTTTAAACTAATTATTGAGATTTTTACTAGAAGTGGAAACAATTAAGAGGAATTCAAGAGTATATACATGATTTCAAGTGGCTGCGTTTCAAGTAGTAAACTTTCATTTCTGTGAGTAATTTTTTAATTAAAGATCTTGATTGGATGCAAAATTGCTATGGTTGGTTGGTGCGAGGTGTCAAATGACTTCATTCAGTATTTGGATTGATTAGAATTTAAGTATTGATTTTAGCGTAAGCTCGTCTAGATTTTTAGTGGAAGTCAAGGACAATGTAACGAACTTAGGAATTGTATAGGTGAGTTCAGGTAACTGAAATCAAGAATTGTATAACTAGGTTTTCTGTTTTCTTTGTTAAGTTTGTCCTCAATATCTTGATTTGCTTCAAATTGGTTTTATTTGATCAACTATGATTGTCTTTTTATTATCGATTATCAATATGTTTTTTATGTGGCATGATAATCATTACTACTGAAAATAATAATTGAAGCTATTGTTGAAGAAATCTAACCAAATGATTAATTTATGAGTCGGACGAACCACTTACTGTATTGGGGTCACGCCAGAGTATTAACTAACAATGGATACAAAGATCTTAGAAATAATTTTTGGCTCATTTTTTATTAAGTCTAGGAGCTAGGTTTCATAAGGAACATGGGATTTATTTTAGAAATACTCAAAAAACCGCAGAATGAACTTAAATTCCAAGTTGTGGATAATTTCCAGATTCTTCAAGCTTCTTTAATCAAGAAACTTCTGAGATAGTACACTAATGGGCATTCCTAAGGGTTTGAACCCAACCTCTTGCTTCATATGTGATTTCACATGTAATACAAGTTTTACACTGCATAGGGTGTCTTATTTATTGGAAGTGTGGGGAATGTGTGTTAAATTTTCAGTTAGTGGTTTGTGCTTTTTGCTCTGTCTTGTTTATTTCCAGAGGACATCATATTGTTATATAAAGGTTTCAGATTTGCTAGAAGGGTATATTTGCTGTTATCCTAATCTTACCGTCTGGTATTTGTTTTACAGGTCAGATGACCTCCAGCTTCAAGACGCAAAAAGCAAGGAGTTTGTAATCAACTGTTTAGTTGCCTAAGAAACATATTCAAATTGATAGGGCCTTTTATGGGGTAACAAGTAGGGGAGAAATGGTTTTACATGCCATATACTTGAGGACATGGAGGAAACCAGAGATGATATCGGGCCGGGGGAGCTTGGGCCTCCTAATGCTACATGGTGGGCTCAAGATTTCATTGAAAATTTTGAATCTGTTTCTTTGGGATCTCAAGAAGACACTTTAAACAATAAAGAATCACCTAGAAATTTTGAGCAAGATGGGTCATCTTGTCAGACAGCATCACAAATTCTCTGGAGCACTGGAACACTCTCTGAACCAATTCCAAATGGTTTTTATTCTGTCATTCCGGTAAGATTGAATTTATATTATGATCATTGACAATAACCATTGTTATAGTTGCTGCTGAATTTAGATACAATCTGATGTTCGCTTTTTTGAGTGATTGTGTAACATTAAAGATGGTTGTTTTTCTTATCATACCTCTCTCCCCATATATGTCCCCCATATTTTGATGTGTAAATATTTCTCTGAGGGATCTTATTTTGCATACCACATTTCTCCTTTATTTAAGGGAAAGTGATCTGTGTCGTAGACTTTCATAATTTGTTGAAATGCGCTTGTTATTCCCGCTTTCCTTTCTGTTATGAAAAATGTATGCAAATGCTTCTTTCTTAACGTCTCTGTTTCCAATCCAAATCCTACTAGAAACTCTAACAGGAAGAAATAAGTTGTGGATGTTTATTTTTTTTTCATTTTGAGCCTTGTGTAAACTGGACAACGCAAGTATTCTAGAGCAAAAATACACTTTATTTTCAAGTCTGCAATCCGATCATAACAATGATTGTTGTAATTTTGATTAATGAAAGGGAGTTTCCAGGTTCAGAGTTATGATTTGGAGGTCAGTAATGCTTGCCTTATTGTGAAGTAGTATGGGAACTGTATAATTTTGTGTAAAGACAAAATCAGATCTAAATACGAGTTGTGAACTTCATTTATAGGATGTTTTATTTTGCTATTTGGTACAATGCTGCTTATAGGATGTCAGGTGCACAGTTGCCAAATGATTGGGGAGGCAGCAAGTCAAGTTTGCATCATATTGGTGTTGAATACTTAGTTGTATTCTGTTTTTACAACATCTGCTAAAATATCTGGCAGATGCAACATATTGTTGCAATCAGGAATTTAGAATGACTGACAAGAGCAATGTATTCAGAGCAAAAAATTCAAAGATTTAGAATGCAGAACCTAACTGGACTGAAATGAAGTGTTCTTGACATAAATCTTGTGGTTTTAATTACTCTAAAGCAGTCTCTATGGGCATACTCCAGAAATATATATTGGGCTTTGAAGTTTTTTATTGCTAAGGCAGGCTGAGTTGTGCAGAATATGTAGTGTTTCTTTACTATGTGGCGTGATTGCTTCTATTTAAATACTTGTTACAAGTATTAATGGGAATGCTAAATTGTGCTAGAGAAGCTGCTGGAATAATTATATCTGGTTGAATATTTTTGTACTTCCTCTGTGATGGACGCAGCCATTTGGTTGGAACTCTGAAAGGCAACAAGTTGATTTTGTGTTTGGGACTTGATGTAGCATCCTGTAGTGTAAGTGGGAAAGTTATGTGCCTCAGTATTTGTTTATTTTTAGAATCTCCTTATTAACTCAGAAAAGACAGTACATCTTTGAAATAATTTTATTAAGTGCGGGTTGAGTTGTATTGGTGGTTCAACATGAAAAACCAATTGGAGTCAATAAAAGTTTTAGTGCGGTGTGTTAGACTTGGGAAAGGAATTGGACTTAATAGTTTTTGAGCAAATAAGGCAATAAAAGTTTTAGTGCGATGTGTTAGGCTTGGGAAAGAAATTGAACTTAATAGATTATATCGTAATTTTTTTTTTTTTCCCTGGTGTATAATCTGTTTAAAGGCCAATCTTTCTTACTGAGAGAAATTCAGGTACTTAGTTTTCCAATGTTTTAGTCAAGGCTAAAATAGTGCTCTTGTTTGGTTTGTAGGTTCCATATCAAGTTGGAGAACCAAGAGGTTATGTTAGAAACCCATCATTTGTAAAGCTGCATCTATGTCTGATAATGAGTTGGTCTGAATGTTATCTATGATCTGAAGATTTTGGATGTATCTCACTTCATAAGATGAACATGATGAAGTGGCCTTTGAGTTGACTTCTTGAATATTTTACATGCATAGACATATATATTGCATTTTGAAGCTTATTCAAATTGTACTCTGAACCAGGAATATGATGTCCTGACCGTTTCACAAGCTTACACAGAAAGCAATTTGAGTTTTTGATGCATCATAAATTAACTCTGTTAGGTTGTTCAAATGTTTATTGGAACATTTGTATAATGTTAGTGTGTTAAATTTCTTATTCCATTGTCCTCTTACCTGTTGTCTTCAAGAATGAAACTTCATTTCACAAGTGCCATAAATAATTTTGCTACTGTCTGAGCAAACATATGCAGTATTTTCCATTCTAAATGGGGAATATGCTTTTGTTTTTGCTTGATCTGTTTTAGATATTGGTTATCTTGTCAGATGGACTACCATCATTAAACTTTTTCTAGTTAATGCTCTTCTTTTATTTGTTAATTGCAAAATTTCATGATGTGTGGCACATCTTGTGTCTTTTAATCAGACAAATGCCCTTGTTTACGGGTGGTCAGTTCCCTGATTTAGACGTTAAGATTTACATGTGTGCACTCCCAGTAATATCTGTTCCGTATAAGCATAAACAGATGACAAATTTACTTTGCTTCCGTGTCATGGTCTCTTGTTATTATGATTTCATCTGATAGTATGGAACTGTGTACAGGATAAAAGGCTGAAGGAGCTTTTTGACCATATTCCTACTGTAGATGAGCTTCATGCACTGGGGGGAGATGGTTTCAAAGCAGATATTATTCTTGTAGATTCAAAGAAAGATAAAAAGCTATCCATGCTGAAGCAGTTGATTGCAGTCTTGGTGAAAGGATTGAACTCGAACCCAGCTGTTATGATTAAAAAGATTGCCGGATTGGTAATATTAGTTAAGAGTATTGTTGTTTAGTTATATGGTTATCTCATCACTCTGTGTCTTGACTGTGAGTTGTGCACTAATATATGTGACTATTGAAAACATATTATTGTACTTATAAGCTAATTGTTTTTATTTTAAAAGAGCGAAAATACTTTTCAATATTTTGTGAGCTAGGAAGTTTGCTAGAATAAGATGGAAGATTATCGCTTGTTTTACCAGGTGTTGGAAGAAATTTAAATGAAGAATCAGAGTTGTTATGTGTGTAGTTATAGACAAAGTCTTCACTTGACTCTCTTTAAATTCTTCTTGTCAGAATGAAATGATGTTAATAAGTTCATTACTACTGCATAAAAATATGATATTTCTAGAAAAAGAGGGATGCTAAGACAAAAAAAATAAATAAATAAACATTTAGACACTAGGTGATCCGGGGAATTTTACAATGAAATCGTGAAGGCAGAAAAAAAATTTCAACTGGTAAGTTCCTGGATTTGTGTCTCTTCATGATTTTCTGAAGCTGGAGGTATGCTAGATATTGCTTTCTTATTCAAAATAATCCATTCTTCTTGTATACGCAAATATGCGTACTTCGTGGCGCTTCATGTATGTGCCACCGGGTGTAAAATTCACAATAGACATGTCCATACGCTGATAAAAGGCTTGAAAAATTTTTCTGTTTTACTACTGATATGCTTGAAATTATGTTGTCTAAACAGGGTAGGTAATGAGTGGCTGCTCAAAAAAAAAAAAACACCACAAAGACAAAGAAAAAGAAAAAGAAAAGGAAAATAAGAACTGAGAAATTGGCTTGTCAAAGATATAAATAAATGGAATAAACATCTAGAGATAAATAAATATAGCCAGAGGTCGGCCATCTGGTCTGTAAAACTAGGGAGTTGTAAATTCTTGGATCCAAATCTGATAGAACTGTTAGAAACGGGGTTCATCTGATTTTTCTTAAAGTCAAATGGCTTTATAAAGTAAACCGTAAGAGTTCATAGTTAGAACTGCTATAGTAACTTGAGTAGCAACATGGGAATAGTAACTTTTGTATTATTCTTGTAGATTCTACCTCTGAATGGATAGGGTTGAATGTCTTCTTCTATCAGTGTTTCTTTTGGTCTCTTTAAATAGTATTTCCTTTTCAGCTATTAATAACATTTAATTAAACATTTGATGTTCCTTGAACAGGTATCTGATTTTTATAAACGGTCGAATGTGGATAGTCCAGCAAAAGCTGTACAAGAGGAAACTTCTCACATTTTTGAGAATCGAGGCGTCCAATTACTGGGGCAAACACGGCATGGTTCATGCCGTCCTCGAGCTATTTTGTTTAAGGTTCTGGCGGATACTGTGGGTCTAGAAAGTAAGCTTATGGTGGTACGTTTCAACTTTCATTATTTGGTTAAGCTGTTCATTTCTTTTTCCTTGCAAGTGATTCTTATACGAGTATCTGTTGAAAGAGAAACTCTATTGAGCTTTCTTATTGCACTTTATCATAATCTAACTGTTAAAATGCCATGCCTATTTCCTCAACATTTTAACCAGGGATTACCAAATGATGGTACTACGGAGTGTACGGACTCATATAAACATATGTCTGTGATAGTTGTGTTGAATTCTGTGGAACTACTGGTTGATCTTATGCGCTTTCCTGGTCAGCTAATACCACACTCCACCAAGGCAATTTTTATGACCCATATCTCAGTTGCAGGGGAGAGTGATTCTGCAGAAAACGACTCCTGTGATTCACCACTGGAGCCAAACAGTCCCCTGTATGGGTTTTCGGAGAGAGTGGATCCTGACAGGTTAGCAGATGCTGTTTGACTCAAAATTTAGAACTGCATATAACTTTCGCATTTGAAACATATCTTGAGTGATACCTTTAGTTGTTGAAGCTATATAGGCTTGGTTATGCTGTCATTAATCTTTTTCACTTTGTCACAGTGCTGAAAAAGATGAAAGCCTTATGTTCAATAGGAAATTAGAAACATCTTTGAATGCACCAGGTCCTTCATTGCGTAATATGATGCTACGGCCCACAGCCTCCATTGACAGGAAATTGAGGTACACGCAGTTTTGGTTTTGTCTAGTTGCAGATGTTGCTCTAAAGGCTCTCTTGTTTCTTATCTTTCATTTTTCATATTTGAATTTCTTGTTCACTCCCTCAGTTTATCACATGATGAACCCAACATTGCCACTACATTTTGGCGACGTAGCCGGAGAAAGGTCATTGTGGAACAGCGGACTGCTAGTTCAAGGTTTTCTTTAATTCCTTCTGTGGGATTTACTTGTTTACAGTAATTAAATCTCAATTTGTTGAAATTCTTAAGTTCTATAATCCCTTGCAAAATTAAACTCCTGCCCCAACAGGAAGAGAAAATCTTTTTGGGAACATATTACTTATGTTTGGTGCAGATGTATACTAAGAATTGCTGCAGTTAGCTTTGCTTGATCTATAATGCCTTAGAAAACTAAAACTCTGCCCTGATAGGAAGAGAAGTTCTTTTTGGGAACATATTACTTGTGTTTGGCACAGATGTATGCTAAGAATTCCTGCAGTAGTTTTGCTTGAGAATTTGCATTTGACTTTTTTGAGAGAAGTATTTATTTCATCTACGATTTTTTTACTAGAGTGCAATGATTCTCAATTCCATTTTCTGGTTAGAGTACAAATGAGTAGATATGCTTTGAATGGTTTGAATCATATAACAATTTTTGACCTGATAATAAGAGAGAACTTTCATTTATGGGTATAGTAACAAGTTCTAAGAGACTATTATAATTTATTTTTTAATCATAATCAAGCTATCAGAAACTTTTCCAAGTTAATTTGGTGTAAGAGTAAATATTTACATCGATTCTGTTAGGATTGAAGATAATTTGGCATATAATATTGAATCATTCTTCTACTTGCCTTCTCTATGGTTTTAATGTGTATTGTCCCTATAACTTCTGCCTGGATGCATATTTTTGTTTCATGACCTTGTGCTTGCTTTTGCCTCAATGAGTGATGATATGATTTCATTATTTCTCTGTCTCAATTATGCATGAATATGGACACAAAATCTATATTGATTTGCTCTCATTATTAGAGGTGGGCATTTGCGGATTGGATTAGTTTGAGGGAAAATTTCAATTCAATCTGCACATTATGGATTGTGTTTAAGACAATACAATCTAATCCACAAGCTTATCACTATCCAATCCAATCTAAACCGTTTGAAGCGGATTGGATTGTATTGGTTTTCAGTCTAAATTTAAAAATGTAGTCCAAAATTTAGGTCTAAATATGTGAACGCTTTGGATTGGATTAGATTTAGGCCTAAATCTACATTGCATTGAAAGATACTGAATAATACTGTTCTATAAAATAATAAATAAACAATAAATAACATCATAGTTTTTATATACTTCTGAAAAAGTACTTTCACTAAAAATTTTGTAGCATAGACAGAATGTAGAGAATGGTTTAAAGTGACAAATTTGTTTTTAGAAAATATGATCCCAAAAAAAGTAAGGAAATAATATGTCATTACAAATAAATTAATCAATTTATAATATATCCAATGTTTTTTTACGTTCAATTAGTATTATTAAAATTTCTTTACTACAATCATTATTTAGTCATTTCTTATTATTTTTTCATAAATCTCGACAAAAAGAAAAAAATCAATTGAAAATAGAATGAAAAAGATAAAACTAACTTGAGGAAATAATATTCCTTTATATATATGTGAAAAGAATTTAAAATGTTAAAACTGATTATATTTAATGCAGATCGGTGGATTAACGGATTGAATTTAATTCAATTAGCAATCCAATTTGCGAATTGTGGATTATAAAATTTTAATCCGCAAGTCAATCCATGAATTTTTCACGCCGATCCAAACCACGTAAATTAGTGGATTGGTTCGACTTGAATTGGATCGATTGAAATTTGCCTACCCCCACTCATTATCTGCTCATTTGATCCATTTGTCATAAGTTTTACATCAAGTCCATATATAGTTTGTCCTGAAAATTATTTTCAAATTATTGGCAAGATTTGATTATTTATATCCAAATTCTATGTATTGATTTAAACTTTAATTGGTTTTCAGTCCAGAGCACCCTTCTTTTCGAGCACATGGGCGATCCATGCTAAGTGGAGACAGGAATTCACTTAGAGATTATGGTGATGAGCTGTCCACGTCGAGGTCCCACTTTTGATCCTATACTTCTATTACTTTAAGTAGAAAATTAGAAAATTCATTTTTAGTCATATGCTTAATTCACAATGTTTTTCATGTGCTTGTGGCTTCTAGAAATGAATTGAACATTTTGTTGCATAAATTTCAAATTTTATGGCTGTGTTTCTATAGAGATGCACAGGATGGAATTCCCTTCTTTTAGAGCAAACAAAGACGTACTGGATGAAATTTCCTTTGTGCCAAAGTTATATAATTGTTGGAAGGAATGCTATCTAGTTCATATATATGAGTATATTAAAAAGTTAAAAAATTGTGGGCTTTGGGCATTTTTATGGTAATCACAATACAAAGATATTCTAATTACAGTAGGAACTTCCCACTCTATATGCCCAACTTCTAATATGGTCCAATGAATCTGCTAACAGTTATACCTCCTCGTCCGTCAAGGTCTCAAGTGGCACCTTTCAAACTTCCGTTCGGAGAAGACCTAATTTCACCTTGTTCTTTGGCTCATAGAAATGATAGGATTGGATTACTTCATTTCAAGTCCACTTTATTTGCTTGTTCTCCTTTTAAGCTTTGTCTTGGGATTGGACATCATGATTTATAATCTTAAACTTATAAAATGCAGAAGCTCTATTCTTCCTCTGTATGAAATCCAGCTTGGAACCTTTGTCTACTTGACAATTGTTAGAGCTTAAAACTATCGTTAGATCCTTACCTGTAAGCGTAAGCTTTTGAGTTAAGCTGTTACGAATGATGATATTAGTTTCACCAAACAGTCTTGAGTTCAAATGGTCCAGTTATGTTTATTTAAGTATAAGAAGTTGTGGCTCTGTTTATGATTGTTGTTGTCAGTTGTGTTTAACCATGCGAGGGAGCATGTCAGAGCTTAAATTGTTAGGTATTTAGTTTTATGCTCATGCTTTTGGGTTAATTGGCTAATTAACAAAAGTATTTTCGATCATTATTTAAATTCACTGGACTTCTGAGGAAAGACACAAATTTTACAGTTACTCAGCATTGCACCTTTGCATGTAGGAGCAAGAAATCTTATGTAAATTTAAAACTCCTAGGTGTCAGTAATTTTTGTGTTTTGTATAGCGTCTAGGTAAATTTAGAATTTATGGAGTTGTCAACTGAAATCTGCTTTTCTTATTTGAACTTATTTGTAGTTGCAGGTCAGAGGGTGCTTCAACATCAGAAACTCGTAGAATAAGAAGAAGAAGCATTAGCATTACTCCTGAGATTGGTGATGATATTGTAAGGTTGGTTTTTTTCCTTAATGAGTCATCCATGTTACCTCATTATTACACCAATGTTTTACCTCATTAGCATGTTACCTTACATGCTCATCCATGTTACCTCATTGGCATTACTCCTGAGATTGGTGATGATATTTGTAAGGTTGGTTTTTTTCCTTAATGAGTCATCCATGTTACCTCATTATTATACCAATGTTTTACCTCTTTTATTCTTCTGGCTCAGGAGTAAATTGACTACTGGTATTGAATTATTTATTGTAGCCCTACCAATTGTGATTTTTTTTATAACATTTGGAACCTTTTTTTTAAGTTTCTGTAGTGTTTGTTTTACTGGTGTTATTATATTCATTTTTAAACTTTTTATTGTATTTTGTTGATTTTGAATTTTGAAAAATTAAGAATCAAAATTAATGCTTTCTTAGCTAGAAACAAGAACAGATGAGAAATGTATATCCAGAGGATATTCCAGGACAGATGAAGGAAAGATAGGTGCAGGAAGAGAGACAGCAGAGTCTGAAAGACATGCTTTTGGGCTACAACTAACTATACAAGAGAAAATTGTTGCTTGCAATTGAGTCAGTGACATTAAAAATGCAATTAATCCCACTTTCTTCTTTTCTCAAAAAAAAATAAAGAAAAAATCATTTGGGGGCAAATTTTGTTGCGGATGTATACTCTAGTTCATGTGGAAGCTAAAGATGGGCTTCAATTTGGCCTCTACTGCAAAAAGAAATCATTTTACATATGTAATTACTTGGGCAAGCATTGGTCCATTTAGAGGCTCAGCATCTTGTGTTCTCAACTTTATTTCTTCGGCATATTGTTTACCTCACTCGTCACCCCAAGACCTTGCCTTCCTACCCTAATTTGTCAGTATACCCCCTTATTACCCCTGAAGTTAGTCTATGCATGCATTGTGAAGTTAAAAACACTTTTGGCTCCACCTAGCCCTATCTCCTTCTGGGGGTATTCTAGTGTTAGGTTCTATAGGAGGGAAGGACCCTTTCCTCTAGGACTAGGAAAATTATGATATCTTTCTAGGTATTTGATTATTTCTAAACCATTCAATGGCTTTAACAAAATGATATGCAGTGGTTACCTGCTTTCTTGCAGTTATGGTTGTTGGTTTACCTCTCTTTACAAATTCTTAGGTCAAATATTGAAGTAAAATAGTAAATTGTTAATTCACATGTTCAGGTAGAGGGCCAATCCAGGTTTTGGAACAGTAAAAATGACTTAATTAAGGTTAGGTGAATTGAGCACCATGCTAAGCTGTTTCTTCAATTATGAAGACAGAATTGCATGGTAGCCTTTCAATGATTTTCATACATGGAGCATCAACTCAGCATATTGCATACTGTTTCAGGGCTGTGCGAGCAATGAATGAAACACTGAAGCAAAATCGCCTTTTGCAAGAAAGAGGGGAAGATAGGTCTTTTGCCCATTCTACAAATGACAATACTTCAGATCATCATAAAAATGTATGACTTTCTCAATCTTGTAAAAGAAGACTGAGTTTTACTTAATGTCCTCTTTATCTTTAGCACAAATTCATCATAGTCCGATTTCCTGCATGTACTATTGACTGGTTAAGGCCAAGGCCAAGATGTACGTTAATGTTATTTATTTTATGCCCTAGCAGAAGTGTTGTACTTTGTCATGTATTTCAATTATATTGGCTTCGTTTGCTCATTTTTAGAAGAATAGCTGTGGATAAGTATATCAATGTAAGCTACATAAGTAAACTTTGTGCATTGGAAACCCTCAATAGTTAACCCTTTCCCTGCATGCTCTCAGTTATTGCTTCTGTGTTTCATTACCATAATTACATGACACTATTGGATCTATTTTGCGAATTGTTTCATTGCCATAACTACAGTTTAATGTACATTGATATTGAAACTCATTGCGTTCTCCTCTATCCTTTATGGTCCATGATGATAATGTATTTACCCATGACAGTTGCATGAATGAATCTGTCAAAACAGTTAATGATGAATCTAAGCGATTTGTGCTGATGATATAGATTCAGTGAACTAGGGACATTAACAGAAATAGAAAGTTGTTACGAATCACAAACACAAATGGAATCTGTTGTTTTATTTTAATACTAGCTTCATGTGACAGCTACAAATGTTTCAATTTTTTCTTCTTATGGCAAGTTACTTGTTTGACAGATGCTTGTAAGTTTTTTGCATGTGATCAGTGTGTAAGCTGTTGGTATCATTACTTCACTATTAAGCAGCCTTCCATGGTCAGCCTGTATAGGCATGATTTTTTTGTCTTCAAAATGAATTTAAGGAGTCTTGAGATGTCTCAGCAGATATTGATGCAGCTTCTCTTAAGTGTGGTGCCTGAGATCTGAGGAAGCAGGACCTTGTTTTGTTAAATTTTCTTCATCTTCTCATTTGCATTTGCCCTTTTTACGTCTGTATTCCAGCCCAAGTAAAACAAACTATGTCCTTTTTTTGGCCAAGGTTATTTCCAGATTTTTCAAACAACCTTTAATGTTCTGAATCTATGATCTGTTTACTGCTGAAGTTGACTACCTCCTGCATGATATTTATAGTTTAGTTTCCATACACCAGGTTATCCATCTATTTGATGTGCTTTATGGGGAGGTAAATACAAAGTGAATGTACAATACTAAATTTGTACAGAAGTACCTGAATAGGAGATTTAAAACTTTTACCAACTTTAGTGCCCCAGTGGTTTACTACTACTGCTCTTCATTTAAAATAAATAAATAAAAGGTTAGATACTGTTACTTGTGGATCATAGGGCCTCAGGCAGTTGAGAAAGCATGATATCTTATGATTGGATTTTTTTATTTCTTTGTGTTGATATTACATCCCTCCTTATAACATTAAATTTGATTGCCACTTTTGTCTATCAAATCCTGAGCCTTGCCAGTGATTGATTATGGCTGGGATTGATAATATAAGCTTACTTTGTTGATGGTTACTAAAGACTTTTGCTCTACAGGTATCAAATTTCCTTCTGCGTACTCATGATGAAATATCTGGCGGAAGTTCTGCACTTTATAATCTTTCTCGCGAGCAAATGAATTCTCAGAAGGCAGTGTCTCTGCCCTCATCTCCCCACGAATATAGGAGTCATTCTGAGAGAGGACCTTCTGGCTACATGGTCAATTCTGAAATGGTTTCAACATGGAATAGAGTCTTGGAATCCCCAATGTTCCAGAATAAACCTTTATTACCTTATGAGGAGTGGAACATTGATTTCTCTGAGTTAACCATTGGGACTCGTGTTGGAATTGGTAAGCATTATTTGCCATCATTCTCTGTGGTGTCTTCTGCTACAAAACATTGAGAGGTTATTGTAAGATTAAATTAGTATTTCGTCAATGTAAAATTTGTTTCTTGACAATCTTAATACGTTCATTGTATTCTTCCATCATAGGTTTCTTTGGTGAAGTTTTTCGTGGCATATGGAATGGTACAGATGTTGCAATCAAGGTTTTCTTGGAGCAAGATCTAACAGTGGAAAATATGGAAGACTTCTGCAATGAGATATCCATTCTAAGGTATATTTTCATCGATATGTCGATTATTTTGGTTTTATCTTACCCATATTCTTCTAACTTCATCCTTCTTGTTTTGTATGGGTTTGTCACCACCTCCAGCCGTCTCCGGCATCCCAATGGTATTCTCTTCCAGCCATTATCTAAATTATATATGTTTTAAATATTTTACAGTGTTGAATGTCTATAAATATTATTTATTTTCTTATTTATGTATGTATGTGCACCTGCACCCACCAACCCCAAAATGCATGTCTATTCGTAGTATCAGACAATAGTGGTGCATGCTCCTAATTCATGTCTACTGGTAGTATCAGACAGTGATCGTAACGTGAAATGTGTAACTTATAATTCTAATTTCCATAGTAGCAGTTGGTGTTGATACTGAAATGATGCAGTAGTAGTATCGGGCATAAGAATGATTATGTGAAACATACACGACACAAGTTGCTATAACACTGGTTGGTATTGATACCTAACTTAACCTAATATGCAAATTGCTAAAATAATAGTTGGTATTGATTCTGAAATGCACATATATTAGCAGTGTCAGACATAATAAATGTATTGTGAAATGTATAATGTACAATGTCTGGCTAGTGGCATGGTGAATATTGCACATGAAGCATGCATAGGATCATTGTGTGATATGCTACTAATCCAGTGTCCATGTTACTGACATCATTCAATGCTATTGTTAAATGTTAATGGAGATCATGTTATTGGTTTGACAATTTTTGTTGCTACTAAAACACTGTTTTACCAATTTCACATGTCATTACAGTACCCATGACACATGCATTCACTATGTGGTTTGTGGTATTGTCTTCATCTATATACTACTACAAATGCAGAGCTTCAAGAATCCTGAGTGTGACTGGCATTTGTTTTTTGCTTTCATTTTCTGTTGAATCAAGCAATGATGGTTTTGCAGTTATCTTATTTTTGGGCGCATGCACACAACCCCCACGCCTGTCAATGGTTACTGAGTACATGGAGATGGGGTCCTTGTATTATTTGATCCATTTTAGTGGTCAGAAAAAGAAGCTTAACTGGAGGAGAAAACTAAAAATGCTCCGTGATATATGCCGGTAAGTTCATTTGTTCATAACATAGGAAGTTAAATTCCTCTGCCTCTTCCATGAACTCAAGGATATGGTAGTTTATGGCACAGCAATGAATGTTGACACTGTAAATTCGTGGTTATAATTACCACTGTTAGGAATTAGGTTTGACAGTTCATCTTTCTGATTACTAAGTTTTGCACCTATTTTGGTTTCAATTTTGGGTTTGAAATTTGAGAATGTTGTTATTTTTGATGGACATGGGTATGACCATTATGGTGGCAAGATAAAAGCGATATTTACAGCTGAAGCGTCAGATTTTACTCTTAAAGGATTTGCCGTATTAATGAGTATGAGATGTCCATACTTAATGTCTTTTGGTCATTTAAAGCTGCCATTTTGTTGAACAACATGGAAACTGAGCATGTTTTGAGTAATTTCAGTAAAGATAGTTATGAACCATGTGTAGTAAACATTAACTTCTGCACCATTAAGTTTGTGGTGAAGTTTTTGCGGTTATATGTTCATATTAAGTTTAAGAGAATTGGGTCCGGTGTTATCTTCATATTACATGAAGCTACTGTGTACTGACTGGGAATTTTCTGCTGCCTACGAAGGGGGTTGATGTGCATACATCGAATGAAGATAGTCCATTGTGACCTAAAAAGTGCCAACTGTCTAGTGAATAAGCACTGGACAGTCAAGATATGTGATTTTGGGCTATCAAGAATAATGACCGACTCACCCATGAGAGACTCCTCATCAGCTGGAACTCCAGAATGGATGGCTCCTGAACTTATTCGTAATGAGCCCTGCACAGAAAAATGTGATATTTTTAGCCTTGGGGTAATAATGTGGGAGCTCTGCACTCTAAATAGACCGTGGGAAGGCGTACTACCGGAAAAGGTAAAGCTGACACTTATTTTTGTAATTATCACTCGGATTTGATGTTTGAATGCAATTAGCTAAATCGTGGACCTTAATTCTCTTTGTGTTCCAGGTTGTTTATGCTGTTGCAAATGAAGGCTCTCGCTTGGAGATTCCTGAAGGTCCGCTCGGCAGGCTAATTGCAGGTTAATATTTCATTCTTCTAAAATGTAATGAAATAGCATGAAAATTTGATTAATCTAATTTTGTTGAATGCCAAGCCTTTATATGACATAATCAACCGAAGTTAAACGGAGAAGAGGTGATATGGACTAATTGTCTGAAAATGTTTTCATTGCAGACTGTTGGGGGGAACCACAAAATCGGCCAAGCTGTGAGGAAATACTTTCCCGCCTGCTGGACTGCGAGTACTTACTTTGCTGATACGATATCTGCTTCTGGTCTTGTGTATAGAACAACATGGTAGAGTTGATGCAATCTATTCTCGGCTTCTTAATGTTTGTATACTTCATGATTTTTCCAATAATTGTAAAAGCATAGAATGTTTCAGTTGTCATCGTTCTTAGATGACTGCAACTCCCTCACTTTTTTTTTGGCAATCATAATATCAGGCAGATTCCATACTTATTCTGAAAAGCACGACTCCTTACCAAAATCGTAAGATTTGCACATTCCGTGTTACACGTTACACTGGGTTTGAAAAGGAATATATATATATATATATATATATATATATAATGATTGACCATTTCCTAATTTCAAATTTCAATCAGCAATGCGTCTCCTATTGATTGCTTCTTCAAAGCGACTGGAAGAGTCAAGTCTCAATTCTGTTGTTGAATCATGTTCTGGGGCCGGATAGTAATCTTCTCTAAGCTGCACATCCCTGACATTGGGAATCATAGTAAAAAACATTATGAAATGTTCATGTGCAGTGCCATGGACGAACAGCTTCCTCAGCGTAAGACACTGTACGATCAATCCGACGGCCGGAAGTGTCAAACTCCTTTGGTTAACATCTCTGTCAAATGCCGGCCAGTAATCAAGCTCGTTCAGTCGCAAATTCCCGATACCATTAAAGAAAAATCGATCCCAGATTGTCAAATCGATTTCCTCACCTGGAGCAGTCAGTGCATACCCTAATGTATCACTGAAATCCAACTGCATTTTGTAAAGCCGAGGATATCGCGCGAGGCAGCTCAATCCGAACGCTCGCTCCGGTGGTTTGTTCAAGCCTCGACTATCACCTTCCATCTTTATACGAATCTCCTCCAAGTCCGGACAATCCTCGAGACCAATCATAGGCAACGGCGTCAAAAGCTGACCTACTTCAATCCACAAGGAGAGGTATTTCAACCTCTTCCATGTCTTGCTCGACAACTCAATACCATTAGTTTGCATGAAACTTTTTTCAACAAGAGAAAATTTGCGTTTCTTCCTGTAACCCAAATCATCATCCTCATCATTCAGCTCATTGAGATCAAAAGTGTGACCATTTGAATCGGAACCCTCAGTAGCTTCAAATCCATCCCACACGCAGTCAATGTGCAGTTTTTCAATATTATCACGAATCGGATCCATGGCTTTACAAGATGCTAAAGCACCAAGCTGCTTGCAGCAGGAAATCTTGACGTCCACTAGAGTCTTGCGCACAAAAAAGGCCATGGTCTTCAACCCTTTCAGTGTAATATTCTTGCACCCCTCCACTTCAAACTTAGCCAACTTCGAACACCCCCTCCCAATCGCTATCAAACCCATATCTGTCAAGCCACCACAATTCTTTATCGACAAAGACTCGAGACCTCTACATACAGCAACTCCATCAAGCGGCGATCCGATTGCCAAACAAACTCCATGAAACTGTCCCAATTTGAGCACCTTCAGATTCACACACTTGGACTTTAGCACCTCCAAAAACATACCACTATCTCTTACATTATTACCCACGTCAAGAACCAAATCTTCAAGCAAAGGTAACCCGCTAACGAGCCGTATCAAACCCTCCCTACTGACGCTTGCGTCCTCCAACGTAAATCCATCATTTTCTGGATCCCCTCTCACGGTAGCCAACGATGACGTGTCGGCTAGATGAAGAAGCAATAATTGAGGACAATTCGTTGCTATAGTTTCCAAAGTTTCGTCGCTCACAAACCCAATGTATCTCGGATCAAACCTGCAGGCGATCAGTAACTTGTTCAGATTAGAACATGAGGCTGTGATATCGCGAATCTCCTGCGACTTGATACCCTCCGTTAACGACGTCGTAAGAAGATTTAAATAAGTGAGATTTTCAGATTTGTGTGGGTAAGCTTTGAGAACCGGCGGGAGATCTTCCGTCCAGAAATAGAACTTCGAAAGATCGAGTGACGCCAATGATTCGCAATGTTCAAATAACGGAATAAAATCCGCTCCTAAAGCCGACTGTAATCGTTGGTGCCAACGAACTAACTTTACGTGTCTCAATCTTGGCCATTGAGGAAGTAAAATGTCCAGAGTGGATGGTAATCGGTTATATACGGTAAGAGATTCGACTAAGGGAAACGCCTGACGTAATCGTTGAGCTAGTAGGATCGGATCGGATGGAGCCGATAAGGCTAGAATCGGTTCTCCCCACGGCGAAAGCTTGGAGAGGTCTAAGTTCTTGACGGATCGGAAACAGATAGGAATCATGTATAGGTCTCTGGCGTTGCCACGGAGCGTGAGTGAAGTGCGTGTAGCCCTCTCGAGTGTATGGAACTTCCGGTTGACTAAAGAGACCGAATTTCTGGTGCGCGTGTCGGTGATTGCAGATAAAATGGTTGATAAAATAACGTCCGGAAGGTCATTAATGGACGTGGTTGATATATCGGCCATTAAAAATGGTTGCTCCTGATCGGTCGTGATGAGTAAATTTCTTTTTTCTTGAGGTTTGAAGAGGAGAGAAGTGAAGAGACTGTGCGAGTTTGAGGTAGGGGGATCGTAGTTGATGAGTAAATTTGTTTTTAAGTCAAGTGATTACGATGTTTGATGTTTGTCGAAATTGGAGTAGAGGTTGACGATGGAGGATTTTTTTGTCTTTTCATTAGACTTTTTATTACATTGGATTTGTTCACACCTCCCAGCCTCTGGCCCTACTTTAACACAAAGAAATAGATAATGCCAATATACTGTACAGGTAAATTTTTTTTTAAATGATAATATAACTAATAATTTTAAAAATGATCACGGTCTTACTATTTATTTGATGAATGAAAAAATAAAATATAAAAGCTAAAAAATAAAATATTATTTTTTAAACACTTAAAAATTTAAAAGAAAATTGAGATTACTTTTAGAGATGTTTTTTTTAGTAAAGATATAATTATATATAAATTTTCTCTTATGAAGATTAAAGTATGAATTTTTAATAATATTTATTTGATTAATTTAATAATTATTATTTTATTGAGTTTTGTGATATTAATATTTAATAAATTTTTATAATTAAAGTGATATTACAAATCTTAATGGATGAACATATCTTACTTTAATAAATTAATAATATTTTTATTAATGAGTGAATTTATTTTTTTTTTAATCTGAAATCTTTCGTACTCAGTTATTATCATGTCATCCAATCATATATGGGATAGATACTCACTCCGATAGAGTCCGTAATTATAAATTATATTATCCTATTTTTAATCATTAGGCGCGTGTACAAGAACCATCCGTAATGATACCAAACATAAAAATAAATCGAAACCTCTTTTTTGACGCGTCAATCGAACAATCGTAAAGATTCGAATTCAAAACACTGAATACAGTGTCCCAAACTCTTATCATCATTATCGTCCAGTCAAATGTGAGTGAATTTAATTATATATATATATTAAAAATATTTTTAATAAAAAAACTTTTTTATATCATAAACAACATTTTTCTTTTTTATTTTCAATTAAAATATTTACAAAATATTTTTTGATAGGAAATATTTTTAGGGTACTTTTTGGAAAGGGGGGAATGACAAATTCCCCACTATAGTTTCCTCAAAAACCAAAAAAAACCCTGTCAATATCTTTATGGTAAAAACCCCCCTATGATTTTTTCAAAAT
>JAVXUL010000001.1:4502797-4521560 GCA_035590515.1 Trichilia minutiflora | reverse complement strand
AAATAGGGCAATGTTTTCTTTCATTTTGCACTACAACTCCTTTAAATAAATAATTATTAATTACTAATACTACTATTAAAAACTCTTATATAAATTTTTTCTGTATAAATTGATAAATAATTTTTGTAATAATAATAATAATAAATATAAATTATCATATTAATTTATATTAGTAATTAAATATGTGATGGTAGCTACTCTAATAAATGACTTTTCACTTTCGTGTTGATTTTGTATTAAAAGTATTATTATAAATGACATTTCATTTTTGGACACACTTTCATTTATTGCACACTGTTATTGAATATCGAGATCTTATTGTCAATGTATTTAGATGATAAAGTAATTTAACTTTTAATAATAATAGCAATATAATTTTTCATGCAAATTTTTTTACATAATATAATACTACAAATTTATATTCTTATCACATATTTAAAATAAAAAAATTTATATTCTAATCTTAGCATCTAAAATTTAGATATAATATTTGAATTTAATATCAATATCTAAATTTTGAATAATTTTATATAATATTTTCATTGTTTATCTATAATCTCTAAATATAAACATGTATTTTAAATGAATTTTATTAATATATAATTATATTTTTATTTTACCTCTTAAAATTACATTTTTTTTGCACAAAAATAGAAGTTTTTTTTTTTTAATATCGAAAGTATGTTTAAAAGCTGACAAGATCCCACATCGTGTGGCGACGTGAGCCGAAACAGAAAGCGTGCAAAAATCATATCCCCAACTCATCGAGTCTTTTAACCAATTTTTTTAATTGATTATATATTTTTAAAGTATTTCTTTAATGATTATAAAAAATAAAAAATGTATATGATTGGTATTTGGGTCATTAATAAAAATACTAACGTGATCTTATCTTAAAAGAGGGTGGGATTCTTTTTGGATGAGATTGGGGCCCGCAATGGATTGCGTTGATTTGCAGATTTTGGATTATATAAATAGTTTTTTATTAATATTTTCCATAACCATTTTCATTATGATTTGACTGATGTGCCCTAACCTCCTCAATGGGTCCCACATCATCAATCCCATCACCATACAACACGCGTTCTAAGTCTTATTCGCCCTGAAAACTGTCCATCACTAATAAATAAATTTGGGCCTGGGCCCATTCTAATTTATTAAAAAAATAATCAATTTTGATATATAAATATAAAATACAATATAATTAATAAGACCAAGTATCACACGTAATTATTATAAATTAGATATAAATAATAATTTATCCAAGTTGTGATTGACTTTCTTCAGACAATAAAATTTATGATTTTGAAATCACAACTGAGATAAAAATTTTAAATATAAAATATATAATCTCATTAAAAATTATTATTACAAAACTTTTATAAAAATTGTTTAGCATTGCATTCCTACTAATAAATAAAACAATAGTACTATATTTTTTTTAAATGATTTTTAAAATTTA
This sequence comes from Trichilia minutiflora, assembly GCA_035590515.1. Taxonomy (NCBI): domain Eukaryota; kingdom Viridiplantae; phylum Streptophyta; class Magnoliopsida; order Sapindales; family Meliaceae; genus Trichilia; species Trichilia minutiflora. The sequence goes on along the minus strand of JAVXUL010000001.1, from coordinate 4,520,098 downwards.
CCTATCTCAAATAAAGAAATGAACTATTTATTTACTTATTAAATGATAAATTATTATTAGTTTAAAAATAGTATTACTTTAAATCTAGTTCATAAATATTATATCATAAAATTAAAAATAAATATTTATGATGTTTAATATTTTTTATATTAATAATAAAATGAAAGTCGTACATAGATTGCATGTCTAATATAACATTGGATTAATATAATTTTATTGTGCTTGGATTGCAAAATATAAAAAGTTAATAATATTAATTTAAAATTTCAAATACTTAACATATTTTTATTAGACGATTTTATTAAATTTATATTACTTTTTATTCTTTTGTAAGATAATAAATTATTGTATATATTTTTTAAAACTAATTTCAGTTATAATTTACTTTATAATTTTAATTTTTAATTTAAAATTATGATAGATGAGGTTACGACGTTTCTTTTTGCTAATTTAAAGATTATCAACGTTAAAAATGAGAAAAAATAGATCACCGCCTGTTACCATCGTATGGTCGTCGTCTTGCCCGATATGATATCCAGTCGCATCTTCTGTTTCTCTGTTGTTTGGGTTATTTCCTTTTGTGGCCTCTACCCCTCAGCACATCAACTGTTGTTTTTGTTTTTGCTTTTATTGATGGCTTCTGTTTCGTACGATGGGGCCTACGACTACAAGCCTACCCATCCTGCTGCACGGTACTGCACCTGTCACTGTCCCACCGCCCAATACTTATTTCTTATTTGCTGATTTGTATAATTACATTATGATCCCTAATGGTTTCTATATTTACAATAAAGGTATTTATCTATTCTGTTCACAATAAATAAGCTTATTAAGTTTCTAACATTGTAAAATAACGAAATTAGTATCTAACCATCAAAATATTAATTTAACACTATAATACATTTTAATTATTTTAAAATTAATAAGATTTAAGAAATTATATTTATTATAAATAAAAAAATCATATTTATATATAAGATTGATATTTTACTTAATACTTATCAATATATTTTATTCAATTTATCTCTTAAAAGATATTAATTAAATATATTATTATTGAGATATTTTATTTAAATTATAAATAATTAATTAAAATTAAATTTAAAATATATATCTAAATTATTTATTTCAAATTTAATCTATGACACCGCTAAACTAAACTCGAAATTATTGTTGTTATCATTTTGCTTATTTATGGTTAAAATCAGGTAAAATAGTCTTGTTCGTTGGGCTTATCATATTTAGCCTAGTTGTCTTGAGATGGCTTACCAGTTATTGTGGCCCATTAATTGCAGCTGCATCTGCATAAAATTTTTTTATTGAACTCGTGAAGCATGCATAGCTAACATAAAAGACATTTTATAAAGAATAATTTAATACAAAATTAATGTGATATAATATGAATTGATAAATTTAATATAATTAATATAAAGAAATAAATAGAATCAGGATCTTTGACCTAAAATAATAAAACAAAATTTTTATTTATTAAATTTATGTAATTTAAGGATCCATAAATTTATTGGATTGGCAACATTAAAATTATTTCTTGAATTTAAATAAATTTAATGAATAAAAGATTGTGTTTCGATTTTAAATAAAAAAATTTAAGTAAAATGACCCGCACCCACATAAATAATATAAATCGTGTGAGAATATATATAATAATGCCATTAAATTGTATTTCTAAGACCACCAATTTGTCAATTTTCGGACGGAGGATGGAGTTGGATATAGGAGACATGAAGTAATAGTGACTGAGAGTATCTCCATATATATTATAATAATGACACTAGAACATTTTCGCTTTTACTACATATCAACTGGTGTAAGTGACCCGAGTCTCTTCTGAGCTTTTCCAGCCACCATAAATGAAAAGTAGTAGAAAACATACAGTAACACAAACAAACACAATACTTTACATCTCGTAATAGAATGCCATTGCCTTGCCGTTGATTAATTATGATTTTATGCAGTAGGGTATGAAGATTCCATGGCTATACCACAGAGGCCTTCCTTTGCAGCAACATCTCTTTGCATTCTTATGTATCCTTCTTCTCCCCAGCTTGTGCCCCAGGAATTTTTCACCAACCAATACTTTGTCCCATCATCATCGACTCCATAGCCAACAGCAGTAACGCCATGGTCTAATTGGGTTCCACAATCTCCTGTAAATACACCACTCGAGTAAAACTGGAATGCAAAACCTCCAGCATCAATGGCCACGGAAACGGGTTGATTAGCCACTGCTTTCAGAAGTGCTTTTTCATTATTGGCTGGTACGTCCTCATGTCCATTGATCTTGGCTGCATGGTTGGCTTCCTTTTTAGCAATGCATGTTCCATCAACTCCGGCGTAAGGATAATTTACTTCTGTTGTGATCCCTTTGTTTTGTTGAATGAATTGGAATGCATTGTCCATTAGCCCACCATTACAACCTTCATCTTCACCCTTAACATCACAATCCACTAATTCTTGCTCGGATAGAGAAATAAGTTTACCAGTTGTAATCTGATTGATTCCTTCAATGGCAGCCACAGCTGAAAATGCCCAGCAACATCCTATATACATTTACGCAAAGAGTTAGATATTATATGGATATATACATGCACATTTTTATGAAGTGAAGGATTGAAGGAAGTAAATTACCGCATTGTCCTTGGTCCTTGACGGGTGTTACAGCTCCTTTTTTTCTCCAGTCCATACTAGATGGAACAGCAGAAACATTTTCATACTTGAATGAAGCTGTCTTTTTATCATCAGAACACATATGGCCCTTGAATCGATTGCGTGTGGTTTTGAATTCTTCGTTGGTAAGATCAGCAAATCCATTGACAGCTAGCTTGTAAGTTTTTTCATTAGCTTTGTTGAAAGCTTCTATACGTGCAACGTTTTCCTTGAAAGTGTTGAATCGCTTCTCCTGCTCATTGCTGTTCTTGTATACACGTCCATAACGAGCCATCCATTGTTGATACCTCTCGTACATCGTCGCATCCTGGAGAGTACGAGCCATGGTTTGTGGAATACAAACTCCCAATACAAATATCAAGGCCAAACAAAGGCGTTGCTGTTGGTTTGTGAATGCCATACTCTAGTAGTTCTATTTAGCTGCTGTAATTAGATAGATAAATTGGCGTGAATTGAAGACACACATGGGAACCAAGATTTATATAGACAAGTTTTCCCCAAACTGCTTCGTATCAACGAAAGCTCTGGTCATCTGCGTGGCTGAGAAAACATTCTGATTTCAACTCGCATAAACTTGTTCATAGTTTGATATGTTACTCTTCCTAATGATGTATATACGTTGATTATTTATCAAAGTAAAACAGCATGCTATTGCCGTACCGTGTTATTCGTCATGTTAAATGGTTCACATCGGAATGAGATACAACGTTAAGCCGTTAATGATGGAGACGTTTCGTAGCCAAAGAATTATATAAATTTGCATGGACGTTTAGTTCGAGCCATATGATGACATCAGAAAGGTCTACCATACAATCTTCAAATTTTTGGGCTCGAAAAAATCTCCTTAGAAGTCTGTGCTGGGCCTGATATTGGCTGTGGCGAGTAGGCCCGCGGGACAAACATTATAATCATTAATCAATATATTTCAAATAACCAAGATTATGGTATGAAAACGAGAGAGAAATTAATATGAATCCCATAATTATAAACATATTACAAGATTTACAATTAATTTGTTTCCTATGTCGTTAGAAAAATTTTCCGATCATTTTAACCAAGTGACCAACAAATTATTATTTGTTAAAAATGATTAAATAAATAAACAATAATAATTTAAGGTGCTATAAACAATTGATGGATAAAAAGTATTAGTTTTTAAAATAGAATGTTAGAGAATAGAAATGAAAATAAAAAAGGATAAAATATATGTTTAGTATGTTTGATATGCACTATAAAATATCCATTCCATCATTCATTATTAGATTTATAATAAGATTATCCTTATTATTTTTTAAATTTCAAAATTATTGTTTTTATTTAAAAAAGAAATAAAAGAAAATTTTAAACCCTAATGAGTTTTTTTCTTGTACTCTATTATCTTTGTGATAAGGTTATCACTGTAATCTATTCATCTCTTATTGCAAAATACTGATAGATATTTTTGTTATAAGAATATTATTCATTGATTATTTTTTTAATTCTATTTTTATAATATTTTTTTATACCAAACATAAATATTGAATAAAACACTCATTCCATTATGGACTATATCAAACATAATTTTATTTCTATTTTTCATTTTCAATGTCATTCTTATTTTATTTTATCCAATCAAATGTAGCATAAGTATTTCACTTGCAGTCGGATACTTGAAAAATTAAGGGGTTTATGTTGTGCCATAAATATTTATGAAATTATAATATATATATATATATTCGATACTCTATAATATAAAGGAAGACGATGAATAAATGGTTATATTTTGAATAGTAGATAGCTAACTGGAATTGGAAATTGGCTACTTTGTAGGTGTTGACTGAATGGCCAAAGGTAAAGAAATTATTACTAGGAAGTTATTTGCTAAAAAGTCATTTAAGAGGAAATCATCTCTAAAAAATCGGAGAAATCATGACATAAATGATCATCAAAATGTTTATTTCTAGTGAGCACCCTTATAATTATGTGATCACCACAAAAAAGTTATGATTTTAATAAGTTTGTGACGACGAACGACCATTTGATTCTTTGTAGAACTTTATTTTTATTAAATAACTAATTTAATATTCTATTATAACTATACTAAAATCGGGTAACATAAGTAAAGATATCATCAAATCATACTAAGTTCAGATCTAATCAAAAAAATTTTTTACAAATAGTGCCAGGTATTCAATCTGGGCCAACAATTATAACTTATAATAATATAATAAAACTAAACACTATAATAAAAGAGTTACAATTTCTGTATGCACGATTGATAGCTCCCAAACCCTACCCTCCTTTATGATCCCGTTCAGTTTAATTTCTCTGCTAAACTTCTTTGGAATTTTAAGCGGAGTTGATTGCAACCCTTTGGCTTCATAAGCCTTTAATCGTCGGAAATTTAGGAATCGCTTGCCAAATGTATTGTCAAGATTTAAGTCTATCCATTATCCACGAACTCATATTTCCGAGAGGCAAGGTTATTGCACGGAAGGTATGACAAAAGGGTTTAGGCATATGACTGGGTGATTTAATTAAGGATTGGTTTGGCAGTGTAAATCAATATCAAATTAATTATATGTTTAATTATTTATTTTAACAAATAATTACATGCTAATTAAAATACTATTTAGAATGTTTGAAAAATAGCACTCGCTTATTTTAATGATTTTTTAAAATAAAATATTAAAAATACCCCAAAATATATAAATCTGTAAATAAAATGTAACCATATTATTTTTAGCAATTTCAAGTGTATCCTTATCGAGTGTTTTTCGAATATTGCAGTGTTAATTACCCTAAAAAAATTATTCTCGTTTTGGGATTTCTGTTTCAAACTTCTATTTATTGCACTTCAATTATAGTAGTATTATACTCATTTCCCATGTGAAAGTCACTCTATATAGATGCAAAACTAGTTAATGAAATTATGGCAAGACTATGGTGCATTCAAGATATGACAATTTCTTTTTAAAATTTGTTAATTATAATTTTTAGTATTTTTATTACAATTTTTAACTTTCTATTGTATTTTATATAAATTAAAAATTATAATAAAAAATTTTGAAAGGTGGAATAATATATTGTATGTTCGAATTGTACAGTAACATAACTAATAAAATTATTATATATATAATTAAGATAGACACATGTGATTTAGATAGATTTAAGATAAATTTTTAAATTAATTAGTATATTATAATTTAAAATTAAATAAATCTAATTTAGTTTATTAGAATATATAAATCAATTTAATTTAAATCGTAAAGTATAATTTAAAATAATTTAAATTTATAGTTTAAATTATATTATAAAATTAATAATATAATAATTAATTATTATTAATTTTATAATTTTTTTATTAATATTTTAAAAAAATTAAATAATTTTTTTAATATTTATTTATATAATTTTTTTAATTATTATCATATCTAAAAGAGATAGAGATAATTGTTATCATATAAAAAAATGATGTATAATTTAATATGATAAATAAATAATAATAATTTTTTATAAAATAATATTAAATAATTTAAAATTAATCTAATCTAAAATTTAAATTATAAATAATTATTTTAAAAATATTAATCAATAAATTAATTTTTAAAAAAAATTATTTAAAATTTTAATTTTAGCATACATGTAGTTTGATATTTGATAAGCTGTGACAGATTCAATGTACTCCGTTTTCAGAAATAAAATTCATTACGTCCCTCAATTTTGCTTCTTCGATAAAATCAGTTATTTTTACTGTCGAGATTGCCTTTTCAAAAAAATTCCATCGGCTGCATGTGAAGCTTTAAATAACCATTTGATCAAATCATTCTATCTAATTAACACTACTACATTCAATTATTTTATCAAGTATAGCAATAGATTAGACCTGGAATCTCCATAATTCATTTCCATATGGTGCCTACTAAGTCAAAATTTACCCTAAGTCACTCAAGTGAGAATAAGAATAAGCATATACAGACAAACGGTTCCATCTTGGGCATATATAAAGATTCATTGAATGTAATGATATAGTGTCGTTGGAGGTCACGAAAACTTTTTAACACTGTTTTCTCTTCTTTTTCAGTCTTTTCCATATACAATTTTGCTCTGTACTTAGTTATACAATTTTCAAAGTTCTTTTTTAAAGTAATTATTTCATATTCTTTAATCTTTGAGAATCCCCTCCACCTAGCCATGAAAAACGACAGAAAAATAATGTGACACATCGCAATGTCCAAATTTCTTATGTACATACGTTGAACTTAAAAGACGATATCCTACGTTCTTAGGTTACACACAAAATCAGATTTCAAAGTACTTGGATCTGGATTTTTAGGTCAATGAACCGAACCTAGCCCTGTAAAACCCTAAAAACCTAGGTACCCCATTCCAAGCAGCCGAATTACCATAGATAAAGCTACTTCTACGGCTAAAATGCTTGTCAATTGTCGTAGATAAAGCTACTTCTACTTCTAGTGCTCTTTTATAAGAGGCATATATCATCACGCACCACCAACAATTCCAAATGACAGTCGCATCTCGCATACATATGGAAACAGTGCACTCACGACGATGTAAACAGTAAAAATTATTTAGATCAGTGACCATTGAGTTCTAATAGTGCTTTTTATGATAATTATGCATTAGTTTAGAACTGTGGGAAACCTCAGATTTTAGCTTGTTGCATGATTACCAGTTTACCACTCTTCCAGCTGCCATCTTTCTTCGTTTGGTTCCTCTTTAATTGCTTTCTTTGACCTATATAACCGCAAGTAATATTCGCTCCTGTTTCCAGTTGGAGCCATTCTCTATCTGTTTACTCAGAACAAGTCTTAGTCTTACGGACATTCTAGTGCGTTAGAGTTTGAAGACACAGAAAAAACCGTTTTGAACGTATTTTTAGGAGGTAAAGATATTAGGGTTGGCAGAGCAGGATTTGGAAGTAATGATTAATTATTGTCTACGCATTAAGCCTTTTCAACGTACCAAACAGCTCATCATCGGTATTTAAACATAAAAAACCACCTCTGCCCTCGCGCCAAGTAGGCAAAAGGGGATAAATAAAAAACACGAAGAATAATGGAAAGAATAAAAAAATAGGGAAGAAGATTTAAGAAATAAGTGTCGTATGTGATCCTGTCTGTTTAATAGAAGAAAAAACGTTTAACGACAGTGAACGCAGGTCCCAGCGTGGAAAATGCTGGCTCTATAACAGTAACCAAAAATATATCAAAAAGGAAATTGTAATTAAAAAAGCGCGTAAACTTCTAATTATTGTTCATTCTAGAGACATAGTATCCCATAAAACTTTAATTAATTATTTTTTATAACTAATTGATTAAAAATAAGGTACATGCAATAAGCAAAACATTGAGACTGAAAATTAGGACTCATCTCAAATGATCTTGTTGTACGCAAAACATCACAAATAATTCATTAGTTTCGGAATAACTTTTATATTCAATAAAAGCACGATATAGCATATACTTTGCTTTTAACTCACTTCTCAATAATAAATATAAAATCTAAATTGTTTTACATTCCTTTTGCATTAGGACGAGAAGTGCGGATCTCTTAGCTGCTGAAATTAAATGCTTTTGGAAGAATGACAAGCAGCAAGAAGATTATATAAAAGCTTAAACTCACGCCGAGTGTGCTTTCATTTGCATGTGTGCGCTATAGGTTTTGAATTGACAACTGAATCCCTGCAAGATTCCTAAGGTCCCTTGAGACCAAATCGTGAAGAATATAGGAGAACTAATACCATAACATTAATCGTGAAGAATAGAGGATTGATACCATAACATTCTTATATTATCATCACATGTTATGAATATTTCAAGTAGCAGACTAATCAAACATATTTAACGCAGCCGGATAGAAAGGTTGTGACCCACTAAGAGCTTTCAAATTCCCGATGGTAGACGAAACGGAAATCTGAGACCAACAGTCGAAAAGAGTCATTTTGTGAATAAACTCCTTGGATTACAGCTATTGGATGGTGGAAAAAGCCTCAAATTAACGTACAACTGAAACTTCAAAATATTCCGACATTCCATCGCTTGATTCATTGCCACGCGATCCTGCAAGAAATTATATCATCAGTTATGGAAGCCACACGTCTAACCGCATTTAAATTCTTGCAAATTGATATTAAGATCGGCTATAAACAACATACAAACAATTAAAAGTTCACCTGAATGAGTTACCAGCCAAAATTTGTCTTTGATGTCATATCCAAGATGTGTTAGTCTCAATTAAATGCTGTGTAAATGAATGAAATGATTTCAATTTCATAGAAGTCGCCTTATTGGTTAATTAATGACTCGAGGAAATCATGAAGAATTATGGAAACAACAGCTACCAGATACCATTATGCAAATATTATAAATCTATTAAAACGACGCATGATAAGTCTCTTGAAGTGTATGTATGCAAAGAAAAAAGGGAAATACAATGGGGATTTTAATAAATTATGATTCTTTTGGAATGGGGTTTTTTCCTTTGAAAAAGATAATAAAAGCTCAAAAGGTTGAGGGATCTATTAAGAAATTTTCAAAAGAAAACTACAAAAAATTAGGGAGTGGGAGTCTTACCTCGCCACGAAAAACTGCATAGAACCAAAACAAATACTAAAACGCAAGATATAAGAAAAATGGAACAAAAACACAATCAAGAGAAATGATAGTTAGGCATTTTCCATGAATCAGCCAGAAGCAACAATCTAACCTCCGTTAATGGAGGATAATCTCATGACTGAAGATTACGAGTATAGATGCCAAGATTAGCTAGGGCATTAGCTACGCTATTGCCTTCTTGAAAGATATGAGATATCTGCCGGTAGATTATACATACTACTCTGAGAGGCATACAATTGATTCTATGTGATACATAAACTATGAAACTTGAGATTGGGATCCACCATATATGACTCATTTTTGTGTATACATACATGTGTTATACCCTACAATTAATGAGATAATTCACAGCAGCTTAAAGTCAATCCCAAATGTGCAAACTCTTTGCTGTTGGATTTATCAACCGGAACTAGTCATGAAACATGTCATCACAAATTATAGAAAGAGCAGTATTTTGGTGCATGATGCTGCGTATATACATCATTCGTCAAAAAGGAAAAAGAAAATAGTAAAATTGAGCAAATATGTATTCTTTAGCAGGCTTTAAAGCAAAAGTAAACCTTAAGATTTTGAAATTCTTAAGCTGCACAACTAGAGAAACCCTAACATGGATGTGAAGGATCGTGAAATGTTCTTTGATTTCCAGAGATTTGGCCTACCAAATTTGTATAAATCATTGTTTCAGTGTTATGTTACTTATGATCAGCAGCATGCAGCTGTAACACTCAAACTATTAGTCTTCATGGATGTTTGGCTGATAAGCTGATAAACTACAAGGAGAAAGTTCAATGATAATAAACTGCAAGGAGAAAGTTCAATGATCAAAACTTTGATGAAATAAGTTAGAATGATACTAATGCAATATAACATCATTCTAAGAACTGTGAAACTAATTCAAGATGTAGTGTTAAAATTTTCTACAAATAAATTTGTAGATGGAGAATCTAATGCTGAAAATCAGCGATGGACAGGAAATGTAAGATGTAAGGGCTTTGACTATGATGGGAACAGAAAAATGTGAAGTAAAATAATAAGTTGTGTATTCTTTCAAAGTTTAAAGATCATCAATTTTGGTCAGCCCAAGAAAGATCTATTTGCAATCCAATACCAAAGCATTGTAATGGAATAAACTTATACTGTCCCACAAAATCTGAATTAGACGACATGCAATCTAGTGAAGGTACAAAGGGCTACAAGAAATGCAGATACAAAATTTCAAAACTGCCCTTGCAAAGATCTTCTGCACTAAGGAAAAGCAATCAGTGGGGTATTAGTTAACTGGGGATGCCGTTCACGTTAACCAAACAAAGATATTTAATTGGGATTAAGTTATTCTTAAATAATTGAGTTTTTTTTTTCAATTATAACTTTGTTTATATTTGGAAAAGTCATCTCAAAACATGAGCAAATTCTAAAAATATAATTTATAGGAGATTTGTAAGAAACCTTAAACTTTGATTAATCATTTGCTGTCAATCATTCGCTTATTTAACATATATATTAACATGGAAAGTGCATTATATCTTACTTGAGCATTCATGAGGGCAGAAATTCTACAGAATCTTAAAAAGAAGCCATATTAAATTCAGACACCAACTACATAATGTTTTGCATAATTCACGTACGTGTGTCTCTGTGTGATCGACTCTGTGCGGGTGGGTGGGGGGTGGGGGAGGTGGGGGAGAGAGAGAGAGAGAGAGAGAGACTGTTGTGAGTTTATGCTTGGATTGAGATCTTCCTAAAAGCAAAAACTCACTAGTATTTTTACACCAAACAAGCTTATACATGTACTACGTTGTCGCCATTGCATTTAATGTCGTCTTTGAAATATATTAAGAAAAAAAGGTAACCGAAAAGTTCCATCTTGAAAGTTCAGTCACAATCTTGAAGTTATACATGTTGCAAATTAAATTAGGGTTCCCGCGGACTACCGCGCAGTAGCAGTACTAGCTGATGAGTTAATTTATTTGACAGTAATAATCATCATCACCGTCATCTTCAGTTATAATAATTTTATCACCAAGTTTAATGCTAGCTTTTGCATAATCTACCTCAGTTAAATTTAGATATAGATCGTTAAAATCAGAATTATGTTTATAGTTTTAATGATTTTGATGACATTGACTTCAATGCCATTTCTTGATTTAACCCGTTAAGCAAGAACAATTAGCATATGTAAATATATAAAACACTATTTAACGATCAATTAAATTATTACCATATCTCAGAAGTGCCAAACAGAATCAAGAAAAGTGCATGGTGGAGCTCGATTCATGATTCCCTTTGCCTTGAGTAGGCTTCTTCTTCTTGTTCTTGTACGGGATCCCTCTTGCCTTGGCTTGACACTCCCTCACTTCCCTTAAATAAAGCCGAATAGCACCGCCGGCAAATGGGTTTGTCTCCGGAGATCCTCCATTTTCTTCATAAGCAGCACGAAGCCTACCGATGAGAGCATCAAGACTTCCCCAAGCTTGTCGAAGTGGGCAAGTACAAGGAGCAGGCGGCTCAGGCTGGCCATAAAACATGCAACCTTGAAGATGAACCTTCGTCTTACCAAACTGATCAAGATAACGAAGGAAGTCAAGCACATGGTTGCAATTGCACTGAGAAAGAGGAACTGGGGGTCTCTGGTTTTTCAAATACTGCCCAAAAGTATTCCAATCCCTTCTCTTTTGAGACTCATAGCGACTAGGAGTGGCTGGTTGCTGCTGCTGTTGATGATGATCGCCAGATGATCCTTCAGCTATTTCCTTTCCTCTTTCACTAGACATCTCGTTGTGATCGATGAAGATTGTAAGGCTTCAATTTTCAATTTTATTTTGCTAAATAAGGCAAGAAATGGGGAGGTAGGAGAGTGGGAAGGTGAAATGAATAGGGGGAAGAAGAGAGTGGGAGAAGATGAAGATCACATCGTGGGGACTACTGACTAGACATACGATGGGCCATAGGGAGAGTAACTTTTCTTTCTGTATCTCTTTTCTTCATCTTTCATTTTTATCTCACTTTTTTTTTTTAAATAGTATATTGAACCCATCAACCATACGTTTTTCCCTATTACACTACAATTATTGTTTGTCATTTGTCAACGTAAGCCTTATCATTTAATTTAATTCGGCAATATAGTTACCATTATGTCACTAATTCCTGGTGACAAACTTATAGTTACTGGGTAATTTACCTTAATTGTATAAACTTTCTTAACATAGGTACATTATTACTCATATATGGTCATCTCTTTAACAAATTCTTTCTTTAATAGATGTGATTCAAAATTATTAAGTAAAACAAAGTTAAGTCACTAAGATTGGAATGATACATATGTTTGATCAATTAATTAAGGGTATTAAAGATATGATGTGAATGAGATCTACCATTTAGGTTTGCTGTTTCTATATGTTATAGTCATCATTGTCAAAATATAACCGGACCATTTGCATATGTAGATGAAAACCCTAGAATACAAAAGATACGAAAATATCCATGAGGTCTGTTTTAGAACTAGGGCTTTCTGCCGGTTTCCTGTCAGGTTTTTGGAAGCATCATCTCATGCATGCCAAAAATTAATAGCCCTTCTTCGCTTGATTGGTAACATCTTCTTTGGCCGCATGGATAAAAATATAATTACCTACACGCGATCTCAAGTAATGAAATGATATTAATTTGCTGTTTCAAGGAGATCATACAATGCTAAGCCGGGTTAATCACCGTTAAATCAAATTGGGTTTGGCATGTGAATGTTATTTGGCATTAAACCTAATGCAGTTTAATTTTGCTACATGCACAATACAAATCGCAATTAAATTCTTACTTGCCATGATTTAAGAGTGAGGAAACCCGAGGCACACGTCAATTATCTGATGGAGATGACAGCTGACCAATCTCAATGGGTTCCATCAGAAGACACCCTACGCGGTGGGCCGTTGATCTCATCAAAATCTCAGTGCTTCTTTCTATTGTTTTATATATACAATAGTCAACAAGAACGACAAATTTTTAAAATAATATTTTTTATAAAAAATTTGTGATAATTTTTTTTATAATTTTTAAAAATATTTTTAACTTTTTGTTATAATATTTATCATAAAGTGATAAAAAATTATTTTAATAAAAATAAAATATGTATTTTATCATATAAAATTTTAAATTAAAATTTTTAAGAATATATTTCAAATTTAATTTATGATTTTAATACTTTAATTTATAATACTTTACATTTAAAAATTTTTAAATTAATTTTTAAAAATTAAATTTAAAATATTTTTATTTTATATTCAAAAAAAATTATGAATATATTTTTATTTTAAAATTTAAATTTATAAAAAAAATTCTTTTATTTTTATTTTTAAAAATTAAATAAAAATAATTTAAATATTATACTAAAACTATTTTATGAATATAATACTTTATAATTTTATATTAATAAGTATTTTTAAAAAATTTATCAAATATAAATGAAAAATTAATTTTGATTGTAAAATAATTTACATTGAAAATTTTATAATTTAATTTTTAAAAATTAAATTTAAAATAATTTTACTTTATATTCACAAAAATTTATGAATTTATTTTATGTTATAATTTAAATTATAATTTTATATTTATATTTAATAGCATTTTAAAAAATGCTTATAATTATAAAATTATAATTTTTTTTAAATATAAAGTATTATAATTGTTCAATTGTGAGCCCTATATCTAAAATCTAGGGATGTTATAGTCATTTGATATAATATTTTTGGCTATGCATCTGCATAATTGGTAGATCGTCAATACATCATTAAGGTTTAATAATTATTTTAAATATTAGGTTTAGTTAAGATTGAATTTTAAAGGTGTAAATTCAGATATCTGAACAAAATTAAATTTAGTTAAATTTTCGAGTAAACTCGACTGATATTTTTAAAAACAAGAGTGTATAAAGTTAAGGTATCGATACTGAGAAAGAAAATGTATTGATACACAATTATTGAAAGAAAATGTATCGATACACAATTGTTGAGTATTGATACCCTTTCACATATGAAAAGTGAGATATCAAGACAAAGATGAAGATTAGGTATGAGAATATCGATACCCATGAGCTAAAATAAAATGTATTGATACTTTAAAGAGAAAGTATCGATATTTTTTTCATAAAAATACACGATACTACAAGAGAGACGAAGATATAAGTTAACATAAAGAAATATCAATACTTTTAGGAAAGTATCGATACTTGTAAGTCAGAGTTAAACGAATTGATATATTAAAAGGAAGTATTGATATCTACAACTAAAGTATCAATACTCTTAATCTTCGTATTGATACTTATTTATGAAAAGTGCGACATATCTAGAATGAACACTAACTGGAATGTGATTAAGTATCGATATCTTAAACCTTAAAATAAAATGTATCAATACTTACAAGAAAAGTATCGATACTTTATAGAGATTTGAATGTTTTGACAACGATCTAACGAGGGAAAACAAAACATCTACCATATAAAAAGCCTATTTTATCAATTTCTAAAATTTTCTTTCTTCAATCAATTAAAAACAAACTTGTAATTTCATAAAGCAATATAAAAAGAAGATTCGATGTAGAAACCATTCACTTCATCATCATCTTTATCTCTCTTAAGCTCTCTTGTCTCTCTTTATTCTCTTCTTACAATCCGACCAAACCACTCTCATGTCCAATGAATTTCACTGATTAATCATCATTTTTCTACCCAAATCAAACCCTCAACAATGTTTTAATTTGTATTCAACTCACATTCATGGGAATGAACAAGATTCAAGTTGGGAAGATCAGTTAAGGTTCCATTCATTCGGGGTTTTCACAATCGATTATAAACTTAGTTTTCTAAGTTGCTTTTGAGTGTTGGATAAATTTTTAAACTACGATTTAAGATCGAATCATCGAATTTAGTATATTATTATCAGTAGGATTTATTACATATAAATAACATAACAACTTTAAAATTGATTCGGGTAGATTTGGATTTAAAGGGTTAGATTTTCTTAAGTAATAGCTTTATAAAATATAAGGCCTCAATAGATTCGGTATTAACAAAGAAAAGTAGAAACGCTAGTACGATCATTTCATATATAGGTTGTATTTATCATACTAAATATTAGAGTAATAAACATATGTGTATATATATATAGATATATATAATAACTCCTCACTTATTATATATATATACACATGTTTTAATTGTCGATGCTAATGCAAATGACGTCCAAAAGAAATTGAGGAGTTAGGATTGATCAGGGATAGGGAGTATTTACCCTCCCCATATAATAAGTGAAAACTTTAATTATTGGTTTTAACTTCTTATAAATGATTTTTTTAAAATTATCTTGGTATATTTTGAAATCATTTGATTTATGTTTCTGTATATGTTTTATAAATAAACGGCTTGTAATTGATTGTAAATAATGTTTGAGGTCTTGGAAGCTAAATGATAATTCTATAATTGGTTTTGCACATGAAATATTATATGATATTTAGATTTAATGATGCTTATATATATTTCTTAATTTGATTTGATTTTTGGATATTAAGGCTTAGAAGACCAGGGTCATGAGAGCTAAGACTGTAGTTATAGAGCTAAATGACTTAAGGTAGACTGAGACAGTGGCTATTTAGGTGAGTGAATGCATCAGCAAGAATATTATAAGAAAGACAGAGGTCTCATTTGTGATGGAGTGACCCATTATATAGTTATATTGAGAATAGTTATGTGTGAATTCACATACTATTCAAGACCAACGTTAGTAATAGACATTATTTTGATAAATTATATATATACTTTTACATTATAATAAAGAAAAATTTTATTGTGCATTTATGAATTTTAAAATTGCATACAAAAAACCTACTAACGATTTGAGATTACTCCTGATCAGAATAATCGTCAGAAAAGAATGGTCAGAGCCAATGATTTTAATATATGTAGCAGGTCATGATTTTAAATAAGAAATGTTTTCAGAAAGTATTTTCTTAAAATTATTGTACTAAAAATCCTTATTTATTCTTTAGTTTTTTCTTGTTTTATATATTTTAATTACTCACCGAGTATACATTAGTATACTCACTTATTTTTTTCACTCACAGGTTAATTCGAGTTTAGCCGAGTTGTTAGAAAAGTAGTGGTAATATCGAGATAGTATATTCAGATATAATTCTCAAAGTTGAATCATATTTTCACTTTAAAATTCATTGGAAGAACTTATAAAACTGTGTTTACTTTTCTTGTTACTGGTTTTGTAAAAACCTTTGCATGTGGTTTGTAAAAGAAAATTTTATGTTATATTATGATTTGATACTTATTTAATAAATATATGAATTTTATTTGAGATTTGATACGTCTCAAAAGGACGATTTGAGATAAAATATATATGTATATATTTTATTTATGAGATGATAATATTTGTATTTGTTTGAAATAAATGTTTTAAAATATAAAAGTATTTGAGATTTATCGTGAATAAAAAAGTTTAAGAAATTTTGATAGGTTTTATTGAGAGTGTTATAAATATTTTTATGAAAAACATGTAACTTATTAGTTTTATAGGTTCTTGACACGTACTTTAGGCATAAAAAATATATGTTAGGAATATGTAATGATTGTCACATGTAAGTCTCACAGTAGTCGGCATAGCATCAATAATTTAAATATAAACAGTTAAATTATTTTATTTAATTTTTATAAATAAAAATAAAATAAATTTTTTATAAATTTAAATTTCAAATAAAAAATTTTATCGATTTTTACGAATATAAAATAAAAATATTTTAAATTTAATTTTTAAGAATTATTTTAATGTAAGGTATTATAAAATAAAAAAATTAATTTGTAATTTTATATTTATATTTGATAAATTTTTTACAAGTAATTATAAGTATAAAATTATAAATTAAATTTTTTTTATAGTATAAAGTGTTATAGTTGTTTAATATTTTTTATAATTTTAAATTATGAAATAAAAACAAATTCATAAATTTT
>JAVXUL010000001.1:4487891-4502697 GCA_035590515.1 Trichilia minutiflora | reverse complement strand
AATTTAAATTTATTCTAAATTAAGTAAACATAATTTAAATAAAATTTTTATGTATTTAAATTATAAAATAAAACTAAATTCATAAAATTTATAAATATAAAATAAAAATATTTTAAGTTTAACTTTTAGAAATTTTATTATAAAATTTTTAGCATAAAATATTATAAAATAAAAAATTAATTTATAATTTTATATTTATAATTTATAATTTTTTAAAGTTCTTAAAAATATAAAATTGTAAATTAAATTTTTTTATAGTATAATGTATTAAAGTTGTTTAATAATTTAAATAAAATATTTAAATTATTCTTATTTTATTTTTAAAAATAAAATAAAATTTTTATAAATTTAAATTATAAAATAAAAATAAACTTATAAATTTTAATAAATATAAAATAAAAGTAATTTAAAATTTATAAAATTTTTAGTATAAATTAATATAAATTAAAGTATTAAAATTATAAATTTAATTTAAAAAATATATTTTTTAAAAATTCAATTGTTTTTGTTTAAAATTTATATGATGAAAGTTAAAATTTTATATTATAAAAATTAATAATTTTTATAATAAAAATTTTTATTTTTTAAAATTATAATAATAATTTTTATAATAAAAATTTTTATTTTTTAAAATTATAATAATATTTATCATAAATATTTTAATAAAATAATATTTTAAAAAATTATAAAAATTTTCTATCATAAATTTTATGGTACGGATAAATAACATTTTAAAAAATCTCCGAATATTTACCAAAATAAAACATCCTCCTCCTGCCGTACCGTTTTATATCATGTTAGAGGGTCACATCGAATGAGATACAGGGTTAAGTCGTAGACGATGGAGACGTTGTGTAGGCAAAAAATTATATAAATTTGCATGGGTGTTTGTTCGAGTGAGATTTTGACATCAGAAAGGTCTATACAATCTTATAATTTTTGGACCCGGATTAATCTCCTTAGAAGTCTGAGCTGGGCCTGATTTCTTCTTAGGAAGTTGGCCCGGGGGAAAAACATTATAATCACTATATTTCAAATAACCAAGATTATGTTATCAAAAAAAGAGACAGAAATTAACATGAATCCTATAATTATAACCATATTACAAAATTTACAATTAATTTCTTTCCTCTGTCGTTAAAAATTCTTCCGATCATTTTAACCAAGTAACCAACAAATTATTATTTGTTAAAAATAAACAAAAAGATGAACTTTTTGTTAATAATATAATCATCATTCATCGGTAGCTTGCATGTGCTCTCTCCAAAGAAAATTCAGTTCCACTGCTTTTTGTGCACACGGGTGTTTTCACCGTATTATATATTTTTATAATTTTCAATTCTTTCATCGTGGTTACTCTTGACTCTTTATGCGTAGTCTCTTTTTTTTTTGAATTCATGAAAAATTCGATTTGTTGGTATTTAATTTAAAAATGAACCAACAATGTAATAGTTTAACGTGAAACTCGATCAATAATAAAGTATTTAAATTAAATTAAATTTATAAGTTACCTTAAACTCTTATAAAAAATATATCTCCTAAACTTAAAATCAAGACTTAAAAATCAAATTTAAAATTTTTGCACCAATAAATTCCATCCTTTAGAAGCTTTACCTGTGACTTTTAAGTTGTATAATTATTATCATATATTTAAAGTCTTTAAAAGACTTAGTAGGCTCATGGCAGGGAACTGATTAGGTACAATTATCATATGTCTTACTATTAGAATGTACTAATTTTTAAAATTATTTTATATTTACGATATTTTTTTAAAATTTAAGCGATTCAATTTGGACTAACAATTATAATTCTTAAAAATATAATATAAAATTAAAAATTATAATAAAAAAGTTACAATATCTATATACACAAATGATTACACCCAAGCCTTACCCACCTTTATTAATCCCGTTCAGTTTAATTTCTTCGCTAAAATTCATGCTGTCGTGTTGGCTATGGAAGTTGACAAAAAAAAAAAAAAACTCTCCAAGGTTGGAATTATGAGTAGATTTGATTGTAATCCTTTGGCTTCATATATAAGTCTTTAATCATCAGAAATTTAGGAATCGCTTGCCAAATGTATTGTCAAGATTCAAGTCCATCCATTATCTATGAACTCATATATATATCCGAGAGGCAGGGATATTGCAAGAGAGGTATGGCAAAATGGTTTGAGGCATGTGATGTGAGAAGGAATATATTTTTCTTGATGATTTAAGGTTTGGTCTGGCAGAGTTAATCAAATGAATTACTTTTAAAAATATTTATTTAAAATAAACTCTATATTAACATATAATTACATACTAATTAAAATACTATTTAGAATGTTTCATAAATATATAGCAATTGCCTAAAAATCATTAAAAATACTCTAAAAATACAATAAAATATAACAAATTCTTTTTAACAATTTCAAATGGATCCTTAGTGAGTATTCCCGAATTTTGCAGTGTTAATTACCCTAAAAAAACAAATTATTCGCGTTTGGGAATTTCTGTGTTCAAACTTCTATTAGTAGTATACTAAACATATGAACGAATCAATGAAATTAGGGGTAAGACTACGGTGCATTTAATATATAGCTAGCTAGCTAGCTAGCTAGCTAGATAATTATTTATTATAATTTTTAATATTTTTATTATAATTTTTAATTTTATATAATATTTTGTATAAGTTGAAAATTATAATAAAAGAATTATAAAAAGTTAATGATTATATATACATTCAATTGCACAGTATAAAATTAAGATTCATACAATTTGACATTGACAACCTGTGCATAGATTCAATGTACTCCATTTTCAGATATTTATTGTTTTCCTATTATTAATCTTTGAGAATCCCCTCCTCCTAGCCGTGAAAAACGACAGAGAAATAATAATAAGTGATCCATGTCCAAAATTCCTATGTATATAAGTTGAACTTAAAGACAATATCCCATGTTCTTAGATTACACACAAAATAAGATTTCGAAGTACTTGTTTCTGGATTTTGAGATCAATAAACCGCACCTAGCCCTGTGAAACCCTAAAATCCTAGGTACCCCACTACAAGCAGCATTATTTACGAATTATATCATAGATAAAGCTACTTCGAAGGCTTCTTTTTTTGGCGGCATATATCATCACGCACCACCAACAATTCCAAATGACAATCGCATACACATGGTATGGAAGCAGTGCACTCACGAGTCACGACGCTGTAAACAGTAGTAATTATCTATATCAGTGACCAATCACGAGTTCTAATGGTGCTTTATATAATAATTATGCATCAGTTTACAACCGTAGGAATACTCAGATTTTCTCCTGTTGCATGATTGTCATTGCTCCAGCTTCCTTTTTCTTTGTTTTGTTACTCAATTGCTTTCTTTTACCTATATAATTACAATTAGTATCCGCCACTAGTACTGTTTCCAGTTGGAACCATTCTATCTTTGTTTAATCAGCACAAGTCTTAGTCTTGCGTACGTTCTAGTGCATTGGAGACCCAAAAAGAAGGTTTTGCACATAGATCTTCTGATGGAAGTACTGATTAATTATTGTCTAAGCCGATGAGAACTGTAAAAACCTGCCACTCATCGAAGTAACAAAGAAACAAGAAGAATAATGTAAAGAATAAAAATATAGGTAAGAATATCTGAGAAAAAAGTTTCATATGTGATTTTGGTATTGCGTGGTTAATGGCCATGCAAGAAAAAGTGTACAACAACATTGATCCCAGATCCCACTCCCAGCGTGGAACCAAAATTATATCAAACAGTTAATTAATTAGAAAAGCTCATAAACTTCTAATTATTATTCATTCTAGCATCCCATAAAATTTTAATTACTTCTTGAACCATAATTAATTGATTAAAAATATGGTACATCCAACACAGCAAAACCTTGAAACTGAAAATTAGAAATCAACACAACTCAACTGGATCTTTTTGTATACAAAACATCACAAATAATTTTTTTAATTTAGGGTTAACTTCATTCAATAAAAGTACGATGTTGCATACACTTTGCTCCTAAATTCAATTTTCTTCATAATAAATGCAAAATCTAAATTGTTCTACAATTCTTTTGCATTAATTAGGAATGGAAGTGCGGACGTCGTTACTGCTGAAATTAAATGCTTTTGGAAAAATGTCAAGCAGCATGAAGAATAAATTCATAAGCGAGTGTGCTTTCATTGCATGTGTGGGCTACAGGGTTTATATTGCATAGGAATTCCTACAAGATTTCTAAAATACCTTGAGAACCAATCGTGAAGAATATAGGAGGACTAATACCAGAACATTCTTATATTATCATCAAATACCATGATATTTCAAGTAGCAGATTAATCAAACATAATTAACGCAGTTGAACAGGAATGTCGTGACCCACTAAGAGCTTACAAATTCCCAATGGTAGACCAAACGGAAACCTAAGACCAATATTCGAAGAGAGTCATTTTGTGAATAAACCCCCTGGATTACAGCTATTGGGTAGTGGAAAAGGCTCAAATTAACGTAAAACTGAAACTTCAAAGTACCTTCTGATATTCCATCGTTTGCTTCGTTTGCCACATGATCCTGCAAAAAATTATATCATCAGTTATGGAAGTCACACGTCTAAGTGCATCTGAATTCTTGCAAATCGATATTAAGATCAGCTATAAACAACAAACAAATAATTAAAAGTTTAACTAAATGAGTTTACCCGCCAAAATTTGTCTTTGATGTTATATACAAGATGTGTGTATAGTCATGGTTAGTCTTACTTAAATGCTGTGTAAATGAATGAAATGATTTCAATTTCATAGAAGTCGAGCTGTTGGTTAATTAATGATACGAGGAAATCATAAAGAATTATAGAAAGAACAGCTACCATATTCCATTATGCAAATATTCTAAATCAATTACAAAGATGCATGATAAGTCTCTTGAAGTGTATGTATATGAAGAGAAAAAAAGGCAATAGAATAGGGGATTTTAATAAATTATGCTTCTTTTGGAATGAGATTTTTTCCGCTGAAAAATATAAAAAAAATGCTCAAAAGATTGAGGGGTTTTTATTAAGAAATATTTAAAAGACAACTACAAAAAATTTGGGAAAAATTAAGGGGCCTTACACCCTAACTAAAACAGCATAGAACCAAAACCAAATGCTAAAACGTAAGATATAAGAAATAGAACAAACACATAATCAAGAGAAATGAGAGTTAGGCATTCTTTATGAATCAGCAAGAAGCAACAATCTAATCTCCATTAAAGGAGGAGAATCCAATGACTGAAGATTAGAAGTGTAGATAGCAAGATTAGCTAAGGCATTAGCTACGCTGCCTTATTGAAATATATGAGATATCTGCTGGTACATAATACATTTTTCTGAGATGCATACAATTCCAGATGATACTTTATAAATTTGAGATTGGGATCCACCACATGTGTCTCATTTTTTTGTATACATATATGTTTTATACCCTTCAATTAATGAGATATTTAATTCATAGCAGCTTAGAGGCAAATTCCGATAATGCAAACTCTTTGCTGTGGTATTTATCAACTGAAGCTAGCCATGAACCATGTCATAAATTACGCAAAGAGCAAGTATTTATTGGTGCATGACGCTGAGTCTATATATAAGATTCGTCAAAAAAGAAAAAGAAAATAGTAAAATTGAGCAAATGTGTATTCTTTAACAGGTTTTAAAGCAAAAGTAAAACTTCAGATTTTGAAATTTGTAAGCTGCACAACTACAGAAACTCCAACATGAATGTGAAGGATCATGATATATTCTTTCATCTGCGGAGATTTGGCCTAGCAAGTTTGTTTAAATTATTGTTTCAGTGTTATGTTACTTATGATCAGCAGCATTCAGCTGTAACACTCAACCTATTAATCTGCAATGAATGTTTAGCTAATAAACTACAGCGGAAAGTTCAATGATCAAGACTTTGATGAAATAAGTTAGAATGATACTAATACAACAACATCATTCTAAAATCTTTGAAACTAATCCAACATAAGGAGTAGTGTTAAAATTTTTCTACAACTAAATTTGCAGATGAAGAAGCTAATACTGAAATCATCTAAGGACAGGAACATGTGAGGTCTAAAGGCCTTCCACATGATAGGAACAGAAAAATGTTAAGCGAAAAATACGTAGTGTATTCTTTTAAAGCTTAAAGATCATCAAATTGTTCGCTCAAGAAAGGTCCATTTGCAAACAAATCTAAGATCCAATACCAAAGCATTGTAATGGAATAAACTTATACTGTCCCACAAAATCTGAATTAGACGACATGCAATCTAGCCAAGGTACAAAGAGCTACAAGAAATGCAAATACAAAATTTCAAAACTGCCCTCGCAAAGATCTTCTGCACTAAGGAAAAGCAATCAGTGGGGTATTAGTCAATTGGGGACGTTGTTCACATTAACCAAACAATGATATTAAATTGGGATTAAGTTATTCTTAAATAATTGAGTTTTTTTCAATTATAACTTTGTTTATATATGGAAAAGCCATCTAAAAGCATGAATGAAGACTAAAAAAATAATTTATAGGACATTGGTAAGAAACCTTAAACTTTGATTAATCATTTGCTATCAATCATTTGCTTATTTAACATATATATTTACATGGAAAAGTGCATTATATCTTACTTGACCATTCATGGAGGCAGAAATCTGCAGAATCTTAAAAAGAAGACATATTAAATTCATACACCAACTATATAATGTTTTGCATAATTCATATACGTGTGTCCCTGTGTGGTAGCCTCTGTCTGTGTGTGTGTGTGTGTGTATGTGCGTGCTGTGGGTTTATGTTTAGATTGAGACTTTCTAAAAAAACAATTATTTCACTAGTGTGTTTAGAACAAAGAACCTTATACATGTACTACGTTGACGCCATTGCATTTAATGTTGTCTTTG
This sequence comes from Trichilia minutiflora, assembly GCA_035590515.1. Lineage (NCBI taxonomy): Eukaryota > Viridiplantae > Streptophyta > Magnoliopsida > Sapindales > Meliaceae > Trichilia > Trichilia minutiflora. The sequence continues at coordinate 4,495,789 of JAVXUL010000001.1, read as the reverse complement.
AAAGATACTAAGGAGAAAAGTTACCGAACAGATCCATCTTGAAAGTTCAGTCACAATCTTGAAGTTATACATATCGCAAATTAAATTAGGGTTCCGCGGACTACCACGCAGCAGCAGTACTTGTTGATGAGTTAATTGTTTGACAATCTTCAGTAAAAATAATTTTATCACCAAGTTTAATGCTAGCTTTTGCATAATCTAACTCAATCGAATTTAGATCGATCGTTAAAATCAGAATTGTGTTTATAGTTATAGTGATTTTGATGACATTGACTTCAATGCCATTTCTTGATTTAACCCGTTAAGCAAGAACAATCACCATATGTAGATATATATAAACACTATTTAACGAAAAATGAAATATTACCATATTTCAGAAGAGCAAAGGGAATCAAGTAAAATGCATGGTGGAGCTGGATTCATCATTCCCTTTGCCTTGAGTGGGCTTCTTCTTCTTCTTCTTATACGGGATCCCTCTTGCCTTAGCTTGACACTCCCTCACTTCCCTTAAATAAACCCGAATAGCACTGCTAGCAAATGGGTTTGTCTCTGGAGATCCTCCATTTTCTTCATAAGCAGCACGAAGCCTGCCGATGAGAGCATCAAGACTTCCCCAAGCTTGTCGAAGAGGGCAAGTACAAGGAGCAGGCGGCTCAGGCTGGCCATAAAACATGCAACCATGAAGATGAACTTTCGTCTTACCAAACTGATCAAGATAACGAAGGAAGTCAATCACATGGTTGCAATTGCACTGGGAAAGAGGAATTGGAGGTCTCTGGTTTTTCAAATACTGCCCAAAAGTATTCCAATCCCTTCTCTTTTGTGACTCATAGCGACTAGGAGTGGCCGGTTGCTGCTGCTGTTGATGATGATTACCAGATGATCCTTCAGCTATTTCCTTTCCTCTTTCACTAGACATCTCGTTATGATCGATGAAGATTGTAAGTTTTCAATTTTCCGTATTATTTTGCTAAATAAGGCAATAAAAAATGTGGAGGTAGGAGAGTGGGAGGGTGAAATGAATAGGGAGAAGAAGAGAGTGGAGGAAGATGGAGATCACATCGTGGGGACTACGGACTAGACATCCCATGGGCCATAGAGAGTAGCTTTTCTTTCTGTATCTGTTTTCTTCATCTTTCATTTTTATCTCCCTTTCTTTTCTTTTTCTTCTCTCTCTTGTTTTTTTTTTAATAATTTTAATTTGAACCATTACCTATACGTTTTTTCCCTATTACACTACAATTATTGTTTGTCCTTTGTTAACGTAATCCTTATCATTTAATTGAATTCCGCGAAATAGTGACCATTATGCCACTAAATCCTGGTGACCTTAATTGTGTACATTATCACTCATATACGGTCACATCTATAACAAATTACTTGAATGGATGAGATTCAATTATCAAAATTATTAACTAAATTAAACAAGTCATTAAGATTGGAATGATATAGAAAAGTTGTTTATATTTGACTAATTAATTAAGGGTATTAAAGAGATGATGTGAATGATATCTACCATTTAGATTTGCTGTTTCTATATATTATAGTCGTCATTGTCAAAATATAATTGGACCATATGCATATATAAACGAAAACCTTAGACTACAAAAGATACTGAAATACCCATGAGGTCTGTTCTAGAACTCAGGCTTTTCTGCCGGTTTCATGTCAGGTTTTTGGAAGCATAATCTCATGCAAGCCAAAAATCAATGGCCCTTCTTTGCTTCAGATTTGTATGGATAGGTAAAATCTTATTTGGCTTTCCGTTATTTATTTATTTTGAATTTGGATACATGGATAAAAATAAAATTACCTACATGCGAGCTCAAGTTATGAAATGATATTAATTTTCTTGTTTCAAGGAGATCATTAAAGGCCAAGTTGGGTTAATAGCTGTTAATTGAAATGGGGTTTGTCATGTGAATGTTATTTGGCATTAAATCTAATGCGGTTTGATTTTGCCACATACAATACAAATAGCAATTAAATTCTTACTTGCCATGATTTAAGAATGAGGAAACCTGAGGCACACGTCAATTCTCTGATGGAGATGACAGCTGACCAATCTCAATGGGTCCCATCAGAAGATACCCTAGGCTGTAGCCCGTTCATCTCATCAAAATCTCAGTGCTTCCTTCTATTATTTTATATAAACAATAGCTCACAATAATTTATGGGATGTTAAAAAAAATAACAGTAGTCCTCGTTTCTGCACTTTATGACATACGTAGTATGGAGTAAATTACAACAGTTTGGTACGTAATTTATCATGAGTACGTAGATATTCAGTGGAATAATAACATTTAGGTTCCTATTGTTTTATATTTTAGCAAATAAAGACATAATAAATCCATTTATAATAAATAAGACCCTAATCCCTAAAAACCGACTAAAATATATTTTGCTGTCAAGTAATATACTCTTATAGTGATCAAAATTTAAACTCCTCACGAGTTCACCAAAATATTCGTCTCAGCTCCAGTATAATAGCTTGGGCCCGTACAACTTTGAAATTTTTTTAAAATTTTAGTGTATTTTTATTAATTTAATCTATTAAAATATAAAATTATATTATTTTATCCTCTGCTCATTTTACTCTCGTATATTATAAAAATTAACTCAGTCATCCACCTTATGAAGGGAACCATTATTAAAATAATTTGGTTATTTCAATAAAAATTATTAAGTTATTTGATATAAATAAATATATGATATCTTTATTTATAAAAAATTTAAATGTATTATTTTATTTTTAATCTAATTTATTTTTAATTTTTAAAAGTTACATGTCTAAACTCTATTCCACCCAACTATGAGAAATGAATTCGTTGATTTGTTAAAAAAAAAAAAAAAGGAAATCAGATCGAATAGATTGTTTTCTTAAAAATATTTTTTGATATAATATAATATTCATAAGTTCTATTTTGCTTTGAAATTGCATTTTTCTGAAGGAATCATCCCATGAATTAAATCTCAATCTAGCTAGGTTTATTTCAATACGGTGCTATATAATTAAATCACTGGTTTCTGTTTTGATGATCACTAATAATCTATTATTATCCTTGGCATTTCCAGAAAAAACTCAGACTGGAAACAAATTCCATTTATCACACATTTCCATTCTCATTGTCTTTCTCACTATTTAATATCTTAATCATTTGCCCTCTTCTTTAATATTTACCTTGTAATGTAACAAAATGAAATTGAAGGCAAATAGGAAGACGTCTTGGACTAGGGCTCAAATCAAAGAGGACATGAATGGGCAACATGTCGGAAAAGTCTTGCTAAGGAACTGAATTATATACATATAATTAGTAATTGCCCTTGGCTAGCTGTAGCAATGAAGTAATGGTAAATTTAGTCACATCTGAGTGTACCATTGACATAGCATCAAATCATGGCCTATCCCACGTCATAGCTGTAGATTCCATTACAGTAGTATTAATTATTCAAATGGATTTTTCTTTATTTACCCTAGGGCATGAAAGTTTATACTTTTCCAGGGAAAAAAAAGGAAAAAAGAAAAAAAAGGAAAACCTGCACATTTGTCATTTGCAGACTATATGTACAGAAGTTAAACATATTTTTTTCAATTTTATTTTTGAAGTTTCGGAATACTGTGCTTTCTAAGCTTTTTTTTTAATTATATTTAAAAAATTAATTTATAAAATGAGACATAATAAGATGAGCAATTTGTAAAAGATAACCAAGAATTTTAAGAAAAATAATTGAAAATTTGATGGCAGAAATGTTACCACAGTTCTAATACTGTATCCGACCAATATATATATATATATATACATACCCTCTTAATTGAAAAAAATGATTCAAGGTTTATATACGGCCTAACTCCAATTCCATTTAATTAGTTTAATACTAAGAAAACACGAAACAGGAAAAAAAAAACTCATTAACACTGAAACTGGATTTTACTATATCTTTTGATCAAGTAAGAAGATGACTTTGTACCAGAATATATAATGATATTAAATGTTCGAAAGACAATCAAAGTCCAAGATCATCGCTATATTTAGCAACATGATAGCATCATTTCTCTTACCATATTTTGTATACACACACATGCACACTATTGAGAAATGCAACCCCTATAACCCAAATATATAAATGTAATTTATCATCCATAGTTGACACTTGACAGCAGAATTGGCCATGACAGGTCACCTTAATTGGGATGTTAATTTCTAACCTAATCAAAAAAATTTCTAACAAAAGATTCGTGCATATATTATATGCACATGGACATGCCCTTCAGATCATATCACGCATCCATTGATCCCCTTTAATTAAAATATTGTTTCCATATCAAATGTCAAATTTCACTCTCATCTTGACTTGTATATAGTTTAAGTTTACAGTCTTATAGTTGGCGGCATTTAATATATTGATATTACTAAACAAATCTTAAATTTTATGGCTCCAAATCGCCATTTGGAGCCAAAACCAATGTGTACGTAGCCAAGTCCTGTTGGTTAATTAATTGTTTCATTCGGATGGGCGTTGTAATAAGTCAAAAAATTGTAAGTATTGATGTTACCAAAGACCAATCACAAATTAATTAAGCAGATGCTGAAGTAAATTTCTTTTTTGCTTCCTCGGAATATTATCAAATGATCGATACACTTACTGAAATTTCACAAGTTAATACTGTTAATTGTCTACCAGTTCAATTGTCAGTGTTCTCTCTGTCTCTCTCTCTCTCTCTCTCCACACACATTTACCCTTGTGTTTCATTCATCACAACAGAACCTTATGAATATGGCCTCAATCAGCACAAGTCTTATTTCAAATTTATGAATTCAAGCGACTAAATTGCGTGTTCTAAAGAATTAGAAAATATTAGAACTTTCTTGGCCCATGTTGGCCTTGCTATTGTTATTGGCTGGATGTTCCTCCGCATAATATTTTGAAGTTTCTATATAGTAATGTAAATGATTTGTTTAATTTAGTTTTAGAATTATTTTTCCTTTATATTTTTTTTCTAACACATCTTATGGAGGGTAAGATTTTTGCCTATATCCTAAATTGTAATTCTTCTGCTTCTTTTATCTGTTGTAATATCTTTCGTCAAAGTTTTTTTTTTATACAATCAAAAACACCTATTTTTAAGTGTTTAAGGATCATTAACGTATCCTTGAATTCGAACATGAGATTGATAACCGTAAAGATAATTATTCAACATAATTTTATCTATTAAACTATATTTTTTGAAAACCTATTTGATCAAAGTTACCTAAATAAATAATACTTGTTTCACAATCTTATCTACTTAAGATTTAATTTTTTTTCAATTTTATACATAAATAATAGAAAATTTTCACAATCTTACCTACCTATATACATATACTTGTTTCACTTATTTTTGGTTTAAGTTATATATGTTAATATTTTTTTAATTTACTTTTGTAATAGATCTGAATTATAACATTGTCAGATTGAATTTTACAGCACTATGAAAGCATTAATAAAGGTCGAATATAATATCAAGTTCCGTTACTATTATTATCAGCTCGTAAAAGTGAACAAAAGAAAATAATTTTTGCTTTCTTGTTTAGGTCTTTTGTTTGCTCCCTCTCTTACTCGTACGAACCCACTGGAACATGATTAATCTGAAGATACTGCTTGTCATTGTTCTTGATCTTGTCTGCATATATCCATTATATATAAAGATAAATAGATATATAGCAGCTTTCTAACTTATTCGCTTTGCCACTTTCCTTTAGTTTTACTAACTACTCTTAATGATTCTTATTCTTTCGTTTTTTGTTTTCGGAATTTTGACAACTTATGCGGGGCCATGAAGACACCTTCCATATAATGCAACCAAATAGTGATATATCGGAACAGGAATGAATTGAGAAATCTATACTAACTAAAGTGGATCGAATTCATAACAAATATATTGATATAAAATATAAAAATTAATAAATTATTAAATTATATTATCATAATTAAAAATAAATATTTATTATTAATAAAAAATAAAAATATTTTTTAATATATCAAAAAATAATATATTACTCTTTTATATGATAAAAATGATTAATAATTAATTTTTCAAAAAATTTCTTTATAACTAAAATATATATTAAACTTTTTACTTGTATATAAATACAATCAATTAAATGAACAAGAGTTTTTTTTTACCTATATAATTAATTCAAAAAAATCAAATATATAACAAATTCAATAATAAATATTTAATCAGATCATTATCCAGATCTTCTGGGTACCGTCACTCAAGTTTACTGGTGCATCACTTATCAAAGATATATAAAAAAAATATTATTTTAAAAATAGAGAAAATAAAAAATTTACCTTAAAATCATAAATATCTAAATTAAAATTATTCAAAGGAAATTTATCTTAATTTTTTTTCAAAATTCTATTAATTTTCAATCAAATTTTTTTCTTACATCGATAAATCTTCTTCTTCTGACTTGATTTTTAGTGTTTGTTTTCTTCAGAATGTGATAGATGAGTTTCAAATTTTGATTTAATTTTTTTTAATAAAGAGTATAGGTTCGAATGGTTAGGAGAGAAAGAAAGGGAGAAAAGAAAATAAATAAATTAAAAATTCTTTTTGTACTTTGTCAACTAAATTTAAAATTTAAAATTATTATTTATTTTTTATTATTTTATTTATTTAAATCAATTAAAATACTAAAAATAATTTTTTTTCATGGACTTAATGTGGATATAAATAATAGAATATTTTAGTTACTATCATTTTATGATATGTCTATGATATAATGTTAGTTTTTATAATATTAATATTTTTTATTTATTATTAATAATTATATTTCATGTTATTTTATATATGTGTATATATATATATATATATTTAAATATTAGATTTTTGGGGTGAGATGGGGCAGGGGGGCTAAGGTGAGATGGGGTGGAGACCACCCTCAATAGTAAAGTGGCTTCGCTATTGGGTATAGTAAAAAATATATTATTTACTTGATTGTTACCACTCAAAGAATGAAACAAATTTATAGAAGGTCCTCTTGTATTCAAGTTCAAATTTCTTCGCAATAGATCACTGACTTAATAGTATTGTATATTATACAAACTTCCATTGTCCTACTTATAAAAACCTGGTTCATAGTTATAAAAAATTAAAAGTTTGATTCATTTATAATATCAGTTTGTATAGCTAGTACAATCTTTAGTTATGAATACTTTTTATACGTTGTCTTTATTTTAATAGTAAATTCTATAAAATTTATCTCAATTAGCTATGTAACTTTTACATAAACTATTCATATGTTATTGTATAATACATACAAAAGTTTCTTAAAAAAGCTCTAACGTAAGACTTTTCCTTATTTAGTCTCATTGACCATGAACCTCCTTGTCATACAAGTAATAAAATTTGATCAATCATACCTACATTAAAAAGAGTAACCAACAAATATATTAAAAATCAAAGTGAACTCAGTTTAATATGTATTTTCAAAAACAATAAAATTAGAACACGCAAACATATTATTTATTACATAAATATCTTATCTTATTTTTGACGTCCCATCCTTCTTTTTGACGAACAACACCGATGAACCCCAAGGTGACATGCTCGGCCTGACGAAACCCTTATCCACCAAGTCTTGCAACTGCACCTTCAATTCTTTAAGTTCAGCTGGGGCCATGCGGTAGGGAGGCATAGAGATTGGTGCAGTGCCTGGCACCAATTCAATACTAAAATCGAATTCTCTTTCCGGAGGCATTCCTGGCAACTCATCAGGAAAAACATCTGCAAATTCCCTCACCACGGGAACTCGCTCTACCGAACTCTCGGTATCCGAACTAACAGTCACATGTGCCAAAAACCCTTGGCACCCTTTCCTCATCAATCTCTGAGCCTCCATAACACTAAT